>CM075822.1:20798764-21398764 GCA_037975025.1 Excoecaria agallocha
AAAATGATAGAAAAATAATGGAAAAAAATGATAGCAAATGATGCCAAAAATGGTAACAAAATGGTGGCAACTTGATTGGAAAAATGATGGCAAAATGATATCAAAAATGGTAGCACAAATGATCAAAATGATTCCAAAAAAATGATGGAACAAATGGATAACAAATGGCAGCACAAATGGATAACGAATGATATAAAATGGTGGCACAAATGGATAGCAATTGGATAGCACAAATGGTGGTTTAATAATTGCCAAAGTAAATCCTTGGTTAAGTAGGACTAGGATTGTAATTCCAAATCAGATATGGACCTAGGATTTTTGAAAGCCTAAACCCAAAGCAATAAGTATTGTATTTCCTACCCTTTAAAGGATTCCCAAAAGACTTTGGAAAAAGTGTATATGTTGCTCCTCCCAATCCTAGAGCAAAAAGGATTAGTTTTCCCACTTATGAAAGGGATTAGGATTTTCTATATAAACTACCCTTGCTCAATTGCTTTTTAATTTTTTTCTTCTTCTATTTTTTCTTCTCTTTCACATTTTTCTTTCTTTTTTTTTGATGAACAGTACCGTGAACAGTGCGATGAACAATACCGTGAACAGTGTGATGAACAGTACCACGATTTTTTTTCTTTTTTTTCTCTCTTTTTTTTTTAATTCACTCACTAATCTAAAGGCTTACTACTACTAGAATTTTTTTTTTAATGAAACAAAACACAAGGTAAGGAAAAGAAAATGCTAAATTTACCACACAAAAGCACACAAATCAAAACATATCACTACCTAATTCGGCATAAACATAAAGAAATCAAAGAAAAGAAAACACAAACCTAACACTAAGATAAATAGGAATTTACCTTACTTTTGGCTCTGATACCAAATGATGCGGAACCCCAAGGTTAAAGAACCCGAAACCCCTTAAACATACGCTTTGATTTCAAAAGACAAAGAAGACAAATACCCTCCCCTATTGAACCCCCAAACAACACGTGAATGGAAACGCAAATAATCGGGATAAGAAGAATAAGAAAACGCCACAACCAAAATGATTGATAAGTAATCTAATTCTTGATACAATAGAAAAGAAAGCAAGCAATCTCACAATCTCTCTAAAGAATTTCGGCTAAAGCCAAGAGAAAAACTCTCAAAAGTTTATAATTTGATTCAATGATATATATCCCTCTTTACAAGTTATAATAACCTATTTATAGCCTCCAAACCCTAAGGGAATGGGTATACATAAGTCCAATAGGTTTAAAATACTAAATTCAACCTAAAATAAGCTAAAACAACTACTTAAAACCCATACTAAGGTAAAGTGACGAATTTGAAGCCCAAAATAAAAGACTAACTGATAACCCAAATAACTAAATAATCCCTTTAAAAGAAAGCCCACATGCCTAAGCCCATATTTACAACTTAAATGAGTCATGTGACTTTTTAAATGAGGCACATGACTTGTACAATTAAAGCCCAAAGTTGTATAAGCCCAAAATATCAAGTAAAGCACCAAATCTGCCTCCTATAAATTGGAGCACGCCCCAATAACATTTGGATCTTATATTTATGTGTTTGAACTCCATTTAGACCCATTTGAAAGTCATAAGGTTGCCCCTCTTCAATGGCATAGGATAGCCCTCTTGGATCCGTATCATTCCCTCCCTCTTTAGAAAAGATTCGTCCTCGAATCTTCGTCTTGCAATAGTTGGGAATTGGCACTTGAGGAATACATTCATCTTCATAAATGATCTTTGGCATTGGTGGAAATAGTATGAATGCTTCTTCATTAAAGAACTCATTATGATCCTGCAAGTTATAAACAAAAGATCTATGCAAAGCATAGTTAGTATTTAATACAGTGATTTGATTTTGACCTTCGTCACTTCCCATGTGCACCTCATCCTCCTTATGCAGTAGAGGAGAAATTGTAACATGCAGATCTTCCATCTCCACTAAACCAGCTTCTTCATTCTCACTCAAACAATCAACGACATCTTCACTTTCAAATATTTTTGCATTATGTACAACATCATTATCTTCTTCTACCTCTAAAACAACCTCATTTACCTTTTTAGCCATGTTCTCCACATCTTCAACTTCACCCAAAACCTCTTTTTCCTCATCAAGCTCATCAACAACATCCTCTTCATGGTCTTCAGTAACCTCACTATCAAAGCCAATATCTATATCACCCTTTTCAGGTTCACAAATTATTTCCTCTAGGATAACTTCCTCCTTCTTTTTCTTCTTTTTGTTTTCCTCCATTCTAATGCGTGGTTCGAAATATTGCCTAACCAACCATTCTAGATTATTAAGGTCTTGCCTTAACAACTTTATATCTTCCTTAAACGCATTCCTTTCATCTTGATGTAAATGTTGCTTGGACTTGTGATTAGACATCCTCTCATTCACTCGTGTTTCACTCAAAATTTGGCTTTTACCCCTCTTAATGTCCTCTCACTCTCTTGCCTTTTTCCTCTCAAGCTTGCAACTTCAAAATTGCACTTCAGAATTTAAATCACAAATCAAGAAACTTGAGCACGTTTAAGAAAACAAGGAAATAATAACTAACAACAAAAGATAGCTCAAAAACTAGAAAAGAAGACTCTAGACACAATGGAGGTGATACACGGACAAGAGTGATGTACCACTTGATGATAAGTAAATTAGAGTATTGGACAAGCAAAGATACTCTAACAATGTAAATGAAACAAAAAAACTAGCTTAAAACAAAGAAATAAGCAACAAGAATCAAATAAAATAACAATATGGATAAAATGAATGAATTTGATTCACTACAAAGTAAACTAAATATAGAACCTAAATATTCTACCCAACAAAACAAGAAATCAACAAAGAGACCTAATTAAAATAAATGAAATAGGTTGCATGCAAAAACAAATCAATTTAGAGCCAAAATTATCACTAGGCCGAATGGTGTAACAAGCTTGATTAGTGTATCAAGTTGTGTGCAAAATGGTGGCAAAGTGATGGCAAAATGATAGAAAAATAATGGAAAAAAATGATAGCAAATGATGCCAAAAATGGTAACAAAATGGTGGCAAATGATTGGAAAAATGATGGCAAAATGATATCAAAATGGTAGCACAAATGATCAAAATGATTCCAAAAAAATGATGGAACAAATGGATAACAAATGGCAGCACAAATGGATAACGAATGATATAAAATGGTGGCACAAATGGATAGCAATTGGATAGCACAAATGGTGGTTTAATAATTGCAAAGTAAATCCTTGGTTAAGTAGGACTAGGATTGTAATTCCAAATCAGATATGGACTAGGATTTTTGAAAGCCTAAACCCAAAGCAATAAGTATTGTATTTCCTACCCTTTAAAGGATTCCCAAAAGACTTTGGAAAAAGTGTATATGTTGCTCCTCCCAATCCTAGAGCAAAAAGGATTAGTTTTCCCACTTATGAAAGGATTAGGATTTTCTATATAAACTACCCTTGCTCAATTGCTTTTTAATTTTTTTCTTCTTCTATTTTTCTTCTCTTTCACATTTTTCTTTCTTTTTTTTGATGAACAGTACCGTGAACAGTGCGATGAACAATACCGTGAACAGTGTGATGAACAGTACCACGATTTTTTTTCTTTTTTTTCTCTTTTTTTTTTAATTCACTCAATAATCTAAAGGCTTACTACTACTAGAATTTTTTTTTTAATGAAACAAAACACAAGGTAAGGAAAAGAAAATGCTAAATTTACCACACAAAAGCACACAAATCAAAACATATCACTACCTAATTCGGCATAAACATAAAGAAATCAAAGAAAAGAAAACACAAACCTAACACTAAGATAAATAGGAATTTACCTTACTTTTGGCTCTGATACCAAATGATGCGGAACCCCAAGGTTAAAGAACCCGAAACCCCTTAAACATACGCTTTGATTTCAAAAGACAAAGAAGACAAATACCCTCCCTATTGAACCCCCAAACAACACGTGAATGGAAACGCAAATAATCGGGATAAGAAGAATAAGAAAACGCCACAACCAAAATGATTGATAAGTAATCTAATTCTTGATACAATAGAAAAGAAAGCAAGCAATCTCACAATCTCTCTAAAGAATTTCGGCTAAAGCCAAGAGAAAAACTCTCAAAAGTTTATAATTTGATTCAATGATATATATCCCTCTTTACAAGTTATAATAACCTATTTATAGCCTCCAAACCCTAAGGGAATGGGTATACATAAGTCCAATAGGTTTAAAATACTAAATTCAACCTAAAATAAGCTAAAACAACTACTTAAAACCCTACTAAGGTAAAGTGACGAATTTGAAGCCCAAAATAAAAGACTAACTGATAACCCAAATAACTAAATAATCCCTTTAAAAGAAAGCCCACATGCCTAAGCCCATATTTACAACTTAAATGAGTCATGTGACTTTTTAAATGAGGCACATGACTTGTACAATTAAAGCCCAAAGTTGTATAAGCCCAAAATATCAAGTAAAGCACCAAATCTGCCTCCTATAAATTGGAGCACGCCCCAATAACATTTGGATCTTATATTTATGTGTTTGAACTCCATTTAGACCCATTTGAAAGTCATAAGGTTGCCCCTCTTCAATGGCATAGGATAGCCCTCTTGGATCCGTATCATTCCCTCCCTCTTTAGAAAAGATTCGTCCTCGAATCTTCGTCTTGCAATAGTTGGGAATTGGCACTTGAGGAATACATTCATCTTCATAAATGATCTTTGGCATTGGTGGAAATAGTATGAATGCTTCTTCATTAAAGAACTCATTATGATCCTGCAAGTTATAAACAAAAGATCTATGCAAAGCATAGTTAGTATTTAATACAGTGATTTGATTTTGACCTTCGTCACTTCCCATGTGCACCTCATCCTCCTTATGCAGTAGAGGAGAAATTGTAACATGCAGATCTTCCATCTCCACTAAACCAGCTTCTTCATTCTCACTCAAACAATCAACGACATCTTCACTTTCAAATATTTTTGCATTATGTACAACATCATTATCTTCTTCTACCTCTAAAACAACCTCATTTACCTTTTTAGCCATGTTCTCCACATCTTCAACTTCACCCAAAACCTCTTTTTCCTCATCAAGCTCATCAACAACATCCTCTTCATGGTCTTCAGTAACCTCACTATCAAAGCCAATATCTATATCACCCTTTTCAGGTTCACAAATTATTTCCTCTAGGATAACTTCCTCCTTCTTTTTCTTCTTTTTGTTTTCCTCCATTCTAATGCGTGGTTCGAAATATTGCCTAACCAACCATTCTAGATTATTAAGGTCTTGCCTTAACAACTTTATATCTTCCTTAAACGCATTCCTTTCATCTTGATGTAAATGTTGCTTGGACTTGTGATTAGACATCCTCTCATTCACTCGTGTTTCACTCAAAATTTGGCTTTTACCCCTCTTAATGTCCTCTCACTCTCTTGCCTTTTTCCTCTCAAGCTTGCAACTTCAAAATTGCACTTCAGAATTTAAATCACAAATCAAGAAACTTGAGCACGTTTAAGAAAACAAGGAAATAATAACTAACAACAAAAGATAGCTCAAAAACTAGAAAAGAAGACTCTAGACACAATGGAGGTGATACACGGACAAGAGTGATGTACCACTTGATGATAAGTAAATTAGAGTATTGGACAAGCAAAGATACTCTAACAATGTAAATGAAACAAAAAAAACTAGCTTAAAACAAAGAAATAAGCAACAAGAATCAAATAAAATAACAATATGGATAAAATGAATGAATTTGATTCACTACAAAGTAAACTAAATATAGAACCTAAATATTCTACCCAACAAAACAAGACATCAACAAAGAGACCTAATTAAAATAAATGAAATAGGTTGCATGCAAAAACAAATCAATTTAGAGCCAAAATTATCACTAGGCCGAATGGTGTAACAAGCTTGATTAGTGTATCAAGTTGTGTGCAAAATGGTGGCAAAGTGATGGCAAAATGATAGAAAAATAATGGAAAAAAATGATAGCAAATGATGCCAAAAATGGTAACAAAATGGTGGCAAATGATTGGAAAAATGATGGCAAAATGATATCAAAATGGTAGCACAAATGATCAAAATGATTCCAAAAAAATGATGGAACAAATGGATAACAAATGGCAGCACAAATGGATAACGAATGATATAAAATGGTGGCACAAATGGATAGCAATTGGATAGCACAAATGGTGGTTTAATAATTGCAAAGTAAATCCTTGGTTAAGTAGGACTAGGATTGTAATTCCAAATCAGATATGGACTAGGATTTTTGAAAGCCTAAACCCAAAGCAATAAGTATTGTATTTCCTACCCTTTAAAGGATTCCCAAAAGACTTTGGAAAAAGTGTATATGTTGCTCCTCCCAATCCTAGAGCAAAAAGGATTAGTTTTCCCACTTATGAAAGGATTAGGATTTTCTATATAAACTACCCTTGCTCAATTGCTTTTTAATTTTTTTCTTCTTCTATTTTTCTTCTCTTTCACATTTTTCTTTCTTTTTTTTTGATGAACAGTACCGTGAACAGTGCGATGAACAATACCGTGAACAGTGTGATGAACAGTACCACGATTTTTTTTCTTTTTTTTCTCTCTTTTTTTTTTAATTCACTCACTAATCTAAAGGCTTACTACTACTAGAATTTTTTTTTTAATGAAACAAAACACAAGGTAAGGAAAAGAAAATGCTAAATTTACCACACAAAAGCACACAAATCAAAACATATCACTACCTAATTCGGCATAAACATAAAGAAATCAAAGAAAAGAAAACACAAACCTAACACTAAGATAAATAGGAATTTACCTTACTTTTGGCTCTGATACCAAATGATGCGGAACCCCAAGGTTAAAGAACCCGAAACCCCTTAAACATACGCTTTGATTTCAAAAGACAAAGAAGACAAATACCCTCCCTATTGAACCCCCAAACAACACGTGAATGGAAACGCAAATAATCGGGATAAGAAGAATAAGAAAACGCCACAACCAAAATGATTGATAAGTAATCTAATTCTTGATACAATAGAAAAGAAAGCAAGCAATCTCACAATCTCTCTAAAGAATTTCGGCTAAAGCCAAGAGAAAAACTCTCAAAAGTTTATAATTTGATTCAATGATATATATCCCTCTTTACAAGTTATAATAACCTATTTATAGCCTCCAAACCCTAAGGGAATGGGTATACATAAGTCCAATAGGTTTAAAATACTAAATTCAACCTAAAATAAGCTAAAACAACTACTTAAAACCCTACTAAGGTAAAGTGACGAATTTGAAGCCCAAAATAAAAGACTAACTGATAACCCAAATAACTAAATAATCCCTTTAAAAGAAAGCCCACATGCCTAAGCCCTATATTTACAACTTAAATGAGTCATGTGACTTTTTAAATGAGGCACATGACTTGTACAATTAAAGCCCAAAGTTGTATAAGCCCAAAATATCAAGTAAAGCACCAAATCTGCCTCCTATAAATTGGAGCACGCCCCAATAACATTTGGATCTTATATTTATGTGTTTGAACTCCATTTAGACCCATTTGAAAGTCATAAGGTTGCCCCTCTTCAATGGCATAGGATAGCCCTCTTGGATCCGTATCAGTTGGGTAGAACAATGAGGTTCTAAATTTGGTTTACTTTGTAGTGAATCAAATTCATCTATTTTATCCATATTGTCATTTTCCTTGATTGTTGTTGCTTATTTCTTTGTTTTAAGCTAGCTTTTGTTCCATTTACATTGTTAGGGTATCATTGCTTGTTCAATACTCTAATTTGATTATCATCAAGTGGTACACTACTCTTGTCGTGTATCACCTCCATTATGTCTAGAGTCTTCTTTTCTAGTTTTGAGCTATTTTTTGTTGTTAGTTATTATTTCCTTGTTTCTAAAATGTGCTTAAGTTTTTTATTTGTGATTTGTATTCTGAAGTGCAATTTTGAAGTTGCAAGCTTGAGTGGAAAAGGGCAAGAGAGTGAGAGGACATTAAGAGGGTAAAAGCAAAATTTTGAGTGAAATAAGAGTGAATGTGAGGATGTCTTATTACAAGTCCAAGCGACATTTACATCAAGATGAAAGGAATGCGTTTAAGGAAGATATAAAGCTGTTAAGGCAAGACCTTAATAATATAGAACGGTTGGTCAGACAATATTTCGAACCACGCATTAGAATGCAAGAGAGTAAAGCAAAGAGAAAGAAGGAGAAAGTTATCCTTGAAGAAATAATTTGTGAACCTGAAAAGGGTGGATATAGATATAGGCTTTGATAGTGAGGTTACTCAAGACCACGAAGAGGATGTTGTTGATGAGCTTGATGAGGAAAAAGAGGTTTTGGGTGAAGTTGAAGATGTAGAGAACGTGGTTAAAAGGTAAATGAGGTTGTTTTAGAGGTAGAAGAGGATAATGATGTGTATAATGGAAAAATATTTGAAAGTGAAGATGTCATTGATTGTTTAAGTGAGAATGAAGAAGCTAGTTTAGTGGAGATAAAGATTGTGCATGTTACAATTTTTCCTCTACTGCATAAGGAGGATGAGGTGCATATGGAAAGTGAAGTCAAAATCATATTCCTATATTAAATACTAATCATGTTTTGCATAGTCATTTTGTTTATAACTTGCAGGATCATGATGAGTTCCTCAATGAAGAAGCATTCATATTATTTCCATCAATGCCAAAGATCATTTACGAAGATGAATGTATTCCTCAAGTGTCAATTCCCCAACTAATGCAAGATGAAGATTCAAGGACGAATCTTTTCTAAAGAGGGAATGACACGACCATAGAGTGAGCAAGTCATAATGATTTCATCAATCAACATCACAAGCATAAAAGTACTTAGCCTTTTTGAAGCAAGAAAAGGAATTGGGCCAATTTAAGCTATCAAGAGCTTTTTAACAACTTTGGGCTTAATTGTGCAAGTCATGTGCTTCATTTAAAAGTCACATGACTTGCTTAAGTTTGGTTATTTATTTTAGTCTTTCTTTTGCGCTTTCATTTAGGCCTATAAAGTTTATTAATTAGTTTGGTTAGTTTGGTTATTTATTTTAGTCTTTCTTTTATTTTAGGCCTATAAAGTTTATTAATTAGTTTGGTTATTTATTTTAGGCCTATAAAGTTTATTAATTAGTTTGGTTATTTTTTTAGTCTTTCTTTTGTGCTTTCATTTTAGGCCTATAAAGTTTATTAATTAGTTTTGTTTTAAGTGTGTTTAAGACTTATTTGGCCTTAATCATGTAAGGCCATATGAGTATTTAAATAAGAGTTTTAAAGAGGTGAATTTTGTTAGCCACCTTATAAATAGGCTAACCTAGGTTGTAAACTTCATTATTGAATCAAATTATACACTTTTGAGAGTTTTCTCTTGGCTTAGCCGAAATTCTTTGGAAAGATTGTGAGATTGCTTGCTTTCTTTTCTATTACATCAAGAATTAGAATTACTTATCAATCATTTGATTGTGGCATTTCTTAATTCTTCTTATCCTGATTGTTTGCGTTTCCATTCAACGTGTTATTTGGGGGTTCAATAGGGAGGGTAAACGTCTTATTTGCATTTTGAAAACAAAGTGTATGTTTAAGGGGTTTCGGGTTTTTTAACCTTGGGGTTCCACATCAGAGTTGGTCTTGATGGCATTTGGCCCAACTGCCTCTTGGTTCTCCATAGCTTGCATAATTCGACCCATATTATGCTCCAATGTTCATTGATCTTTCCATAATAACCCGTGCTCGTATTATATTATTGGATAGAGGTTATTTCATGTGTTACCCAAGTATTTAAGAGGTATAAAGGCTCTATTATGTCATTGTATTATTTTGTTGTGTTTTTTTGTTCTTGCATTTTAAGTTTTTGCTTGGGGATAAGCAAAGGTTTAAGTGTGGAGAATAGATATAAGTAGTTTAGTGCATGTTAATTTAGTGTTTTACGTTAAATTTTACTGAGTAAATATTTAGTTTTTAGTTATTTTTGTGTGAAATGTGGCATCTTTTATGTTTTTATGTGTTTTGTGTTTATTTAGGAGTAAAGTGGAGAAAGAAAGGAGAAGGTGGGAGAAATTAAGCAAGAAAACCATGTCACTGTCACAGGCACGATAATGGTCGTGAGTGTGACCCTGTAAGGAAGCAAAGAGAGAAGTCAAAGCAAAAGAAAAGTCAAGATTTGAGGGAGTTTGTTCTGTCGCGAGCGTGACATCCTTCATGGGCATGACAGCTAGATGTTTTTGGCAGTTTATTTAGTAAATACACCTCAAGATGCATGACTTTCCACCAAAGGTTGTGTACTTCTGTAAGGACACTTCAAAGGACACATTTCTCAGAGAACTAAAAAATACAAGGGGAGTTAGAAGATGAGGGGACAGAAGATTTTAAAATAACATTTTTATTGTTTTTCTGTAAAAAGTTTAGAACAATTATTCTTTTGAAAAGAAGACAAGAGAAGAAGAAGAAGAAGAAGAAGAAGAAGAAGAAGAAGAAGAAGAAGAAGAAGAAGAAGAAGAAGAAGAAGAAGAAGAAGAAGAAGAAGAAGAAGAAGAAGAAGAATCTTTTTAGTGATTGAAAAGGGTTGAGAGATTTCTTTTTATCATATTGCATCTTTTTATATATTTGAATGATATATTAGTAACTTGAACAATGATGTTTATATTTGTTTCATTTTCATTAACACAAGTAGTCTTTTATTGTAGAATTTTCTATTAGTATTATATGTATGATTGTTGTAAGTGGGAATATAGTCGAGAGATATATTCTTTCTTGTAGCTAATAGAAGTTTATTACCACAACATTACTTGAGAGATCATAATGTTAGGATGATTGCTATAGGTTGGTTGTTAATCTTAAAATATGTTCTTATAAGAAAATAATTCATTAATAAGAGTTAAGGGTTAGAATTATAATTGCATGTTTTAGGCTTTTTATTTCATATCGATGAAATGAATTAGAACTTTAATCCAACTTGGCTTGCACTATAAAGATTGCACTTTAATCAAAAAGAATGATTTCAAGTTTCATATTTGTTAACTTACATCATTAACTTTAGTTGTCTTCTTTGATTATAAATAAACTAGATTTAATAAATATCTTAGTATAACGCTAGTAATTTAGCTTTGTTATTAAAATTATTAGACATTGTAAACAAGAATAAGATAAAGTAGTAATGTGTGATAACCAATCTATTTCCTCGTGGGAACGATATCTTAAGTACTAATCGATAAACCGTATGCTTACGAATTTAGCACAACAAGATTGAGATTCATTTCCAATGTTTTGTGGGTGGTAACTCCATGATAGCTACCTCTTTGAGCCCACATTGGACTCCTTTATGGGTTGACCATCAATAATAAATTGGGCTAAATTTCTTTTTTATTATGAAGTGGCAACATATGAGTTATAGTGACTGAACTAGAATCAAGCAGGGCTCTAGCATACATCGCATATACAATACTTCATATGGTGCCATCTTGATACTGGTCTGATAATTGTTATTATATGTAAATTCCATCAAAGTAATGTATTTGTCCTAACTTCCAGGAAATCCAAGACATGCCTATGGAGCATATCTCCCAATACTTGTATCACTCTCTTAGATTATCCATCCATCTATAGGTGAAATGCCTTATTGAAATGAAGTTGTGTACCTAAAGTTGTTTGGAGACTCTTTCTAAATCTAGATGTAAATATCAGGGTTTTGATTAGAAATTATAGATAACGATACCCCATGTAATCGAATAATCTCATTGACATAAAGTTCAACTAACTTATCCATAGAATAATCTTGTCAGACTGGCATAAAATGAGTTGACTTTGAAAACTTATCACAATCACCCACACTGCATCATGTTTTCATTGTGGAAGGGGCAATCCTATAGTAAAGTCTATAGTGATATTATCCCACTTCCATTGTGAAATTGGAATGGGATTTAATAACCTTGAGGGAAGTTGATGCTATGCTTTTACCTGCTGACAAGTTAAGCATTTGGAAACTTACTCCACAGCATACTTCTTCATTCCTAGCCACTAATAGAATTGTTTTAGATCCTGGTACATCTTGTTACCACCGTTATGTATAGTGAAAACTGTATTATGTGCTTCACGCAACAATTGCTTCTTTAACTCTCTACTATCTAGCACATAAAGTTGATTTGATAA
The DNA here is from genome assembly GCA_037975025.1 of Excoecaria agallocha. Taxonomy (NCBI): domain Eukaryota; kingdom Viridiplantae; phylum Streptophyta; class Magnoliopsida; order Malpighiales; family Euphorbiaceae; genus Excoecaria; species Excoecaria agallocha. The sequence goes on from CM075822.1 coordinate 20,810,919, forward strand.
TAGATGCCTCCATCCTCTTTTATTATGAACTTGGATTGGCATCCCTCTTGAATAGCCTGCACATTTTGTTGTAATTTTTCATCATTTATTTAAGCATCATCACTTGCTTTAGGTTAGGTCGTGCTTTTAGCTAAGCTATCAATACTCCATCTGATGCTAAATTCCATTTGTACTCTTGTAGAAATATGGCTGCCATTAATTTTTAACTCAAAGCTAATATGTCATGCAATACAACATAGCCATTTTACCTAATGTGCATCACTTTATCAGTTTTTATGCATATGTTTTGTTCATTTTATTATGTTTGTGTTTTCTTTATTTATAGGCTATTTCTATCTAAATGGATGATTTGAAGTATAATTGAGGGCTTTGTATTGAAGAATTAAAGGAAAAAGGGACTTTAAGTAAAGTTTAGAGCCCGTGCGGACTCGTTATAGTGACTCAATGTGCCGACTCGTGCCTTGTTGAATGGAGTTGTGACCAAGCATGATGAGTGTCAACTTGTTCCATTTGTGCCAACTTGTTACAAAGCTAGCCTGTGTCGAGTCACCAAACTCGACAGTGTGCTGAGTCATCACTAATATGAAGCATTGCAACCTTTCAAATGCCTTTTCATGTTTACACCCCTCTTCGAAAAGACATCATTTATGACACCTTTGAGCCTACAAATACATGAAGTTAACCACATTTAGTATGGGAAAAACTACTAACTACCAAAACAATTCAAAAAGATTATGAGGAAAAAGCATACACCAAGGAAGAGGAAAGATCAAAAGAGATCATTCAACATTTATGTACTTTTTTGAAAAAGCATTGAGGAGTCATCAACCATTCTTTTCTTCTCTTTCTCTTTAGATTATTGCTTGATGTCATTTCTCTTCATTGTATTTGTTTTCTTTGACACTATGTATTTTTGCTAATTTGTTGATTAGAATTACAAGTATGGATTGATCTTTATTATAATATATATTTTGTTTTAATGCATGAATGATTTAAGTTCAATTGGATGCTTAATTCATTATGTATGCTTGATCACCATATATAATGTATTAATCAATTCCTTCACAATGAGAATTAGGGCATTTTGGTGGAAAAGCAATGAAGAATTTACTTAAAGGTTAGCAATCACTTGGAAGACAAGGGTTTCACTTTGAGGGGTAAAAGAATATGCTAGAACTTCATGGTTTTCATCTATCTCCATAAAGACATGAGAGAGCTTTTGGACTCTAGATGGGAATGCCCTTATTTGATAATCAGAATTGCACTTAGGGATGATAGGCCATATGTGTTCATCGAATCTTTTCTTGATCAATTCATTTCTTGTAGTTCTAATAGCTTCATTCATTGTATTATTAGTTAAAAATTAAGATTAGTTTATTTAATTTATTGATTTAAAGACTTTAGTATAACAAATTCATTCAAAGTTACATTTTCCTATCCATCTAAGTATCTATTCAGTTAATATAAAGCAACTTTTTATATTGATTCCCAACATTCAACACCTTACTTACTCTATCTAAGTCTTAGAGATTAGGGTAATAAAATTTAAATCGCAGCTAGTTTTTGACACCGTTGCCAGAGAATTGAAAAATATTTGTTTTTATTAACTTAGGATACATAAAGGTTATTTTAGGCCTTCTTTTTTATTTTCTTTTATATTGTATTTAGATTGTATAATAGTATAGTTTTTATTTTAGCTACTTTCTTTCTTATATGCGTTAAAGTAATAGTGGTAATAATAATCTTCAATTTCATCCTGAAATCGAAAAAAATCTTTGTGCTTTGCGTAGGGATCAAAGACAACAAAAAGAGGAAGACTAAAGTTCAAATATTATGGTTGATCAAGATAGGTTTACTTTGGGAAATTTTGCTATGCCCAACATATCGAGGAGTTTCGGAGGAATTATGGCACCAAAATTGGTAAAAATAACTTTGAAACCAAGCCAAACATTATTCAAATGGTGCAAAATAACCAATTTGGAGGTCTCTTAGGAGAGGATCCCTATACCCACATATTGGCCTTTCTCAATATGCGGCAACACTCAAGATCAACGAAGTGATGGATGAACAAAGCACAATTATACACAAATACTTTCCACCCCATAAAATGGCTAAGTTCATAAATAAAATCACAAAATTTAGACAAAATGCAAGTGAGACAATATATGTGGCTTAGGAAAGGTTTAAGAAACTCCAAAGGCAGTGCTCTCATCATGGTTTATCAGATTGGATGATCCCTTAAATCATTTACAATGGATTGATGGATGATGATTGAAACATAGTCAATGCTGCCTCAAGTGAAAAATGGATGGAAAAAACAACCAAGGTAGTCATTACTTTGCTTGAGAAACTTGCATTGCAAGGGTACATGGGAGATGAACCAACAATGGCAAAGGACAGGGGAGTCTTGGAACTTAACAGATTAACTTATTGACAACAAAGGTAAATGCTCTCACCAAAATGGTAAGTAAATCTCAAGTTAATTTTATTGATAATTCAAGTGTCATTTGTGAATTGTGTGGACGATCTCATTCCTATGCATAATGCACTATGAGTTCTAATGAGGAGGTTAATTTTGCTTAATGGAGTTTTAATCAAAGGGAGGATTAAATTCTAATTCTTATAACCCTCAATGGAAAAACTATAGAGGTGACCTAACCCTAATTAAGAGAGAGAGAATGTTCGGCCCACATTTCTTATTAAAATAAGAAATACTTTATTTTTTTATTTAAAATAAGAATTATAATATTAATCTTAATTAATATTTATTTGTTTTATTTATTTATTTTTAATTTTAATTTTTCACAAACTAAAATTCGAAATGCCTAAATTAACCCTTAATCCATTCATCACATTCTATGTGTACGACCCAATAGGTTCATATTATGTTGGCCGTGGGCCCCAATTCCATCATGGATCCATAACTCATAAGTGGCCTCTAGCAAGACATTACGACTACCCAAACAATATGAATATCGATACTTCGATTTTAACCTAATATAACATGTTATAATCCCTTTGTCACATGATATCTTGTCTGAACATAAGTCATGGTCCATATCAAACTTATATAGTTCAAACATATAATTTCTTGATCACTAAGTGGACTAATAATATCAAATGACATTGATCGCTCCATCAATTCATTTGAGCACAGCCATGCATTTCTCTATCCTATTTATCGAGGGGCCCAATAGATATCTCTCTCATAAGAGAGGGACAAATTCCATCTTGATTATTCACTATCCTCTGCATGATTCTTATCATGTCCAATCATAACCTTTATTATTATCTGATTAAAGATAATGTCCAATTATGTCAAAACATAATGTTCCTCATGTAGGATACTATGATAATCTTAGGTCTAAGGATTGATAACATAACTATTATGAGATCATGAATGACATTAACTCATGAAGTATCTCATAGTGGGTCTATCCAGTACCCTATTCTCCAACAAGTACCTATAAGTTTGATTTATATCACCATATATAATAATCCCATGATTATCAATCAAACTTGTACTAATCTTTATTTATCATTATTATTTTTAATGATAAATGACTAAGGATAGCCAAAAATAACATTGATTGTTATTTGTAAACATTATTATATTCTAACATACCAAAATATAATAACATGAAGAAAACCTAATTTTATAATATGAAATGTGACATTACATAAGGAACCAATTATATGGCCTAGGGCATAACCACTAACATGCCTGAACCAATTGATAATAATTGACAAATTGTAAAGATGTAGCTCCAACCAAATGATCTTTAATACGAACCTTCAAACCTTCTTCAAACTATTGACACTTGAAAGATTCAGTTAACATTGACTCCAGTGCATACTTGCTCAAACCACTAAACTCCTTTTCATATTGATCTGCAAACATCACTTTCCACTTCAATCCCAAAAATTACCTGAACTTTACCTCTTTGTAAGCTTCTATAACATATCTCTATTTAAACTCCCTTACAAAGAACTCTCATGTGTGTGGAACACCAATTGGGATTGTTTGAGCACTAGTTTCCACCATTCATAAGTTGGTCTTTAAAGTAAATAAACAACACAATTAGCTCTTTAATTAGTTGATAATTGAGTCTTATCAATCACCCACTTTACTTTCTTCAACCAGAACTTGGATTTCTCAGATTCTTCTAATGTAGTCCCTAAAAACTCTTCCTTTCTATGCTTTCTAATTAATTCAATGGAGGCCTTTAATGCTGTCATCCTTTGTAATATTTGAGCCATATCTTGCAAAATCTTCAACAAGGTTTCCACGATGATAGTAACAGGTATTGGTATATCCCTACATGTAGAAGTTGAGGATTCTAGATTAGGACATGCTGGTAGGCTACTTTTGGCAGTCTCCTTTACCGCCTCTCTAGATTCCTCCATAATCTACTTTATACAAGAAATAAAGACATTTGCTTAAAACCAGCATAATCAATAACCTAAACCTATTCATACAAAAACTCTTATTGGTCAGACCCATCTAAACCATGCTCTGATATCAAAAATGTAATGCCAATACTACTCGAGTAATGACATACTATAACCATCTATGTTGAGCATACATTAAAAGGTTACTATATATATACCCGGGTTAGTTTCATCCATGGTCACTGAACTTGTGATTAAATTGCACAATAATTATAATTTTTTTTTCATAAAAATCACTGAACTTTGCAAAATTATACAATAGTCATTTTGACCGGATTCCGACGAAAAAGTCACCAAAAAGTTCACGTGTCATCATAGTATGGCACATGGCATACTGATGTGGCAAGTCCAGATGATGACACATGGACTTTCCTATGAATTTCTCACCGAAATCCGGTCAAAGTGATTTTACTGTATAAATTTGCTAAGTTCGGTGATTTTTATGACAAAAATTTCATTGATGATTATTGCATAATTTGGTCACAAGTACAATGATCATGAATGAAACTAACCCATATATACCCTCCAATCATAAATAGACAACATCATTGTATAAGGGTGACCTCATAACATATGCACATACATTCATATTACCTTTACATAATCATTATCGAAAACTCCAAAGTAACATTAGTTCAAGCTTATCTTATATTACAAGGTAGTATCTTATTACACAAATGTTCTATTCATAATTCAAAGATAAAACAAGGAAAGACATATATATACATTTAGAACTCCTACTTTTCTTGTACTGGTCTTTCTTTACAAGCAAAATTTTATCCTTGAGCCTCGCTTATACTCTGTGAACCTACACGGATAAGAAAAACTCGTGCTAAGCTGTATAGCTTAACGGGAAAAGTTAACCTTGAACAATCACTCGTGGCTATTGTTCTCAGCATACACACAATCATACGAGGAAGAAAATAAAAGAACTAACTAAGAACTAAACATAAATATAAAACAATAACAATTTGATGACATTGAGTTAAATTCAAAACATAAATTTAAATATGCAAGCAAGATATCCATTCCAGTAATCTATCATTCACATCATGACTATATATATTCTAGTTACTTTAATTGCTTACCTATACTCTGAAGGTGTGGATAAGAGGTGTTGTAGATACTTGAAGGTATAGTTCATATGGATACCTGTAGGTATCAATCCTGTAGGATACCTAAAGGTATCAAACTGTAGGACCTAAATACGGTCAAGACTACAAGTCCCAATTTCAGACTAACTGTAGGACCTAAACGGGGTCAAGACTGTAGCAGCTGTGATATCACCCTAAAGGCATGCCTATCTATCCACATCCAAGCTTTATATGTAAGCATTAAGGTCACCTTTCACCTTATTTTATTTATCATGTTTGATTCACTACTTTGAGTACATTCATATGTTCATACACGTTCATATACATATATAGCCCTGTTATGTATAAATTCAACAACAAATCATTGAAATTATATACGTGTAAGTACTTATTATTCATAAGAGAGTACTTACCGGTACTAAACATTCATAATAATAATATATCTTGACATAGCAAGACATTAGATTATTCATATATATATACTTGCTTATGTTCAATGTTTTCCTAATTATAGATCATAGTTTAGTCTTAAACCCATATATCTAGTTATGTATATGCACACATAATGTGATTTATGATATGACCATAGTGATGCGGAACTCCAAGGTTAAAGAACCCGAAACCCCTTGAATATACACTTTGATCTCAAAACACAAAGAAGACAAACACCCTTCCTATTGAACTCGCAAAGAATACGTGAATGGAAACGCAAATAATCAGGATAAGAAGAATAAGAAAATGCCACAATCAAATGATTGATGAGTAATCTTAATTCTTGATGCAATAGAAAAGAAAGCAAGGAATCTCACAATCTCTCTAAAGAATTTCGGCTAAGCCAAGAGAAAACTCTCAAAAGTTTATAATTTGATTCTAATCTCCAATTGACAACTTATAATAAGCTATATAACCCTAAGAGAATGGGTATACATAAGTCCAATAGGTTTAAAACACCAAATCCTACCTAAAATAAGCTAAAACAACTACTTAAAATCCAACTAAAGTAAAGTGACGAATTTCAAGCCCAAAATAAAAGGCTAACTAATAATCCAAATAACTAAATAATCCCTTTAAAAGGAAGCCCACATGCCTAAGCCCACATGCCTAAGCCCACATTTACAACTTAAATGAGTCACGTGACTTTTAAATGAGGCACATGACTTGTACAATTAAAGCCCAAAGTTGTAGAAGCCCCAAGTACTTTGAACTTGTGATTTTGATTGATGAAATCATCATGAAGGGCTTGTATAACTTTAGGCTTAATTGTACAAGTCATGTGCTTCATTTAAAAGTCACATGACTCACTTAAGTTGTATTATTAAAGGGCTAGGTGTGTGGGCTTCTTTTGGGCTTAGTTTAGTTAGTTTGGTTATTTATTTTAATCTTTCTTTCGTGCTTTCATTTTAGGCCTATAAGGTTTATTAATTAGTTTTGTTTTAAGTGTGTTTAAGACTTATTTGGGCTTAATTGGCTTGTAAAAGCCTAAGGAAATTCGTGTAAGGTGTTATTAGTATTTAAATTAGGATTTTAAAGAGTGAATTAGGGTTAGCCACCTTATAAATAGGCTAACCTAGGTTGTAAACTTTAGATTGGAATCAAATATAAAACTTTGAGAGTTTTTCTCTTGGCTTAACAAAAATTCTTTAGAGAGATTGTGAGTTTGCTTGCTTTCTTTTTTATTGCATCAAGAATTAGGATTACTTATCAATCATTTGATTGTGGCATTTTCTTATTCTTCTTATCCCAATTATTTGCATTTCCATTCACGTGTTGTTTGGGGGTTCAATAAGGAGGGTGTCTTCTTTGCATTTTTGAGATCAAAGTTTATGTTCAAGGGGTTTCGGGTTCTTTAAACCTTGGGGTTCTGCATCATTTTACATGTCATGTATCTTATTAGTCCTTTATAAGCATTGATGGTGTTAAGAGTAAATAAATGAAATTATATGCAAATAATTCTTTATGTTTAGGCTCAATTGGTATTCATATCTCAATGTGCCATTATGTATTTCATGGACATAACATCATGTTATATCCCTAAACATGTGTTTCTAATGTTTTAAAAGTGTTTAGAAAAGTCTAAAAATCGTTCAATAATGTTTCGGGGTATAAACGTCAAGTATAAGATAGAATAGGGGAGGGTCATGATTGAGAAAAAATGGATCTAGCCTTCACAATTGCTTTTGGTTCAATCTAGAATGCTTCATCACTGTTAGGACAAAAGTGTCTCGGTTGGGACAATGCAATCTGCCCAGAATTCATTAGGCAGACTCCCAGGTTCAACTTGAATACCAATTTTGACCTAGCAAATGTGATTTCCTAGAAAAACTTCTAAAAATTTGTTCCATTATGTCTATAATTTCTGTAAAATTAAGAATCATGAAATATGGACCACAACACAAAGAGGTATATGTGAAAACATACAAACTGCTCCTATTAGCAAGGTAGCAGTCGAAATAGAAATTCAAGCAAATATTTGACATATTTAGAGACAAAATTAAATTTTTGATTTCTTCTACAAGTTTTTAGATATATATCTTATCTTTAATCTCCTACTAGTATCTGATGCGGAACCCCAGCCTATATGCCAAACTAGAACGCCAACATACCATGAATATTGAATATAAATAAGATAATAAACCCCCAATCTAAAGAACCCCCAAACAAGATTGATTGGAAACGCTTATGATAGATTGATTTAGAAAACAAGAAGAAGAAGAATCAAGCATACATTAATCATGCAAATAGCCTAAGTCTAATTCTTCATGCAATAGCAAGAATCAATAATAAATTAACTCTCACAAATTCGGCTAAGCCAAAGAAAATTCTCATTAATCAAAATTCAAGTCTTACAAATGAAGAATTCAGCCCTTTATATAGGCTAGGCAGCCACCCCACCCTAGATGAATTAAAATCAAACACTAACTCTAAGAGATAAATAATGAAATAAATAACAAAGATAATTCCTAACCTTTATCTACATGTATTTGGCCATAATATGGACTAAGTACATGAAGAAATAAAGATAAATACAACCTGAAAAATAATCCTAAAAGCTGGTGATAAATATGCATGATTATCCTAAGAAAATGAAGGAATGAATGTAGACTTAATCTTGGCTAAAAGTGGATTTCGGCCAGCCCTTTAAAGATATGGTCAAGCTATTATTTCTCCCTCAAACTCTACTTAATAATATCCCAAAATAATAAGTATTTATCAAGGAAAATCCATTCCTAAAATTTAGGACCCTAAGTTCACCAATGTAGGCCTAAACCTAAATCTGACCCAAACCCATTAAAATTCAATTTTCCCATGTAAAATTCGGCCCCCTTAGGTATTCTAAGCCTCAAATAGTTATTTTGGCCCAACTCTTTAGAAGAGATAAGCCCAACTTTAGCCTACCACTTAAACTACCCAAAACAGTAAAATAAGCCCAAAATAAAACAAACCTATTCTAATAAAGCCCAATTCGTTTTCCTAGGTTCTAGGCTGCCCAAATATACTTTATTAAATGTTACATAAAGAATAGAAACTAAATAAAGTAGCTTGAAGGCCCATTGCACCATTCGGCCTAAACTTGTCTTCATAGTCCAATTTAGCTTCTTTCTCTTCTTGAACTTGCATCTTCTCCACATAAGGTCTCATGAATGCTTGTAGGACTTCTTTAAGCTTCTTTAACCTTGCTCTTATTATTGGTCCTTGAGAAAGTGCTAGTTCATCTCTCTCGTTTTCGGTGTGCTTGGTCATGCTCATATCATCCCCTCCCTCTTCGGAAAAGATTCGTCCTCGAATCTTCGTCTTGTTCAAGTTGGGAATTGAAACTTGAGGAATAAATTCATCTTCATAAATGATCTTTGGGATAGGTGGAAATAATATGAACGCTTCTTCAGCAAAAAACTCATCATGTTCCTGCAATTTGACAAAGAAACTAGGCAAAACATGGTTAGTCATTGTTACATCTTTGTGAATGTGATTATTTTTTCTTCGTTTCCCATGTGCATTTCCTCCACCTTAAGCAATAGAGGAGCAATTGTAACTTGTTTATCTTCCATCTTAACTAAAACAAACTTCTTCATTCTCATTCAAACAATCAACAACATCTTTTCTTTCAATTATTTCCTCATCACTCACAACATCACTATCAAAGAAAACTATATCAATAGTGTCCCCTTCAGCTTCACAATTTTTTTCTTCTAGGATAACTTCCTCTTCCTTTCTCTTTTCTTTGCTATTTTCCAATCTACTTAGTTGTTTGAACCATTGTTTAAATTGCAATTCTATATCATTAAGGTCTTGCCTTAACAACTTCACACTTTCCTTTATCCCATTCATTCTAGTTTTTCTCTCAACTTATAAATTGATATCTCACAATTGCACTTCAGAAACAACTCAAACAAATATGCACAATTAAGTAATTTGATTGAAGGAATGATGAAAAAACCTAACAAGAACAGCAAAGATACTAATTCTAGAGGCAAATTGACCTATTTGAACAAAAATCAGAAATTAGTACACAAGAAGAAGATTTCGTGCACTATAATATATATAGATGTTCAACAATGTGCAATATGTCAAACTAGTGTAATTGGAACCAAAAATAGCTTAGACACACAAATTAAAAACTTAGAATGAAGAAAATGGACAAGACGGATGCACTTAAATGCGATGTTTAACTAAACCTAATGATTAGTTTAAACAGATTTGATGTAAGACTCAACAAAAAAAAAATCAAAGAAAGCATGCAATAAACACAACCCAAATCCAAAATTAGGAGTACTAACCTGATCTTGAATAAATCAAACCAATTATGAAAGTTCTAACTCCAATTCTTGCTTGATTGATCAAAACTTACTCCAAGTGGTGCAAGGCACTTTGTAGATCAAAATTATATCCAAACTAAGTTCAACCACTCAAAGATTGCAAATTATATGGTTGATATATATTCAATGGCAAATTCGGATTCAACAAGAACACAAGATTCATCAATTGATCAAATATGAAACTTAACAAGATAGTAAATCCAAATTGATAACAAGGCTGTTTCTAATTGATTTTTTTTTCCTTTTTTTTTTATAACTTTAACCAAACTAATGATCAAATACTTAAGGATAGGTAATTAACACAATAGAGCAAGAACCAAATAAGGAACTAGATGCAAGATCCTATTTGGCTAAATTAGAAAATTAAAGTTTAAAAGCAAAAATTAAAGGATAGTTAAGAATTTACCCCTTAGCCTATGCTCTGATACCAATTGATGCGGAACCCCAGCCTATATGCCAAACTAGAACGCCAACATACCATGAATATTGAACATAAATAAGATAATAAACCCCCAATCTAAAGAACCCCCAAACAAGATTGATTGGAAATGCTTATGATAGATTGATTTAGAAAACAAGAAGAAGAAGAATCAAGCATACATTAATCATGCAAATAGCCTAAGTCTAATTCTTCATGCAATAGCAAGAATCAATAATAAATTAACTCTCACAAATTCGGCTAAGCCAAAGAAAATTCTCATTAATCAAAATTCAAGTCTTACAAATGAAGAATTCAGCCCTTTATATAGGCTAGGCAGCCACCCCACCCTAGATGAATTAAAATCAAACACTAACTCTAAGAGATAAATAATGAAATAAATAACAAAGATAATTCCTAACCTTTATCTACATGTATTTGGCCATAATATGGACTAAGTACATGAAGAAATAAAGATAAATACAACCTGAAAAATAATCCTAAAAGCTGGTGATAAATATGCATGATTATCCTAAGAAAATGAAGGAATGAATGTAGACTTAATCTTGGCTAAAAGTGGATTTCGGCCAGCCCTTTAAAGATATGGTCAAGCTATTATTTCTCCCTCAAACTCTACTTAATAATATCCCAAAATAATAAGTATTTATCAAGGAAAATCCATTCCTAAAATTTAGGACCCTAAGTTCACCAATGTAGGCCTAAACCTAAATCTGACCCAAACCCATTAAAATTCAATTTTCCCATGTAAACTTCGGCCCCCTTAGGTATTCTAAGCCTCAAATAGTTATTTTGGCCCAACTCTTTAGAAGAGATAAGCCCAACTTTAGCCTACCACTTAAACTACCCAAAACAGTAAAATAAGCCCAAAATAAAACAAACCTATTCTAATAAAGCCCAATTCGTTTTCCTAGGTTCTAGGCTGCCCAAATATACTTTATTAAATGTTACATAAAGAATAGAAACTAAATAAAGTAGCTTGAAGGCCCATTGCACCATTCGGCCTAAACTTGTCTTCATAGTCCAATTTAGCTTCTTTCTCTTCTTGAACTTGCATCTTCTCCACATAAGGTCTCATGAATGCTTGTAGGACTTCTTTAAGCTTCTTTAACCTTGCTCTTATTATTGGTCCTTGAGAAAGTGCTAGTTCATCTCTCTCGTTTTCGGTGTGCTTGGTCATGCTCATATCATCCCCTCCCTCTTCGGAAAAGATTCGTCCTCGAATCTTCGTCTTGTTCAAGTTGGGAATTGAAACTTGAGGAATAAATTCATCTTCATAAATGATCTTTGGGATAGGTGGAAATAATATGAACGCTTCTTCAGCAAAAAAACTCATCATGTTCCTGCAATTTGACAAAGAAACTAGGCAAAACATGGTTAGTCATTGTTACATCTTTGTGAATGTGATTATTTTTTCCTTCGTTTCCCATGTGCATTTCCTCCACCTTAAGCAATAGAGGAGCAATTGTAACTTGTTTATCTTCCATCTTAACTAAACAAACTTCTTCATTCTCATTCAAACAATCAACAACATCTTTTCTTTCAATTATTTCCTCATCACTCACAACATCACTATCAAAGAAAACTATATCAATAGTGTCCCCTTCAGCTTCACAATTTTTTTCTTCTAGGATAACTTCCTCTTCCTTTCTCTTTTCTTTGCTATTTTCCAATCTACTTAGTTGTTTGAACCATTGTTTAAATTGCAATTCTATATCATTAAGGTCTTGCCTTAACAACTTCACACTTTCCTTTATCCCATTCATTCTAGTTTTTCTCTCAACTTATAAATTGATATCTCACAATTGCACTTCAGAAACAACTCAAACAAATATGCACAATTAAGTAATTTGATTGAAGGAATGATGAAAAAACCTAACAAGAACAGCAAAGATACTAATTCTAGAGGCAAATTGACCTATTTGAACAAAAATCAGAAATTAGTACACAAGAAGAAGATTTCGTGCACTATAATATATATAGATGTTCAACAATGTGCAATATGTCAAACTAGTGTAATTGGAACCAAAAATAGCTTAGACACACAAATTAAAAACTTAGAATGAAGAAAATGGACAAGACGGATGCACTTAAATGCGATGTTTAACTAAACCTAATGATTAGTTTAAACAGATTTGATGTAAGACTCAACAAAAAAAAAATCAAAGAAAGCATGCAATAAACACAACCCAAATCCAAAATTAGGAGTACTAACCTGATCTTGAATAAATCAAACCAATTATGAAAGTTCTAACTCCAATTCTTGCTTGATTGATCAAAACTTACTCCAAGTGGTGCAAGGCACTTTGTAGATCAAAATTATATCCAAACTAAGTTCAACCACTCAAAGATTGCAAATTATATGGTTGATATATATTCAATGGCAAATTCGGATTCAACAAGAACACAAGATTCATCAATTGATCAAATATGAAACTTAACAAGATAGTAAATCCAAATTGATAACAAGGCTGTTTCTAATTGATTTTTTTTTCCTTTTTTTTTTATAACTTTAACCAAACTAATGATCAAATACTTAAGGATAGGTAATTAACACAATAGAGCAAGAACCAAATAAGGAACTAGATGCAAGATCCTATTTGGCTAAATTAGAAAATTAAAGTTTAAAAGCAAAAATTAAAGGATAGTTAAGAATTTACCCCTTAGCCTATGCTCTGATACCAATTGATGCGGAACCCCAGCCTATATGCCAAACTAGAACGCCAACATACCATGAATATTGAACATAAATAAGATAATAAACCCCCAATCTAAAGAACCCCCAAACAAGATTGATTGGAAACGCTTATGATAGATTGATTTAGAAAACAAGAAGAAGAAGAATCAAGCATACATTAATCATGCAAATAGCCTAAGTCTAATTCTTCATGCAATAGCAAGAATCAATAATAAATTAACTCTCACAAATTCGGCTAAGCCAAAGAAAATTCTCATTAATCAAAATTCAAGTCTTACAAATGAAGAATTCAGCCCTTTATATAGGCTAGGCAGCCACCCCACCCTAGATGAATTAAAATCAAACACTAACTCTAAGAGATAAATAATGAAATAAATAACAAAGATAATTCCTAACCTTTATCTACATGTATTTGGCCATAATATGGACTAAGTACATGAAGAAATAAAGATAAATACAACCTGAAAAATAATCCTAAAAGCTGGTGATAAATATGCATGATTATCCTAAGAAAATGAAGGAATGAATGTAGACTTAATCTTGGCTAAAAGTGGATTTCGGCCAGCCCTTTAAAGATATGGTCAAGCTATTATTTCTCCCTCAAACTCTACTTAATAATATCCCAAAATAATAAGTATTTATCAAGGAAAATCCATTCCTAAAATTTAGGACCCTAAGTTCACCAATGTAGGCCTAAACCTAAATCTGACCCAAACCCATTAAAATTCAATTTTCCCATGTAAACTTCGGCCCCCTTAGGTATTCTAAGCCTCAAATAGTTATTTTGGCCCAACTCTTTAGAAGAGATAAGCCCAACTTTAGCCTACCACTTAAACTACCCAAAACAGTAAAATAAGCCCAAAATAAAACAAACCTATTCTAATAAAGCCCAATTCGTTTTCCTAGGTTCTAGGCTGCCCAAATATACTTTATTAAATGTTACATAAAGAATAGAAACTAAATAAAGTAGCTTGAAGGCCCATTGCACCATTCGGCCTAAACTTGTCTTCATAGTCCAATTTAGCTTCTTTCTCTTCTTGAACTTGCATCTTCTCCACATAAGGTCTCATGAATGCTTGTAGGACTTCTTTAAGCTTCTTTAACCTTGCTCTTATTATTGGTCCTTGAGAAAGTGCTAGTTCATCTCTCTCGTTTTCGGTGTGCTTGGTCATGCTCATATCATCCCCTCCCTCTTCGGAAAAGATTCGTCCTCGAATCTTCGTCTTGTTCAAGTTGGGAATTGAAACTTGAGGAATAAATTCATCTTCATAAATGATCTTTGGGATAGGTGGAAATAATATGAACGCTTCTTCAGCAAAAAACTCATCATGTTCCTGCAATTTGACAAAGAAACTAGGCAAAACATGGTTAGTCATTGTTACATCTTTGTGAATGTGATTATTTTTTCCTTCGTTTCCCATGTGCATTTCCTCCACCTTAAGCAATAGAGGAGCAATTGTAACTTGTTTATCTTCCATCTTAACTAAACAAACTTCTTCATTCTCATTCAAACAATCAACAACATCTTTTCTTTCAATTATTTCCTCATCACTCACAACATCACTATCAAAGAAAACTATATCAATAGTGTCCCCTTCAGCTTCACAATTTTTTTCTTCTAGGATAACTTCCTCTTCCTTTCTCTTTTCTTTGCTATTTTCCAATCTACTTAGTTGTTTGAACCATTGTTTAAATTGCAATTCTATATCATTAAGGTCTTGCCTTAACAACTTCACACTTTCCTTTATCCCATTCATTCTAGTTTTTCTCTCAACTTATAAATTGATATCTCACAATTGCACTTCAGAAACAACTCAAACAAATATGCACAATTAAGTAATTTGATTGAAGGAATGATGAAAAAACCTAACAAACAGCAAAGATACTAATTCTAGAGGCAAATTGACCTATTTGAACAAAAATCTGAAATTAGTACACAAGAAGAAGATTTTGTGCACTATAATATATATAGATGTTCAACAACGTGCAATATGTCAAACTAGTGTAATTGGAACCAAAAATAGCTTAGACACACAAATTAAAAACTTAGAATGAAGAAAATGGACAAGACGGATGCACTTAAATGCGATGTTTAACTAAACCTAATGATTAGTTTAAACAGATTTGATGTAAGACTCAACAAAAAAAAAATCAAAGAAAGCATGCAATAAACACAACCCAAATCCAAAATTAGGAGTACTAACCTGATCTTGAAGAAATCAAACCAATTATGAAAGTTCTAACTCCAATTCTTGCTTGATTGATCAAAACTTACTCCAAGTGGTGCAAGGCACTTTGTAGATCAAAATTATATCCAAACTAAGTTCAACCACTCAAAGATTGCAAATTATATGGTTGATATATATTCAATGGCAAATTCGGATTCAACAAGAACACAAGATTCATCAATTGATCAAATATGAAACTTAACAAGATAGTAAATCCAAATTGATAACAAGGCTGTTTCTAATTGATTTTTTTTTCTTTTTTTTTTATAACTTTAACCAAACTAACGATCAAATACTTAAGGATAGGCAATTAACACAATAGAGCAAGAACCAAATAAGGAACTAGATGCAAGATCCTATTCAGCTAAAATAGAAAATTGAAGTTTAAAAGCAAAATTAAAGGATAGTTAAGAATTTACCCCTTAGCCCATGCTCTGATACCAATTGATGCGGAACCCCAGCCTATATGCCAAACTAGAACGCCAACATACCATGAATATTGAACATAAATAAGATAATAAACCCCCAATCTAAAGAACCCCCAAACAAGATTGATTGGAAACGCTTATGATAGATTGATTTAGAAAACAAGAAGAAGAAGAATCAAGCATACATTAATCATGCAAATAGCTTAAGTCTAATTCTTCATGCAATAGCAAGAATCAATAATAAATTAACTCTCACAAATTCGGCCAAGCCAAAGAAAATTCTCATTAATCAAAATTCAAGTGTCTTACAAATGAAGAATTCAGCCCTTTATATAGGCTAGGCAGCCACCCCTCCCTAGATGAATTAAAATCAAACACTAACTCTAAGAGATAAATAATAAAATAAATAACAAAGATAATTCCTAACCTTTATCTACATGTATTTGGCCATAATATGGACTAAGTACATGAAGAAATAAAGATAAATACAATTTGAGATTAATCCTAACAGAAAGTGATAAATATGCTTATTATCCTAAGAAAATGAATAAATGAATGTAGACTTAATGTTGGCTACAAGTGAATTTCGGCCAGCCCTTTAAAGATATGGTCAAGCTATTATTTCTCCCTCAAACTCTACTTAATAATATCCCAAAATAATAAGTATTTATCAAGGAAAATCCATTCCTAAAATTTAGGACCCTAAGTTCACCAATGTAGGCCTAAACCTAAATCTGACCCAAACCCATTGAAATTCAATTCTCCCATGTAAAATTCGGCCCCCTTAGGTATTCTAAGCCTCAAATAGTTATTTTGGCCCAACTCTTTAGAAGAGATAAGCCCAACTTTAGCCTACCCACTTAAACTACCCAAAGCAGTAAAATAAGCCCAAAATAAAACAAACCTATTCTAATAAAGCCCAATTCATTTTCCTAGGTTCTAGGCTGCCCAAATATACTTTATTAAATGTTACATAAAGAATAGAAACTAAATAAAGTAGCTTGAAGGCCCATTGCACCATTTGGCCTAAACTTGTCTTCATAGTCCAATTTAGCTTCTTTCTCTTCTTGAACTTGCATTTTCTCCACATAAGGTTTCATGAATGCTTGTAGGACTTCTTTAAGCATCTTTGACCTTGCTCTTGTTATTGGTCCTTGAAGAAATGCTAGTTCATCTTTCTTGTTGTCGGCATGCTTGGTCGTGCTCATATCATCCCCTCCCTCTTCGGAAAAGATTCGTCCTCGAATCTTCGTCTTGTTCAAGTTGGGAATTGAAACTTGAGGAATAAATTCATCTTCATAAATGATCTTTGGGATAGGTGGAAATAATATGAACGCTTCTTCCGCAAAAAACTCATCATGTTCCTGCAATTTGACAAAGAAACTAGGCAAAACATGGTTAGTCATTGTTACATCTTTGCGAATGTGATTATTATTTCCTTCGTTTCCCATGTGCAATTCCTCCACCTTAAGCAATAGAGGAGCAATTGTAACTTGTTGATCTTCAATCTTAACTAAACAAACTTCTTCATTCTCATTCAAACAATCAACAACATCTTTTCTTTCAATTACTTCTTCATCACTCACAACATCACTATCAAAGAAAACTATATCAATAGTGTCCCCTTCAGCTTCACAATTTTTTTCTTCTAGGATAACTTCCTCTTCCTTTCTCTTTTCTTTGCTATTTTCCAATCTACTTAGTTGTTTGAACCATTGTTTAAATTGCAATTCTATATCATTAAGGTCTTGCCTTAACAACATCACACTTTCCTTTATCCCATTCATTCTTGTTTTTCTCTCAACTTATAAATTGATATCTCACAATTGCACTTCAGAAACAACTCAAACAAATATGCACAATTAAGTAATTTGATTGAGGGAACGATGAAAAAACCTAACAAGAACAGCAAAGATACTAATTCTAGAGGCAAATTGACCTATTTGAACAAAAATCTGAAATTAGTACACAAGAAGAAGATTTTGTGCACTATAATATATATAGATGTTCAACAACGTGCAATATGTCAAACTAGTGTAATTGGAACCAAAAATAGCTTAGACACACAAATTAAAAACTTAGAATGAAGAAAATGGACAAGACGGATGCACTTAAATGCGATGTTTAACTAAACCTAATGATTAGTTTAAACAGATTTGATGTAAGACTCAACAAAAAAAAAAATCAAAGAAAGCATGCAATAAACACAACCCAAATCCAAAATTAGGAGTACTAACCTGATCTTGAAGAAATCAAACCAATTATGAAAGTTCTAACTCCAATTCTTGCTTGATTGATCAAAACTTACTCCAAGTGGTGCAAGGCACTTTGTAGATCAAAATTATATCCAAACTAAGTTCAACCACTCAAAGATTGCAAATTATATGGTTGATATATATTCAATGGCAAATTCGGATTCAACAAGAACACAAGATTCATCAATTGATCAAATATGAAACTTAACAAGATAGTAAATCCAAATTGATAACAAGGCTGTTTCTAATTGATTTTTTTTTCTTTTTTTTTATAACTTTAACCAAACTAACGATCAAATACTTAAGGATAGGCAATTAACACAATAGAGCAAGAACCAAATAAGGAACTAGATGCAAGATCCTATTCAGCTAAAATAGAAAATTGAAGTTTAAAAGCAAAATTAAAGGATAGTTAAGAATTTACCCCTTAGCCCATGCTCTGATACCAATTGATGCGGAACCCCAGCCTATATGCCAAACTAGAACGCCAACATACCATGAATATTGAACATAAATAAGATAATAAACCCCCAATCTAAAGAACCCCCAAACAAGATTGATTGGAAACGCTTATGATAGATTGATTTAGAAAACAAGAAGAAGAAGAATCAAGCATACATTAATCATGCAAATAGCCTAAGTCTAATTCTTCATGCAATAGCAAGAATCAATAATAAATTAACTCTCACAAATTCGGCCAAGCCAAAGAAAATTCTCATTAATCAAAATTCAAGTGTCTTACAAATGAAGAATTCAGCCCTTTATATAGGCTAGGCAGCCACCCCTCCCTAGATGAATTAAAATCAAACACTAACTCTAAGAGATAAATAATAAAATAAATAACAAAGATAATTCCTAACCTTTATCTACATGTATTTGGCCATAATATGGACTAAGTACATGAAGAAATAAAGATAAATACAATTTGAGATTAATCCTAACAGAAAGTGATAAATATGCTTATTATCCTAAGAAAATGAATAAATGAATGTAGACTTAATGTTGGCTACAAGTGAATTTCGGCCAGCCCTTTAAAGATATGGTCAAGCTATTATTTCTCCCTCAAACTCTACTTAATAATATCCCAAAATAATAAGTATTTATCAAGGAAAATCCATTCCTAAAATTTAGGACCCTAAGTTCACCAATGTAGGCCTAAACCTAAATCTGACCCAAACCCATTGAAATTCAATTCTCCCATGTAAAATTCGGCCCCCTTAGGTATTCTAAGCCTCAAATAGTTATTTTGGCCCAACTCTTTAGAAGAGATAAGCCCAACTTTAGCCTACCCACTTAAACTACCCAAAGCAGTAAAATAAGCCCAAAATAAAACAAACCTATTCTAATAAAGCCCAATTCATTTTCCTAGGTTCTAGGCTGCCCAAATATACTTTATTAAATGTTACATAAAGAATAGAAACTAAATAAAGTAGCTTGAAGGCCCATTGCACCATTTGGCCTAAACTTGTCTTCATAGTCCAATTTAGCTTCTTTCTCTTCTTGAACTTGCATTTTCTCCACATAAGGTTTCATGAATGCTTGTAGGACTTCTTTAAGCTTCTTTGACCTTGCTCTTGTTATTGGTCCTTGAAGAAATGCTAGTTCATCTTTCTTGTTGTCGGCATGCTTGGTCGTGCTCATATCAATTTATGTGTTTGAACTCCATTTAGACCCATTTGAAAGTCATAAGGTTGCCCCTCTTCAATGGCATAAGATAGCCCTCTTGGATCTTTATCAATCTTCATCATCATAATCATGCACTTCATGTTGTTCCATAATTCTATTTCTCCTTGCTCCCATTGGATGTACTTCCTTCATGCCTCTCTTCTATTCCATCTATCCTAAGGTTCAGCCTTCGAATCTCCCCAATGAGTGCTTGATATAGCTTCTTGTCATCGGGCACATTTATATCATCCTCTTGGGATATTCCTTTCCCACTAAATTCTTAAGTAATGGGGTATTACCTCACAAATACTCCTTACATGTTTTACACTCAAAGTATGTCACTCCTCTCGTGTTTCACACAATTAAAGCTTTTACCCTCTTAATGTCCTCACACTATTTTGCCTTTATTCTCTCAAGCTTGCAACTTTAAAATTGCACTTCAGAATATAAATCACAAATCAAACTTGAACACGTTTAAGAAAAACAAGGAAATAATACTAAAGACAAAAGATAGCTCAAAACTAGAAAAAGAAGACTCTAGACATAATGGAGGCGATACACGGACAAGAGTGGTGTACTACTTGATGATAATCAAATTAGAGTATTGGACAAGCAATGATACCCTAACAATGCAAATGAAACAAAAACTAGCCTAAAAAAATAAATAAGCAACAAGAATCAAGGAAAATGACAATATGGATAAAATGAATGAATTTGATTCACTAAAAAGTAAACCAAATATAGAACCTAAATATGCTACCCAACAAAGAAAGGAAGTCAACAAGATATCAATTAAAACTAAATAAAGTATAAAACATGCAAAACAAATCAATTTAGAGCAAATTTATTCACTATACCAAACGATGTAAGAAGCTTGATTAGTGTGTCAAGGTGTGTGCAAAATGATGGTAAAAAGATGACAAAGTGATAGCAAAATGATGGCAAAAGTTTCCAAAATATGATAGCGCAAATGGTGGAAAAAGTTTCCAAAAATGGTTACACAAATGATAGAAAAATTGCCAAAAATGGCTACACAAATGGATAGCAAATGATAAAAATGATTGGCACAAATGGATAATAAATTGATAGCACAAATGGATAATTAATTTTCCTACCTTTTAAAGGATTCCCAAATGTGTTTGGAAAAAGTGTAAATGCTGCCCCTTCCAATCCTAAAGCAATAAGGATTAATTTTTCCCACTTATGAAAGGATTAGGATTTTTTTTATGCTACATAAACTACCCTTATTCTATTGCTCCTTAATTTGTTTCTTCTTTTATTTTTCTTCTCTTTCACGTTTTTCTCTCTTCTTTCTTTCTTTTTTCTTTTTTATGAACAGTATGTGAACAGTAATGGTGAAGATTATGTGAACAGTAACGATGAACAATACATGAATAGTAATGATAAATAGTAACATGATATTTTTATTTTTTTCTTTTTCTAAGAATCAAAAAAGAAGGTAATGAAAGAACAAGGCTAAATTTAACACACAAGGAGCACAAAAATCAGAATGTTACTAATACTAATTTCGGCATGCGTATAAAGAAAATCAAAGAGAGAAACACAAACCTAACTCTAAGATAAATAGAAATTTACCTTACATTGTCTCTGATACCAAATGATGCGGAACCCCTAAAGAACTCGAAACCCCTTAAACATATACTTTGATCTCAAAACGCAAAGAAGAAAAACACCCTCTCTATTGAACCCCCAAACAACACATGATTGGAAACACAAATAATCGGAATAAGAAGAATAAGAAAACGCCACAATCAAATGATTGATAAGTAATCCTAATTCTTGATGCAATAGAAAAGAAAGCAAGCAATCTCACAATCTCTCTAAAGAATTTCGGCTAAGCCAAGAGAAAAACTCTCAAAGTTTATAATTTGATTCAAATCCGAAGTTTACAACCTAGGTTAGCCTATTTATAAGGTGGCTAACCCTTATTCACTCTTTAAAACCCGAATTTGAATACTAATAAGGCCTTACACAAATTTCCTTGGGCTTTTACAAACCAAATAAGCCCAAATTAATAAGTTTTAAACACACTTGAAATAAACTAATTAATAAACCTTATAGGCCAAAAATTAAAGCCCAAAAGATAGACTAAAATAAATAACCAAACTGACTAAAGTAAGCCCAAACGAATCCCTCACGCGTAGCCCCTCAATAATATAACTTAAGTGAGTCATGTTACTTTTAAATGAAGCACATGACTTGTATAATTAAGCCCAAAGTTGTTAAAAGCTCTTGATGGCTTAAGTTGGCGCAATTGCTTCTCTTGCTTTCAAGAGGTTAAGTACTTTATGCTTGCCTTCAAGTTCTCCATAACATTCTCAAAGGCATCTTCATTAAGTTCTTGAATAACAAAGCCTTGAACATAAGATGACATGGCCAACTTTAGCTTCTTTGCATGCCCTCTTGTAATTGGACCACTAGGCATCTTTAAAGAATCATTGGTTGATGGTGATGGATCCATATGGTTGATTGATATACTCTAAGCATTTATCTCAACATGCATAATTCATATGGTTGATTGATATACTCTAAGCATTTATTCTTGTGACACCATTTCTATAATTGGAACCGATCATGTAATTCAACAATAACATTTAAGTAATCATACTCGATTCAAATACTGTAATTATAATTAGAATTAGAATTAGCTTGCCTAAATTTTAAAAGTTGATAACAGGAACTTTAGATACCTTTAGATATCAAAACTTTATATATACCAAAGATATCAAATCTTTAGACCTAAATGGGGCCGACCTATACTCTAAATCAATCAAGCACACCAAAATAGGGTCGGCAAACAACCTAAACGGGGCTATTTATGATCCAAACGGGACCATCTCTATACTTTAAAACCTCAATGAGGTCAAACTATAGTAGCTGCAACTTATCCCTATAGGCATACCTATCTATCCACAATTGAACTCTATTTGCAGGTAAATAATATTCATAATCTTTTCATTCATCATATTTGTGCTATTATTATACAATTTATACATATTCACAATTCTCTAGTGCATATATATATATATGTATGTTCAATCTCATATAAAAATACCATAGACTATAAATGAACATAAAATTACTTTATTCACATACTTTAACATAATAACATATAAGCATAGCATATAAATGCAAACTTGTAAGCATAAGCCTGTAGGCACACCATGTTATTGCAAAAAGAATAATAATAAACAATATGCTTGATCATATGTTTATCTTATCACATGATTCTTATATGACCCATAATCACATTACCTTAAGGTTATAAGTTCATATAGATATATCAAGGTACTATTTTCTTTTAATGTGATACAGAACACAGTATGTTATCATTGGTTTGGTTAATTTACTTTAAAGTTGCATATATACTTATGGAAAACATTGTAGCATTGAATAAGCATGTGAAAAACAATAAAGATGAAGGACACCGCTGAGACTGAATGGTCTTTGCTGTGTGCCTTACCTCAATTCCTTCCGAAATGGAGCAAATAATTAAGACAAAGGGGTTTCTACCTTGTTCAATAGTGCAGTATCAAAATAGAATTATGCACTCATATGAGACCAATTTGTCTTTACTATGTAACCCTAAATTAAACGAGATTGAAGGGTGGACACAATTAAGACCATTTGGTCTTTGCCATGTGCGATATCTATCATAGAATTTAGCTGTAAAGTCACCATAAATTCACATGCATATCCATTATGCTTCATTCTAAAATTTTTGTCTGTATATTATACCTTTAGCACTATGTGTCTATGTGAGATTCATCAATAGATCATTTGAAATGCACTAATCGCACCTCCAATTCTCAATCTTTTCATAAAATAGAACATTATGCTCTCACTCTAGAATTTATGAAAGATTGCTGCATAACCATTAACTTTCTTAATTTTTTGATTCATTCAAGATAATTAAGGACTCAAATACTAGAGAGAATAACATCAAAGATGAATTTTACTTCCAAATTTGAACTTGCATGGAAAATGTTTTTTATACTCTATTTTAGGTAATTAACTTTATTTTTCAATTAAACCCATTTGTAAGAACACATGCAGAATCATTATCTAATTCTTTTAATTTAATCTTGAATCATCATAATTGACTATAAAAACATATGCATGGTATTAATACACCAAGTTCTCATACCTTGATCAACACCTATAATTTTCTTTAATCTTTAATCACTTCCTTGCCCCTGCTCTTCCTATTCCCTTCTTTTTTCTTCTACAGAAAATTCATGCATGCATTATAACCTAGCATTTCTTTTCCCCATTAAAATGAATCACCAAAATAGAAAGAAGATGGAGATAATGTAGGGAGCCTATTACCTTAACTATTCCCATATAAAAACCATTTTCTTAGCCATATGCAGTAGAATCTCTTTAAGAAATAAAGAGAGAGAATGCAAATATTTTAGAGAGAAAAGAAAACCTGTAACCTTTGCCTTTACCGACCAAAACTCTTAAGTTTCATTGTCCACTCTTTTCTCTCTCCTTAATGCAAAAATTTAGAAATTATAAGAAATAGTTTCATTTAGCTCCCTCATAATTCTTTCTCTTTAACAATCTGACCTCTTTTATTCCTTTCTTTCAATTCTGCCAACTATTTTTCTTTTCTCTTAAAATTGTCCCAATTCTTATTTCTTTAGTATAATTTTACCCTCATAACACATCTTCTTCTAAAATTACATTGTTAATATAAACTTGCTTTAATCACTCACATAATTAGCATAATATAAATTTACCAATATACCCTTTTTGACCCTTACCCATATTTTACTAATTAATTCAGCTATTAATAAATTATTATATTTTTTAATCTTGCATTTTTTACTAAGGTCTGTTAGGGGTATACAGGGAAAAATTGTGAATATGTAAGGGAATAGGGATTAAATGGTAAATTATGCATAAAAACATCAAATGTCAGATTGAATAGTAAATAAATGAAAAATGTGTTTAATAAATTAAATAGGGGTAAAAATGTAATTATGCTAGAAAATGAGGATTAGATGATAAATTATGTGCCAAAGATGTTATTTGTGTGATAATGGAAAATATGAAAAACAACATTAATTGGTCTAAAAGGGGCAGAAATGTAATTATGCAAGAAAATTGGGCAAAATAATAAATTGGCATTAGAAATATAGTTAAAAGTGTTAAAATAGTCAAATAGGCAATAAGGGATAAAATTATAAATAAAGAAATGTTAAAGGATCAAACTGTAATTTGTCATCGCACGAGAAAGTATAAAGACTAAATTGTAAATGTTGGGATTAAAATGGGATATGAACAAAAAGAAACCAAAAGAGCAACATTAGTGTGATTTTGGTATAATAAATAAGAAAGGAAAGGTTTCGGGACCAAAGTGAAACTTACTAGTATATGAGTAGGTGTAAAGACCAAAACGTAGATTTTGGGCTTACAGTTGAATGAGAGTCAAAGGATACGAAAAAGACAAAAATTAGAGTTAAATAGAGCAAGATTACAAAAGATAAGTCATAAGGACTAAACTATAATTTGCCACCACATAAAAGGAACATGAGGAATAACATATAAATTTGGGCCTAAAGTGAATTAAAGACCAAAAGGAAGAAAAAAGAATAAATTAATGAAAATAACCAAATGTGTATTAAAAAGGAAGTTAAGGATCAAATTGTAATTTTCACCCTAGAAGGGGGAATAAAGGAGAATAATATATAAATATGTGAAAATAAAATTTGATGATATTTGAAAGAATTAAAGAAATTGTAAGATAAAATATAATATTAAGTAATTAAAATATAAAAATGAAAGGAGATGTAAGAAAATAATACTAATAAAGACCAAAAAGGTAAATTACCCTCACGTAAAAGAGTCAGACATATAATGGACCTAATTTGACATTGGAATTATAGTGAAATAAAATTTTAAGGATTAAGATGTGATAGTTATTTAATAGTAACTTTAGTAATAAAAGAATTGAAGGATAATTAGAAAATCAAGAATATGATTAAAATTTTAAAAAGGGAAAGCTACAAGAATAAAATCATATGAGGGGAACATAAGTCCAACCAGATTGGTAAAAAAAATATGATGATGTTATGAGCAGTATTTTAAAGATGAATGTCTGAATTGTGGGAAAATGCAGTTGGGTATAGACAAGAGTAAACCAGCATAAGGAACAACAAGTTGTACACTAGGTGAGAAAAATGAGTAATGAAGTAAAAACTAAAATATGAGAAAAGAAATAAGCTTAATTGTAGATTAAGTATAGACCTTGTAGCTAAATTGCAAAAAACGTAGTAAATATCAAAACAGTTAGAAAAACCAAAAAGGAATTGTCAAAAAGAGCACATGTGTAAGTACAAATGGATGGTTCATGATAAAAAAAAAAGAAGAAATGAGAAGGATAGAACAAAGGAAAAAGAGATATAATAACAGGAAGTAAAATAAATTAACTCAAGTAAATTAGGATATTTGATGATATTTAAATGAAAGAACTAGAGAATTTTTTTTACCTGCATACTTACACCTTGAAATTTATTAGTTGAGTATCCACCATTGAGCATCATATGCTCAGTGTATAGCTTTTTGATTCTCACATGTTTTAAAAGATATAGGTCGGTACTTGAAAGGGCATACATTGGACTGGTCAGAGTTACACAACAATAGTGATAAATTTTGGTGTTTGTATGTGACATGTTAAAGTAGTACCGTGCTTTGAACATAATTACGTTAAATTTATAGTTATATTGCATTATGATATTTATAGTATATGGATGTTATAGTAAGAGTCCACCAAAAAACTTTTTCCACCATAGGATCTTACTTGGGAGAACTTTTTATCCCAATTTAGGGATAAATATGTAGGAGATGCTTATATGGATGGGATGAGATGCATTCCTTCATTTGAAATAGGAACTTAGATTAGTTAGAATATGAGAAAAAGTTTGATAGACTTTATATGTTGAGAGATTTATTCCTAAATGGGCAGATAAGTGTAAAAGATTTGAAATAGTTCTCCCTCATGACATCAAGAAACTCTTTATTGCATTGCAGATTAGAGATTATGGAGAAATGGTGAAGTAGTTCTGAGGATTGAAAAAGTTAATATTAATGAATAGAAATTGAGAAATAAGGGACAAAAGAAGAGGAGTCATAAATAATCTAGTTCATCCATTTCAGCTAGTAAGAAACAAAAGGCTTCAGGTTCTAAGGCTCCAATACAAACATTAACTTCCTATCTTCAATCAGGACAGAGGCAAAGATAATCGGCTAAGCAAAGACAACAAGCTGGATGTCTGGATGTGGAGCATTTGCCCATATGAGCATTATGGGAAGAAGCGTGGGGAATATGGTAAGATGATGGAAGCATGCATATGATATGGACCTACTAAGCATTTTCAGAGAGATTGACCTTGTAAATGGTATCCAATAGCTAGTTAAGTAGAGAGATCAATATTTATGGTTCTAAAAGGCAGAGGTAGAAGCACAGGAGCTAGTTCCAATATTGGTTGTTAGAGGACCACATTAGAGATAGTTGATAAACTTGATACCCATACATCATCTCATGCATATGTGTATAGGCTCGTGATGACCAGGATGTCTCAGATGTGAGTGCAGGTATATTTACTATCTTTAACATCTTTATTCATGCATTCATAGACCCAGGAACTATATACTTATATATGCATACCATTACCTAATGATATAGGGTTATATGTTGATACTCTTAAGCATGATATGCTAGTTACATTTGGATCATAATGTAATGGCGAATAAGGTTTATAAGAAATGTCCTTTAAAAATACATGGTCATGAATTTCCTGGTGATTTGATTGAATTACCTTTTAGTGAATTTGATGTGATTCTTGGTACGGATTG
The DNA here is from genome assembly GCA_037975025.1 of Excoecaria agallocha. Taxonomy (NCBI): domain Eukaryota; kingdom Viridiplantae; phylum Streptophyta; class Magnoliopsida; order Malpighiales; family Euphorbiaceae; genus Excoecaria; species Excoecaria agallocha. Next base: position 20,838,873 of record CM075822.1, read on the forward strand.
ACTATCTAGACATGATGTAATGGTAGATTATCATCTTAAAAGAACCACGCTTGGTACAATTGACATTGATAAGATCATAATTAATGGTGAAAGGTCAAATTATTTTTCAAATATTATATTAGCAATAACATAAAATAGAAGACCTATTTAATTTTCTTCAAGATGCATGTGTTTTCTCTAAGAATAACCAATAATCGGGCATTACTAGTTGAGAATAAAGGAAGCATATGTCTCTAAGACAAGTTTTAGAATGAAATACAGACATTATGATTTTTAGTGATGCCTTTTGGACTACAAATGACCAGCCGCCATTATAGATCTCATGAATCGTATTTTTCACCCTTATTTAGATCAATTTATAGTAATCTTCATTGATGATATCTTAAATTTATTCTAGGAACTGAGAACATCATTATGAGCATTTGAGACTTGTTTTGCAGACTTAAAAGGATAAACAACTTTACACCAAGTTCAATAAATGTGAATTTTGGCTTGATGAAGTTTTTTTTTTCCTTAGTCATGTCATACCAAAAGATGGGATTAGAGTAAGAAATAGAAACCATTCTAAAGTGAAAGCTACCTAGGAATGCTATAAAGATTAGAAGTTTATTAGATTTGGTATAATACTATAGAAGATTTGTTAAGGGATTTTCCATAATCGCAACACCTTTGACCAAGTTACTTCGAAAGAATACAAAATTTGTGCAGAGTGATAAATGTTAGGAAAGTTTTGAGAAACTAAAGGCCATGTTGATTGAAGCGCCTATTTTTACTTGGTAAAGACTTTGTGATCTACAGTGATGCCTTACATAACAATCTTGGTTGTGTAATTATGCAAGAGGAAAACATAATTGCTTATGCTTTTAAGCAACTTAAGGCTTGTAAAAGGAATTTCGAACCCATGATTTAAACCTAGCAGCCATAGTCTTTGCTTTGAAGATTTGAAGGCATTACTTATATGGAGAGAAGTTTTATATTTACATAGATCACAAAAGTCTTAAATATTTGCTTACATGGAAAAAGTTAAACTTAAGGTGAAGAAGGTGGGGTAAAGTTGATTAAAGATTATGATTGCATCATTACTATTATCCAGGCAAAGCAAATGTAGCAGCTAATGATCTTAGCAGTTTTTTTAGGTAAAAACTTAAAAAAACAAGCAAGTTAAACTTTTGAACTAATCAAGTAGTAAGATTATGTATAAATAGTTATTTAAATATTTGTCATATAGCTTGAACAACTATGAATGCCAGATTATTTGTAGCAAGTAATGGAGCCATTATAGTTGAATTGAGGCTCAAACAAAATTTATTATAACAAGTCCAGGAAACACAAAAGCAAGATGAAAAGCTAGTCACCATTCTTAAGCAAATTCAAAAAGGGAAATATAACGAATATACGATCAAAGAGGATTACTACTTATATTACAAAGCTAGAATTTGTGTTCCTAATGATGATGAGCTAAAAAAAGAATATCAAGGAAGAAGCCTTATACATTTCATATGTTATGCACCTAGGAAGCACCAAAATGCACTAAGACTTGAAGACACATTATTAGTGGCCAATGAAAAGAGACATTGCAAATTATGTCACCAAGTGTCTTACATGCCAACAAGTAAAAGTAGAACATTAAGTTCCATCGAGTTTACTTCAAACAATATCAGTACGCAAATAGAAATAAGTTCAAATCATAATGGATTTTATGATTTATTTGCCTCAAACTAGGAAGAAGAATAATTCCATATGGGTGATTGTAGAAAGATTGAAAAAGTCGGCTCACTTCTTGCCTATCATTACTGACTACCGACTCCTAAAGTTAGCAAAATTCTACATTAGTAAGATAGTGCAGTTACATACAGTACCATTTTCCATCATATCAGATCTAGATCCAAGATTCACTCCAAGATTTTGGAAGAAATTACTTGAACCTTTGGGTACTAAGATGAATTTTAGTGCAGCTTTTCATCCTCAAACAGATGAACAATCAGAAAGAGTGATTTAGGTGCTAGAAGATATACTTAGGAGTTCTGCTATTAACTTTAAAGTAAATTGGGATAAACATCTCCCATTGATTGAATTTGCATATAACAATAACTATCAAGCATGTATACAAATGGCACTATTTGAGGTTTTTTATTGTAAAAAGTGCATAACACCTTTCTTGTGGATATAATTCACTGAAAGCAAGGTCGTGAGTCTAGAATTGATAAGGAAAATAGAGGATAAGGTGAAGATTATAAAAGAAATGTTGAAAACAGTTTTTGATTTCCAAAAGTCATATGTAGCTTTAAAGAGAAAGGACATTGATTATGTTGTTAGTGATAAGGTCTTTATAAAGGTTTTACTATGTTAAAAAATGCTTCGATTTGGTAAGAATGGTAAGCTAAGCAATAGGTTTATTGGTCCATATGAGATCACTAAGTGCATAGGACCGAAAGCCTATATTGGATATGATACGGATCCAAGAGGGCTATCTTATGCCATTGAAGAGGGGCAACCTTATGACTTTCAAATAGGTCTAAATGGAGTTCAAACACATAAATATAAGATCCAAATTTCATTGGAGCATGCTTCAATTTATATGATGATTTGGTGCTTTACTATCAATTATGGTCTTAAAGTATATAGTTAAGGTTTTGGGTTAATGTCCCATAAAGGGAAGCCTAAAGTGAAGATAAAGGAAGCCTTATGGGTTTAAAATAGCCTAAATGAAGACTCAAGCCTTGGAAGAACATGTGCAAGTCATGTGCAAATCATGTGCGGGGCATGTGCAAGTGGAAGACATGTGCATATCATGTGATATTTATGTAGTAGGGATTTTATATTCATAGTTAATTAGTTTGGGCCTATTTAACAAAATTGGGCTTTTATATAAGTGAGACATGCGACTTCATTAAAAGTCATGTGACTTAAGTAGCTTAATTAAGGCTTATTTTCTTAAGTAAGACACTTGGGCCTTTCTAAAGTAAACCCAATTCATCACTTTACCTTAGTAGGATTTTAAGTACTTGTTTTAGCTTATTTTAGGCAGCACTTAGTGTTTTAAACCTATTAGACTTATTTATACCAATTTCCTTAGGGTTTGGAGGCTATAAATAGGTTATTATAACTTGTAAAGGGAGGATATATTGAATCAAATTAGAAACTTTGAGAGTTTTTCTCTTGGTTTAGTCGAAATTCTTTAGTCTCGATTGTGAGATTGCTTGCTTTCTTTTCTATTGCATCAAGAATTAGGATTACTTATCAATTATTTGATTGTGGCATTTTATTATTCTTTTTATCCAGATTATTTGTGTTTCAATTCACGTGTTGTTTGGAGGTTCAATAGGGAGAGTGTTTGTCTTTTTTGTGTTTTGAGATCAAAGTATATGTTCAAGGGGTTTTGGGTTTTTTAACCTTAGGGTTCCACATCATTTGGTATTAGAGCCAAAAGAAAGGTAAATTTCTATTTATCTTAGTGTTAGGTTTGTTTTTTTTTTCTTCCTTGATTTCTTTATGTTTATGCCGAATTAGGTAGTGATAAGTTTTGATTTGTGTGCTTTTTGTGTGTTAAATTTAGCCTTTTCTTTTCCTTACTTTGTATTTTGATTCATTAAAAAGCCTTAGAAATTGAACTTGAACTTTGAATCTTTGGCTTGAAAACCAAATTCTAGTAGTAGTAGCCTTTAGATTGGTGTGTTGAATTAAAAGAAAAAGAAAAAAAATACGGTATATTTCATAGCACCATTCATCGCACTGTTCTGGTACTTTCATAAAAAAAAGACAAGAGAGAAAAACGTGAAAGAGAAGAAAAATAGAAGAAGAAAAAAATTAAGAAGCAACTAAGCAAGAGTAGTTTATATAGCCTAAAGAAAATCCTAATCCTTTCATAAGTAGGAAAAACTAATCCTTTTTGCTTTAGGATTGGGAGGGGCAACATTTATACTTTTTCCAAACACATTTGGAAATCCTTTAAAAGGTAGAAAAATTAATCCTTATTGCTTTGGGTTTAGGCTTTCAAAAATCCTAGTCCATATTTAAATTGGAATTACAATCATAATCCTAGTTAGACAAGGATTTCTACTTGGCAAATATTTGTGCTATCCATTTATTATCCATTTATGCCAATTATTTTTATCATTTGCTATCCATTTGTGCAATCATTTTTGGCAACTTTTCCATCATTTGTGTAACCATTTTTGGAAACTTTCCACCATTTGTGCAACTATTTTCGGCAACTTTTCCATCATTTGTGTAACAATTTTTGGAAACTTTTTTTCACCATTTGTGCTATCATTTTTGGAAACTTTTTCCATCATTTTGCTATCACTTTGCCATTTTTTTGCCATCGTTTTGCACACAACTTGACACACTAATCAAGCTTGTTGTATCGTTCGGCATAGTGAATAAATTGGCTCTAAACTTGATTTGTTCTGCATGTTTTATACTTTATTTAGTTAAAATTGGTATCTTGTTGATTTCCTTTCTTTGTTGGGTAGCATATTTAGGTTCTATATTTGATTTACTTTGTAGTGAATCAAATTCATTCATTTTATCCATATTGTCATTTTTCTTGATTCTTGTTGCTCATGTCTTTCTTTTAAGCTAGCTTTTGTTCCATTTATATTGTTAGGATATCATTGCTTATCCAATACTCTAATTTGATTATCATCAAGTGGTACACCACTGTTGTCTGTTTATCACCTTCATTGTGTCTAGAGTTTTCTTTTCTAGTTTTGAGCTATCATTTGTTATTAGTATTATTTCCTTGTTTTTTCTTAAACGTGTTCAAGTTTGATTTGTGATTTATATTCTGAAGTGCAATTTTGAAGTTGCAAGCATGAGAGGAAAAAGGCTCTAGTGAGGACGTTATGAGAATAAAAACCAATTTTGGAGAGATAAACACGAGTGATTTGTGAGGATGTCTTATTACAAGTCAAAGCGACATTTAAATCAAGATGAAAGGAATGCGTTTAAGGAAGGTATAAAGTTGATAAGGCAAGACCTTAATAATATAGAATGGTTGGGTAGACAATTTTTTGAACGACTCATTAGAATGGAGGAGAGCAAAGAGAAGAGAAAGAAGGAGAATTTGTGAACCTGAAAAGGGTGAAATAGATATAGACATTTGATAGTGAGGTTATTCAAGACCATGAATAGGATGTTGTTGATGAGCTTGATGAGGAAAAAGAGATTTTGGGTAAAGTTGAAGATGTGGAGAACTTGGTTAAAAGGTGACTGAGGTTATTTTAGTTAGAGGTGGAAGAGAATAATGATGTATATAATGGAGAAATAATTGAAAGTGAAGAAACTATCGATTGTTTGAATGCAAGTGAAGAAGTTTGTTTAGTGGAGATGGAAGATTTGCATGTTACAATTTCTCCTCTACTGCATAAGGAGGATGAGGTGCACATACGAAGTGATGAAGGTCAAAATCATATCATTGTACTAAATACTAACCATGTTGTGCATAGTTCTTTTGTTTATAACTTGCAGGATCATGATGAGTTCTTTAATGAAGAAGCATTCATACTATTTCCACTAGTGCTGAAGATCATTTAGGAAGATGAATGCATTCCTCAAGTGCTAATCCCCAACTATTACAAGACGAAGATTCAAGGACGAATCTTTTCTAAAGGGGGAGGGAATGATACGGATCCAAGAGGTCTATCTTATGCCATTGAAGAGGGGCAACCTTATGACATTCAAATGGGTCTAAATGGAGTTCAAACACATAAATATTCCAAATGTCATTGGAATGTGCTTCAATTTTTAGGAGGCAGATTTGGTGCTTTACTATCAATTATGGGCTTAAAGTATATAGTCAAGCTTTTGGGTCAATGTCCCATAAAGGGAATCCTAAAGTGAAGATAAAGGAAGCCTTGTGGGTTTAAAATAGCCTAAATGAAGACTCAAGCCTTGGAAGAACATGTGCAAGTCATGTGCAACATGTGCAAATTATGTGCGGGGCATGTGCAAGTGGAAGACATGTGCCTAGCATGTGATATTTATGTAGTAGGGCTTTTGTATTCATAGTTAATTAGTTTGGGCTTATTTAACAAAATTGGGCTTTTATTTAAGTGAGACATGCGACTTCATTAAAAGCCATGTGACTTAAGTAGTTTAATTAAGGCTTATTTTCTTAAGTAAGATACTTGGGCCTTTCTAAAATAAGCCCAATTCGTCACTTTACCTTAGTAGGATTTTAAGTATATTTTTTTAGCTTATTTTAGGCAGCATTTAGTGTTTTAAACCTATTGGACTTATGTATACCCATTCCCTTAGGGTTTGGAGACTATAAATAGGTTATTATAACTTGTAAAGGGAGGATATTTTGAATCAAATTATAAACTTTGAGAGTTTTTCTCTTGGCTTAGCTGAAATTCTTTAGAGATTGTAAGATTGCTTGCTTTCTTTTCTATTGCATCAAGAATTAGGATTACTTATCAATCATTTGATTGTGGCGTTTTCTTATTCTTCTTATCCCGATTATTTGCGTTTCCATTCACGTGTTGTTTAGGGGTTCAATAGGAAGGGTGTTTGTCTTGTTTGCGTTTTGAGATCAAAGTGTATGTTTCAAGGGATTTTGGGTTCTTTAACCTTGGGGTTCCGCATAAGGATATATGAGTCAGATCCATTATAAATTATAATACTAGAAGATATTAAAGTAAAACTAGATCTAACTTATGAAGAGAAGCCAATGAAAATTTTAACAAGAGAAACAAATCTGATAAGGAACAAGATGGTTCCACTATGGATGAACCAAAGGATTGAAGAAGCTAAATGGGAACTAGAAAAAACTATGAGAAAATCTTATCCAAAACTATTTAACACAAGTAAATCTCAAGGACAAAATTTTATATTAAAGGGGAAGAGTTGTAATGCCTCAAAAATTATGGTTTCATGAATAATACTTTTCTAATCTGTGATTAGTGCATCCTAAGATAAATGGTGTCACCCTGGACCTGAACTGCACTTTATTTGGCATAGGATAGTATTATCCAAGGATAGCATGAGGATCAAATTTAAAGTCAAAATGAGTTCATTTAGAGGGTTAAAAATGGAAAATAAAATCCAAGTAGCAATTTTATAGTGAATGTGACATATTTGACCAAAGTATTACATTGGGTAAAATTTGACCCAAAATAGTAATTGATACGAATCCACCACCATCAACCAATGATCCTTTAAAGATGCCTAGTGGTCCAATTACAAGAGGACGTGCAAAGAAGCTAAAGATGGCCATGTCATCTTATGTTCAAGGCTTTGTTACTCAAGAACTTAATGAAGATGCCTTTGAGAAGTGTTATGGAGAACTTGAAGGCAAGTATAAAGTACTTAGCCTCTTGGAAGCAAGAGAAGGAATTGGGCAAGCTTAAGCTATCAAGGGCTTTTAACAACTTTGGGCTTAATTGTACAAGTCATGTGCTTCATTTAAAAGTCACATGACTCACTTAATTTGTGTTATTAATGGGCTAGGCATATGGTCTTATTTTGGGTTTAGTTTTAGTTAGTTTTGGTTATTTATTTTAGTCTTTCTTTTGGGCTTTCATTTTAGGCCTATAAGGTTTATTAATTAATTTTGTTTTAAGAGTGTTTAAGACTTATTTGGGCTTAATTGGCTTGTAAAAGCCCAAGGAAATTCGTGTAAGGCCATATGGGCATTTAAATTAGGGTTTTAAAGAGTGAATTAGGGTTAGCCACCTTATAAATAGGCTACCCTAGGTTGTAAACTTCATCATTGAATCAAATCATAAACTTTTGAGAGTTTTTTCTCTTGGCTTAGCCGAATTTCTTTAGAGAGATTGTGAGATTGCTTCCTTTTTTTCTATTGCATCAAGAATTAGGATTACTTATCAATCATTTGATTGTGGCGTGTTCCTATTCTTATTATCCCGATTATTTGCGTTTCCATTCATGTGTTGTTTGGGGGTTCAATAGGGAGGGTGTTTGTCTTCTTTGTGTTTTGAGATCAAAGTGTATGTTCAAGGGGTTTCGGGTTCTTTAACCTTGGGGTTCCGCATCATTTGGTATCAGAGACAAAAGTAAGGTAAATTCCTATTTATCTTAGTGTTAGGTTTGTGTTTTCTTTTCTTTGATTTCTTTATGTTTATGCCGAATTAGGTAGTGATAAGTTTTGATTTGTGTGCTTTTGTGTGGTAAATTTAGCATTTTCTTTTCCTTACCTTGTGTTTTGTTTCATTAAAAAAAAAATTCTAGTAGTAGTAAGCCTTTAGATTAGTGAGTGAATTAAAAAAAAAAGAGAAAAAAAAATCGTGGTACTGTTCATCACAGTGTTCACGGTACTGTTCATCGCACTGTTCACAGTACTGTTCATCAAAAAAAAGAGAGAGAAAAACGTGAAAGAGAAGAAAAATAGAAGAAGAAAAAAAAATTAAAAAGCAATTGAGCAAGGGTAGTTTATATAGAAAATCCTAATCCTTTCATAAGAGGGAAAACTAATCCTTTTTGCTCTAGGATTGGGAGGAGCAGCATATACATTTTTTCCAAACTCCTTTGGAAATCCTTTAAAGGGTAGGAAATACAATCCTTATTGCTTTGGGTTTAGGCTTTCAAAAATCCTAGTCCATATCTGATTTGGAATTACAATCCTAGTCCTACTTAACCAAGGATTTACTTTGCAATTATTGAACCACCATTTGTGCTATCCAATTGCTATCCATTTGTGCCACCATTTTATATCATTCGTTATCCATTTGTGCTGCCATTTGTTATCCATTTGTTCCATCACTTTTTGGAATCATTTTGATCATTTGTGCTACCATTTTGATATCATTTTGCCATCAAATTGCCATCACTTTGCCACCATTTTGCACACAACTTGATACACTAATCAAGCTTGTTACACCATTCGGCCTAGTGAGAATTTTGGCTCTAAATTGATTTGTTTTTGCATGCAACCTACTTCATTTATTTTAATTAGGTCTCTTTGTTGATTTCTTGCTTTGTTGGGTAGAACATTTAGGTTCTATATTTGGTTTACTTTGTAGTGAATCAAATTCATTCATTTTATCCATATTGTTATTTTCTTTGATTCTTGTTGCTTATTTCTTTGTTTTAAGCTAGTTTTTTTTGTTTCATTTACATTGTTAGAGTATCTTTGCTTGTCCAATACTCTAATTTACTTATCATCAAGTGGTACACCACTCTTGTCCGTGTATCACCTCCATTGTGTCTAGGTCTTCTTTTCTAGTTTTTGAGCTATCTTTTGTTGTTAGTTATTATTTCCTTGTTTTCTTAAACGTGCTCAAGTTTTTGATTTGTGATTTAAATTCTGAAGTGCAATTTTGAAGTTGCAAGCTTGAGAGGAAAAAGGCAAGAGAGTGAGAGGACAATAAGAGGGTAAAAGCCTTAATTGTGTGAAACACGAGAGGAGTAACATTCTTGAGTGTTAAAACACGCGAGGGAGTGCTTGTGAGGTTTTTTTTTATCTAACATTTTCTTGCAGACAATCCACCATGACCGAAGAATTTAGTGGGAAAGGAATATCCCAAGAGGATGATATAAATGTGCCCGATAACAAGATGCTATATCAAGTTTTCATTAGGGAGTTTCGGAAGCTAAACCTTAGGATAGATGGAATAGAAGAGAGACGTGAAGGAAGTACATCCAATGTACCTAGAAGGACAGCACGGAGAAACCGAATTATTGAACAACAAGTAGTGCATGATTATGATGATGAAGATGAAGAGGAGGCTAGTGCAACGATAGATGGAAACTTGGGCAACATCAAACTCAAGATTCCTCCTTTCAAGGGCCGAAATAGTGCAGAAGAGTATTTGGAGTGGGAGCGAAAGGTGGAGATGATCTTTGAATGCAACAGATATTCAGAGGAAAAGAAGGTGAAGCTTGCAGCTGTGGACTTTACTGATTATGCAGTGTTTTGGTGGGAGCAACTCAATTTGAGTAGAAGGAAGATGGGAAGGCGTCACATTAATAATTGGGAAGACATGAAGGAAGCCATGAGAAAAAGGTTTGTTCCTTCACACTATTTTAGAGAATTACATCAAAAATTGCATAGGCTTGTGTAGGGAGCAAAATCAGTGGAGGAGTACTATAAGGAAATGGAAATGTGCATGGTGAGAGTAAACATTGAGGAGGATGAGGAGGTCACCATGGCTCGGTTCCTAAGTGGGCTGAACAATGATATTGCTGATGCCCTTGAACTATACAAATATGACTCCATGGAAGAAATGTTGCACATGGCAATGAAGATTGAAAAGCAAAAGAAGAGTAGAGGACGTTGGCATCTAAATGGACAAAAAAGGAGGAGAAGAAGGACTTTAGGGTATCTAAACCCTATAGGGCAGATTCGACACCCAAAGAAGAAAAGGTACCCCAACTTCCAAACAAGGTTGTTAAAGGTAACTCTAGTACTCCTACCCCTAGTAGAGAAATTAAATGTTTTAAATGTTTGGGTAAGGGGCATGTAGCACGTGAATGTCCTAATAAGAGGGTAATAATAGCTAGGGATGATGGGGAAATTACTTCTGAATCAGAAAATAGTGATAATGAAATGCCTTCTTTAGAAGATTGTAGTGATTGTGATAATGAAGGGGAGTTGTTAGTCACTGAAACCGGGACATCTTTAGTTGCTAGGAGAGCTTTAAACTTGAATGTTAAAGAAGATAGCCTAGAACAAAGAGAGAACATATTTCACACTAAGTGTTTAGTTAATGGGAGAGTGTGCACAATCATTATTGATGGGGGGAGTTGTACGAATGTAGCTAGTGCAAGTATGGTTGAAAAGTTGAACTTGGCATGTGAGAAGCATCCTAGACCTTATAGGTTGCAATGGTTAAATGATAGTGGAGAAGTTAAGGTGACACGCCAAGTTAGAGTGCCATTTTCAATTGGATGGTACAAGGATGAGGTTTTATGTGATGTTGTACCTATGCAGGCAGGCCATTTGCTTTTGGGGAGGCCTTGGCAGTTTGATAGACAAGCTATTCATAATGGGTACACTAACCGATTTTCTTTTTCTTATGAAGGTAGAAAGGTTGTTTTAGCTCCATTATCTCCTCAAGAGATTTATGAAGAACAAAAGAAAATGTTTGAGAAACAGAAAGAGGCTTCGGCCAAAGGAGTAAAGGGGAGAGAGGTTTCGGCACAAGGGGTGAGAGAAAGAGAAAAAGAAAGGAAAAGGGGAAAAGAGGCCAGAAAAGAAACAAAACAAATAAATGGCCCATTGGTGAGTGAAAACAAGCAAGGGGGAAAGCAAAAACAAAATTTTTATGTGAGAACAAGAGAGGTTAAGAGTGCTTTAGCTTTAGGACAATCATTGATCCTTGTCATCTACAAGGAAACTTTGTTTTTTAACATTGATCTTAATCTTGATTCTTTGCCTCCTAGTTTTGTTTCTATGTTGCAGGAGTATTCTGATATTTTTCCTGAAGAGCTGCCGGATGGATTGCCACCTTTGAGAGGGATAGAACATCAGATTGACTTTGTGCCAGGATCTACCATTCCCAATAGACCAGCCTATAGAAGCAATCCTATGGAAACTAAGGAGATGCAAAGGCAAGTGGAAGAACTCATGGAGAAGGGATTGGTGAGAGAAAGCATGAGTCCATGCGCAGTGCCAGTTCTTTTGGTGCCTAAAAAGGATGGAACTTGGAGGATGTGTGTTGATTGTCGTGCAGTCAACAAAATCACTGTAAAGTATAGACATCCCATTCCTAGGCTAGATGATATGTTGGATGAATTATGTGGTGCTGTGTATTTTACTAAAATTGATTTAATGAGTGGATATCATCAAATTAGGATGAAACCTGGTGATGAGTGGAAAACAGATTTCAAAACTAAATATGGTTTGTATGAGTGGTTGGTTATGCCATTTGGGCTATCTAATGCCCCTAGCACTTTTATGAGGCTTATGAACCACGTATTACGTGCATATTTAGGAAAGTTTGTTGTTGTGTACTTTGATGATATACTCATTTACAACAAGTCTTATGAAGAACATATTGAGCATGTTAGGCTAGTTTTACAAGCTTTGAGATCTGAAAAGTTGTATGCTAAGCTTAAGAAATGCACATTTTGCATAGATAGACTTGTGTTTCTTGGTTTTGTGGTGAGAGCACAGGGAATTGAAGTGGATGAAGAAAAAGTGAAGGCAATTCAAGAATGGCCCACGCCTAAAACTACTTCTGATGTAAGGAGCTTCCATGGATTTTTCGTCCATTGCTGCACCACTTACAGAAATCATCAAGAAGGATGTTGGATTTAAGTGGGGAGAATCACAACAAAAGGCATTTGATACTTTGAAAGGGAAGTTGTGTTCTGCTCCTATTTTATCTTTGCCTAATTTTGATAAGACATTTGAAATAGAATGTGATGCTTCTGGTGTAGGTATTGGGGCGGTGTTGATGCAAGAGAAGAAACCAATTGCCTACTTTAGTGAGAAGCTTAATGGCGCCCAACTCAACTATTCAACCTATGACAAAGAGCTATATGCCTTAGTAAGAGCTTTGGATGTGTGGCAACATTACCTTCTTCCTAAGGAGTTTGTCATTCATACCGATCATGAGTCCCTCAAACATTTGAAGGGACAAGGTAAATTAAATAAAAGGCATGCAAAATGGGTTGAATTTATTGAACAGTTTCCCTATGTCATTCAGTACAAGCATGGAAAAGATAATATTGTTGCTGATGCATTGTCAAGGAGATATTCTTTAATTTCTACACTTAGTTCTAAGTTTCTTGGTTTTGAGCATGTTAAGGAACTATATGTTGGAGATCTTGATTTTGGTAATGTGTATGCAGCATGTGAGCATCAAGCTTTTGATAAATTTTATAGGCATGATGGGTTTTTGTTTAAAGGCAACAAGCTTTGTTTGCCTAAATGTTCTATGCGTGATTTGCTTGTATTAGAGTCTCATTGTGGGGGATTGATGGGACATTTTGGGGTGCATAAGACGTATGACATGTTGAATGAGCATTTTTATTGGCCTCATATGCGTAGGGATGTGGAAAAGGTATGTAATTCATGTATTGCATGTAGGCAAGCTAAGTCTAAAACTATGCCTCATGGTTTGTATATGCCTCTACCAGTGCCTAGTTCTCCTTGGACTGATGTTTCTATGGATTTTGTGCTTGGATTGCCTAGAACTAAACGTGGTAGAGATAGCATTTTTGTTGTGGTCGATAGGTTTAGCAAGATGGCTCACTTTATTGCTTGTCATAAGTGTGATGATGCTGTTAATATTGCTGATCTATTCTTTAGAGAAGTTGTGCGTTTGCATGGGGTTCCACATACCATTGTTTCAGACAGGGATACAAAGTTCCTTTCACATTTTTGGCGTGTTCTATGGGGTAAGTTGGGTACAAAATTATTGTTTTCTACTACTTGTCACCCACAAACAGATGGTCAAATAGAGGTGGTGAATAGAACTTTGGGAACTTTACTTCGTGCCATAGTAGGTAAGAATCTCAAAACATGGGAGGATTGTTTACCTTTTATTGAATTTGCTTATAATAGAAGTATTCATTCTTCTACTGGTTTTTCACCTTTTGAGCTTGTTTATGGTTTTAACCCACTGACTGTGCTTGATCTTTGTCCGTTGCCTTTACATGAGATTTCCAGTTTGGATGGTAATAGGAAGGCAGAATTGGTGAAATCATTGCATGAGCAAGCAAGAGCTAATATTGAGAAGAAGAATCAGAAGTATGCTGAAAGAGCCAATAAAGGTAGAAGACAATTGGTATTTGCTCCTGGAGATTGGGTTTGGGTACATTTTCGCAAGGAACGGTTTCCAAACTAAAGGAAGAGCAAGTTGGATGCACGTGGTGATGGTCCATTTCAAGTGTTGGAGCGCATCAATGATAATGCTTACAAGATAGATTTACCAGGTGAATATGGTGTTTCTGCTACTTTTAATGTGTCTGACCTTTCTCCTTATGATATGGATGCAGATTTAAGGACAAATCTTTTTGAAGAGGGAGGGAATGATACGAATCCACCACCATCAACCAATGATCCTTTAAAGATGCCTAGTGGTCCAATTACAAGAGGACGTGCAAAGAAGCTAAAGATGGCCATGTCATCTTATGTTCAAGGCTTTGTTACTCAAGAACTTAATGAAGATGCCTTTGAGAAGTGTTATGGAGAACTTGAAGGCAAGTATAAAGTACTTAGCCTCTTGGAAGCAAGAGAAGGAATTGGGCAAGCTTAAGCTATCAAGGGCTTTTAACAACTTTGGGCTTAATTGTACAAGTCATGTGCTTCATTTAAAAGTCACATGACTCAATTTGTGTTATTAATGGGCTAGGTGTATGGTCTTATTTTGGGTTTAGTTTTAGTTAGTTTTGGTTATTTATTTTAGTCTTTCTTTTGGGCTTTCATTTTAGGCCTATAAGGTTTATTAATTAATTTTGTTTTAAGAGTGTTTAAGACTTATTTGGGCTTAATTGGCTTGTAAAAGCCCAAGGAAATTCGTGTAAGGCCATATGGGCATTAAATTAGGGTATTAAAGAGTGAATTAGGGTTAGCCACCTTATAAATAGGCTACCCTAGGTTGTAAACTTCATCATTGAATCAAATCATAAACTTTTGAGAGTTTTTTCTCTTGGCTTAGCCGAATTTCTTTAGAGAGATTGTGAGATTGCTTGCTTTCTTTTCTATTGCATCAAGAATTAGGATTACTTATCAATCAATTGATTGTGGCGTGTTCCTATTCTTATTATCCCGATTATTTGCGTTTCCATTCACGTGTTGTTTGGGGGTTCAATAGGGAGGGTGTTTGTCTTCTTTGTGTTTTGAGATCAAAGTGTATGTTCAAGGGGTTTCGGGTTCTTTAACCTTGGGGTTCCGCATCAGTAATGGTCAACTTTGATGGCACTAATGAGTACTAATTATTATTAAATATGATTTTTAGGTGGAATTAGAAATGTAAAATAAAATTCAAGTCATAGATCATAACAAATAGTGTTAGAGTTGACCAAAAGTTAAAGTTTAACCCGAGAATAGATAAAAGTCAAATGCAAAAATATTAATTGAAAATAAATAATACTAATTAAGTTATTTGTGTGCGATTGACATTTTTATGGACATTATTTATTAAGAAAAAGAAAAAAAATTATAAGTTTTAACAAACTTAATTTATATCCATTGATTAAATAACACCCAAATGATTTTTGACTATTGATTTTAAAATTATTAAAGAAGATATTTTTAGTGGGATTAAATCCAACTGATGGATTAAAATTTAAATTTAATCTTGGACCTTGAAAAATAAAATAAAAGAGGGGAAGTTTGGTATTTCTCAGATCAAATTCCTATATTATTTTAACTATTGGATTTTTAAGAAAATTTTCAAGGGACTAAGTAGCATTTTTGTCACTTTTTATCCCCTTTTTCCCCTTGGCTGTTGTGAACAATCCTCCACTTTCTTCTTCATATTTTTTTCATTTTCTTCCATTTTCAAGCTTCCAGTCTCCCTTTTAAACCCCTAAATAATACTAAATTATTAAACTAGGTGACCGATTCCTAGCAAGTATACTGGATCATCTCAGTAATATAGGGTGTTAAAATTAAAATCCAAAATTATCGTACCGAAGGAATTATGGTTGCAAGCAATGAAAATTAAGAGTATGCTAAAGAATTCCTAGTATTTTCAAGTGATATGTTTTCTAAGCTAAAGAAAATGCAGAAAAATAATCAATTAATGTAAATCTTGCTAAAATCATGTGATAATGCAGGCAAAATAAAATAAAGATAAGCCAAAAATCAATATAACTAACAGTGTTGCTCAGGTTTACTCATCCTCCCCATACCCAATGTGAATTAAATTAATCTTAACTTATATAGATTGACTTAGGATAACCCACTATACCCAAGCGTTCCTGTAATACCCCTAAATGACCCTAATTGAAATTTTCATGATTTTAGTAGGATTTTTATTTGATTAAGATTAAAATTAAATGAGAATTTTGTATAAGTATGGGACAAGGGATAAATTATGTTTTTATTATTTTAATTGCATAAAAATAAAATTTAATAGTGTGGTTTAGTATTAATTGAGGGTATAATTGAAGTAAAAAGTATTAATTTGGGATAAATTTGTAATTATGGCATTTTGGGGGCCAATTGTGAATAAAAGCATAAATTGAGACGTCAATTTAAGAGAAGGAATAAATTGATAGGTCAATGTATGAAAGGAATTAAAAGGAGGGGTTAATGTTTAACATGCAAAAACTAGATAGGTTAAATTGTGACATGCAAAAGGTTTAAGGACTAGAAGGGATATTTTCTACTATTATTTAAGTTGATTTTAGTGGAAAGAAAGAGAAATGGGAGAGTGAATTGAGAGAGAGGATCAGCATCTTCAGCCTTGAATTATTTCTTCTTCATCTCCTACAATTATATCTTAATCTCTCAATTTACCTATGAATTCATGAAGAAAATTTCATGCATGTGGGTTGTTCAAGAAAATATTGATATAAATTATTGAGGTATGGTTTTAATTTGGTTATCTTCATCATCATCATCTTCTTCATTCTCTATTTGGATTTCGGTTGGGAAAAGCTGCTGGAAATGATGGATTAGAGAATGATTTATATTGTAGTTAAAGGAGAAGGTAGAAGAGACAAAGGAAAAGGTATTGCAAAGGATTAATTGGCTAAAGGAAATTAGGCCAAGGTATGGGATTAGGGCTACCTTAATGCATGTGAATTTGGTTGTTGCATGTGAATATGGTTTCTAAAACTTGTTGTGATTAAATTGAATTTGTAGTAATTAAAAGAGAGTACAATGTAAGAATTATGCATGAAGGGATGAGATGAATATTCTGACCTAGTGACTGAAAATTTAGTGTAAGTTGTAATAGAGACCTCTAATTGTAACAAATCAAATTTCTTTAGTTATATAAGACATTTTCCTACAAAATTGAAGAAGGAACCTACCTTCAATTCTGCCTCTAGATATTTTTTATGATTTATTGAATTTAGGAGAACTTCTAATTTCGGATTCTGGACCAGGTTGGGGAAAAATTGAGATATCTATATGTACAATGATCAGAATGACATGAGATTAATCCCTATGCAAAATAGACTCATAAATACACATTTTATATGAAGAAAGTAATGCCTAATTTTATTTCTAAGTATGTAAAATAATTAGCATGAAATTCATTAAATCTGTTTGTACTGTTAAGGTACAGATTTTGGTATTTCGGGCATAAGTATTAGTAGAGAAGTCAAAATCTTATCCTGTAAAATTCTGAGTAAACTAGATACCTAGGAGCACGTTTTTGATGAAGAAATGTTGGTCTAAATCCCTCTTAATTTTAATACTATGAATTTTTATAAGTGACAGCAAACACTGTTTCGGTTCTATGAGCAGCCTATAGTATTTCTCAAATATCTTGAGCTATAGGTAAGATATTAAGGTGAATTTTGATGCTCTAGAAACTAGACACATAGGGGAATTTGATTGTAGAAGATCATTTAGCCTAAAAATGACATTTTCAGATTCATTTGTGGCTCACAAGTTGAGTCTAGAATGCTGGCCCATGCAGATTTTTAATGTACTTTATCTTATGGTTTTCAATTAATTGAGCTAAATATGTGTTTATGTGATTATAAAATGAATTGGATAGAGCATGTAATATGACTATTAATACAAGATTATATGTATGCATATACATTCACACGTGTACATGGGTAAGGACTTGTGATGAATATATCTAACATATATTTGTGATGAAATTTGTGCATGATTGTTATATGTAAGATTAGTGTTTGTATGTACTTTTATGGTGAGCAAGTCTATATTATGACATGTACCTATGTCATGAAATAAGTAATATAATAGTATGACCATGTCACATGTAAAGTCTTATGGATAACATGTTAAAGTATTTATAAGATAATATATGCTCAATTGCCAAAACATTGACTTGTTAAATGGCAAAATTGTTACATGTACTTGTATAAACTTGAGATTTTGGATTTTTTTCTTGATCATACACCTAGTGGTGCTATATTGGAAAATTCTAAGAACAAAGCATGACTTAGGTTGAGCACTTATACAGGTATCGAATATTAACCGATTGACATTTTATGATCAAGCTAAATATGATGATTAATGTTAACACAATCAGAAACTATGTGTATCAATATACATGAACTTTGCATACATAGTTTTACAGTAGTAGTAATATATCTGTACCATAGTTATATGTATGCAAATTGACTTTTAATCAAGTGTAAAAATGGTATATGAAAATAGAATGTAACAAAGTATTGCCTGCAATTAGAGTTCAATTGTGGATAGATAGGTGCCTATAGGGATATTGTAGCTGCCACAGTCGACCTTTTTAGGTCCACGGTATAGTTGATCATGTTGGATCTTGCATAGCCCATTAGGGTTGTTACTTGACCTCGTTTGGGTCCTTGACCGGTCCACCATATAGTTGGTCCTGATTGGGTCCATAGTTTTGATATCTTCGGATATCCACCGTTTTGATACCCTTGGGTATCCACCGTTCCCGTTATTTATCTTTAGAACTTAAGCAGGCTAAACTGTTGTGTTATTACGTTACAGTTAATTTTTAGATGAATAAAGTATGATACATGAGATAATATGTTTAACTGTACTTCCCATTGCATATGTGATAGTTGGATACTTTTGATACTGATCCTCCTATGTTATGCTTTAATTTCAAGCACGTTAATATAAATATGAGAATTGATTGTTAATGTTGATATTCTATTCTATCATTTATTTATTTTAAATATGTTATTCTTGTTATTATCAACTTTTGTATGTTATGTGTTTCCGACAATCGCTGTGAGTGGTTGTCTTTCAAAATTAGCATCCCTACTAAGCTTTATAGCTTAGCACGGGTTATTTAATCCGTGTAGGTACTGCTGTATAAGCTTTTGCTCAGGAATGATCTCTACATCAGGACAGGCCAACACCTTAGTCGTAGAAGTTGATGTAGGATTCTTTTTGGTTATTTTTGGTGCAAGTTCTTTTGCACGTTTAATATGTATAAAAAGGGCTATCAAATATATATATATATGTAATATGAAGCAAGTGATGTAATAAGTTTAGTAAAAGAATGCTAAAGCATGCATGCATATAGTAGCTAAAATGCTTAGTCATAAATGTGCTAGATCAATTGATAAATGATATGCATGATTAAGTTAAGACAGTTATAACTAACATGAAAATGATGAGTATGTTATAGAATAAGCCATTATGCTTACGTAATTAAGAGACTGAAGTTGTGGGAAATACCTAATTGATGCATAGAATACCTATATAAATAGACTATTTGACATGATAAATGTATACAACTTTGGGTTAATAACTTACCATTATGTGATTGAAAGGTATAACATGATACATGATAAAGGCATTAGATTAGGGTGTTTCAATTCCATTCTAGAGCAAGCTATTCTAATCACTAAACTTCCCATTCCAGAGTAAGTCTTGCGATTAGCCTATGCACAGGTCTAAAATCCTAGGTTCGAATTATTTTCCAATTTCAAAGCGAAACAACCTAGAAAACCATTCATTTTACATATACTCTAGCTTTAATACCATATGTCCATAACCCATCGAGTCCCATTCTATAGCAATCTCAAAGTTACTGTAAATAAGATAGAAAAACAGAGCAAGGATTTATTTATGGCAATCAAATATTAAAATCAATCATCAAAACTAGATAATAGGATTAAAATATCAAAAACCATAAAATCACATTAAAGATCCAGTAAGATGAACAATCAATTTATAAATAAACTCAAATAATCTCAATATTCTCATGGGCGTTAGGGATTCAAAGATGCCCGAAACAACAAATTAACTACTCATGATCCTTTTAAAAAAAAAGGGAGAAGAAGGATAAAACCGAAAAAATCATTATAGAGCTAAAACCAACTAGTCCTTCAATCTTCAATGGAAGACGAGCTTGATGTAAGAGAAAGTGAAATATAATCTCTTAAAATATGTAAATCTAACTTTATTTAAGTATCTAGTCTATGGGAGATATTAAAAACCTAAAGATCAAAAGAACAAAAGAAATGTAGAATAAAATAAATCTAAAAAATTTGAAATGAATTGCCAAATATCAAATATGCAATTTATAGTCCCAAAGCAGTCACTGTCACTATGAATTCCTTGTGATCGTGAGGTACTTGTTAACTATACTGGACTGCAGAGGTCACAGTCACAACCAAATCCTTGTGATCTTGAGATGCCCCCACTTCGATTTTGTATCAAAACTTTGGCATGTCATGGTCACATTGAATTTGTTGTGACTGTGAGGTGTGTCTATTTTTGCTTTTGTAATGAATTGCCTGAGCTCACAATGATAATAAATTTGTTATGACCGTGAAGTATTGAAACTCTGTATTTTGACCAAAATTTGACAATTAACCGATCTATATATATTTTATGTATTGATCCATATAAAAAAAAGAAATAATAGTAATATGGACAGAATTCCATGTCAAATCCCTTAATTAGGTTAAATTCCTTATTTGAAAAAAGTAACTTCCTTTTTCTATTTATTTCCTTTAAAGAATCAGTTTCCTATTTTAAAGCATAAGTCTCTATAAATGGGCCTTGGAATAATCAACAATATACGAAGATGTAAACCCTTTCTCTATAGCATATATTCTATCTTTTAACATGCAATAAATATTAACTATAATCAAATGAAATGATCTTTACTTAACAACGCATTATAAAGATATAGTAGAAAATCTACACCATCACAAATAAACTTCACTATTAAAACTTAACTTACATATGATTCTCTTTAACATTACAATATTTTCAAATACTGAACATCTATTGATACAAAATTTTTAGTACAAAATAAAACAAAAATATGGAAACTATACTCTTTTAGTCTCTTTATTTTGTTAGCCATCTTGTTGTAGATTTTATCCCTAAGAAGAAGTCCTATCTTGACAACCTATATAGATAAAAATCCGTGCTAAGCTATAAAGTTTAGTGGGGAAAATAAAACATATAGACGACCTCTTTTGAAAGTTGTCAAAACAACACATGCATTTACAATAAGAAAATTTAAACACACTTGTTTACTGTGATAAAATAATAGGTGGCAAACTCACATCATTTCAGAGCATTCAATAATCGCGTTTAATATTTTATTCAATCTCTTATTGCTAGTAAATTGTTTACTCATCAAATTCATTATTATCTTACATATATTCAAGTAATACTTAGAATCATATATATCAAGTTGACTTCTTAATTTATTGCAATTCATTTTCATTATAAAGTGTGAATTACCTAACTTTAACATATATGTTTTAATCAAGTTAGATTCATAAGAAATTACATTGGTAAATCATAACATGATAAATCAATTAACTACGTCCATATCTATGCGTAAATATATACTACTACTAATTCCCTGTATTGTCTACATCTATACATTGATTTAATGTTATTATGATAATTGAACCATTCCTTTCTTCTCTAAAATGCAATTCGAGATTACTAATATATTAGAATACTAGACCATTCTTGACATATAAAGAAAATTGATCATGTACATTAATTAAGAGTTCACAACTCAATTGTTCTCCTGTGCAAGAAGTCACTCATGTCATTTAACGATATTGAGTAAAAATAAACAACAAATGAAATTACATATTAACCATTAGGACATTTGAAATACATCATTAATGCACAAATACATATTGCATATAACTTATAATCCCAACACGAGATGTACTCTGAAATTGTAATCTAGAAGATACAAACACGCAATATCAAAATACCATATCTGTACAAAATATGAGTTTCATACCAGAGCATATATCAACATTAGTATGTAAGATAATCATAGAAAATGCACATTAGTAAATAAAACTGATGTCAAAATGTCAATAGCTGTACATGTTCTTATGCATATAACTTATGGTCATAACTGTGGAAAACATTATAAACTACTGCAGTAATAATTACATGTAATATCAAGTATAATATCCATATATTAACATGCAATGTCATCCAGTGTCATATTATCTAATTTACCCTACATTGACTCATGTAAAAATAATCTACAATCTAATCATGAATTATCATGCTTTCCTTTCTTTTAGCTTAACATAATACTTTTCTTTAAGTATTGATATGAGCACGACCAAGCACGCCGACAACAAGAAAGATGAACTAGCATTTCCTCAAGGACCAACAATAAGAGCAAGGTCAAAGAAGCTTAAAGAAGTCCTACAAGCATTCATGAAACCTTATGTGGAGAAGATGAAAGTTCAAGAAGAGAAAGAAGCTAAATCGGACTATGAAGACAAGTGTAGGCCGAATGATGCAATGGGCCTTCAAGCTACTTTATTTAGTTTTCTATTCTTTATGTAACATTTAATTAAGTATATTTGGGCAGCCTAGAACCTAGGAAAACGAATTGGGCTTTATTAGAATAGGTTTGTTTTATTTTGGGCTTATTTTACTGTTTTGGGTAGTTTAAGTGGGTAGGCTAAAGTTGGGCTTATCTCTTCTAAAGAGTTGGGCCAAAATAACTATTTGAGGCTTAGAATACCTAAGGGGGCCGAATTTTACATGGAAGAATTGAATTTTAATGGGTTTGGGTCAGATTAGGTTTAGGCCTACATTGGTAAACTTAAGGTCCTACATTTTAGGAATGGATTTTCCTTAATAAATACTTATTATTTTAGGATATTATTAAGTAAAGTTTGAGGGAGAAATAATAGCTTTACCATATCTTTAAAGGGCTGGCCGAAATTCACTTTTATCTAACATTAAGTCTACATTCATTCCTTCATTTTTTTAGGATAATCATGCATATTTATCACCAGCTTTTAGGATTATTTTCAGATTTTATTTATCTTTATTTCTTCATGTACTTAGTCCATATTATGGCCAAATACATGTAGATAAATGTTAGGAATTATCTTTGTTATTTATTTCATTATTTATCTCTTAGAGTTAGTGTTTGATTTTAATTCATCTAGGGAGGGGTGGCTGCCTAGCCTATATAAAGGGCTGAATTCTTCATCTATAAGGGACTTGAATTTTAATTAATGAGAATTTTCTTTGGCCTGGCGCAATTTGTGAGAGTTAATTTATTATTGATTCTTGCTATTGCATGAAGAATTAGACTTAGGCTATTTGCATGATTAATGTATGCTTGATTCTTCTTCTTCTTGTTTTCTAAATCAATCTATCATTATGATGCGGAACCCCACGGTTAAAGAACCCGAAACCCCTTGAACATACACTTTGATCTCAAAACGCAAAGAAGACAAACACCCTCCCAATTGAACCCCCAAACAACACGTGAATGGAAACGCAAATAATCAGGATAATAAGAATAGGGACACGCCACAATCAAATGATTGATAAGTAATCCTAATTCTTGATGCAATAGAAAAGAAAGCAAGCAATCTCACAATCTCTCTAAAGAAATTCGGCTAAGCCAAGAGAAAAACTCTCAAAAGTTTATGATTTGATTCAACGATTTTTTTATTCCCTTTACAAGTTATAATAACCTATTTATAGCCTCCAAACCCTAAAGGAATGGGTATACACAAGTCCAATAGGTTTAAAACACTAAATTTAACCTAAAATAAGCTAAAACAACTACTTAAAACCCTACTAAGGTAAAGTGACGAATTTGAAGCCCAAAATAAAAGACTAACTAATAACCCAAATAACTAAATAATCCCTTTAAAAGAAAGCCCACATGCCTAAGCCCACATTTACAACTTAAATGAGTCATGTGACTTTTTAAATGAGGCACATGACTTGTACAATTAAAGCCCAAAGTTGTATAAGCCCAAAATTGATAGTAAAGCACCAAATCTCCCTCCTATAAATTAGAGCATGCCCCAATAACATTTGGATCCTATATTTATGTGTTTGAACTGTTCTCCATAACACTTCTCAAAGGCATCTTCATTAAGTTCTTGAGTAACAAAGCCTTGAACATAAGATGACATGGCCATCTTTAGCTTCTTTGCACGTCCTCTTGTAATTGGACCACTAGGCATCTTTAAAGGATCATTAGTTGATGGTGGTAGATCCGTATCATTCCCTCCCTCCTCAAAAAGATTTGTCCTCAAATCTGCATCCATATTAAAAGGAGAAAGGTCAGACACATTAAAAGTTGCAGAAACACCATATTCACCTGGTAAATCTATCTTGTAAGCATTATCATTGATGCGCTCCAAGACTTGAAATGGACCATCACCACGTGCATCCAACTTGCTCTTCCTTTGGTTTGGAAACCGTTCCTTAAGAAAATGCACCCAAACCCAATCTCCAGGAGCAAATACCATTTGTCTTCTACCTTTATTGGCTCTTTCAGCATACTTATGATTCTTCTTCTCGATATTAGCTTTTGCTTGCTCATGCAAAGATTTCACCAATTCTGCCTTCCTATTACCATCCAAACTGGAAATCTCATGTAAAGGCAATGGACAAAGATCAAGCACAGTCAGTGGGTTAAAACCATATACAAGTTCAAAAGGTGAAAAACCAGTAGAAGAATGAATACTTCTATTATAAGAAAATTCAATGAAAGGTAAACAATCCTCCCATGTTTTGAGATTCTTACCGACTATGGCACGAAGTAAAGATCCCAAAGTTCTATTCACCACCTCTGTTTGACCATCTGTTTGTGGGTGACAAGTAGTAGAAAACAATAATTTCGCACCCAACTTACCCCATAGAACACGCCAAAAATGTGAAAGGAAATTTGTATCCCTGTCTGAAACAATGGTACGTGGAACCCCATGCAAACGCACAACATCTCTAAAGAATAGATCAGCAATATTAACAGCATCATCACACTTATGACAAGCAATAAAGTGAGCCATCTTGCTAAACCTATCGACCACAACAAAAATGCTATCTCTACCACGTTTAGTTCTAGGCAATCCAAGCACAAAATCCATAGAAACATCAATCCAAGGAGAACTAGGCACTGGTAGAGGCATATACAAACCATGAGGCATAGTTTTAGACTTAGCTTGCCTACATGCAATACATGAATTACATACCTTTTCCACATCCCTACGCATATGAGGCCAATAAAAATGCTCATTCAACATGTCATACGTCTTATGCACCCCAAAATGTCCCATCAATCCCCCACAATGAGACTCTAATACAAGCAAATCACACATAGAACATTTAGGCAAACAAAGCTTGTTGCCTTTAAACAAAAACCCATGATGCCTATAAAATTTATCAAAAGCTTGATGCTCACATGCTGCATACACATTGCCAAAATCAAGATCTCCAACATATAGTTCCTTAACATGCTCAAAACCAAGAAACTTAGAACTAAGTGTAGAAATTAAAGAATATCTCCTTGACAATGCATCAGCAACAATATTATCTTTTCCATGCTTGTATTGAATGACATAGGGAAACTGTTCAATAAATTCAACCCATTTAGCATGCCTTTTATTTAATTTACCTTATCCCTTCAAATGTTTGAGGGACTCATGATCGGTATGAATGACAAACTCCTTAGGAAGAAGGTAATGTTGCCACACATCCAAAGCTCTTACTAAGGCATCTATTTGTCATAGGTTGAATAGTTGAGTTGGGCGCCATTAAGTTTCTCACTAAAGTAGGCAATTGGTTTCTTCTCTTGCATCAACACTGCCCCAATACCTAAACCAGAAGCATCACATTCTATTTCAAATGTCTTATCAAAATTAGGCAAAGATAAAATAGGAGCAGAACACAACTTCCCTTTCAAAGTATCAAATGCCTTTTGTTGTGATTCTCCCCACTTAAATCCAACATCCTTCTTTATGATTTCTGTTAGTGGTGCAGCAATGGACGAAAAATCTTGCACAAAACGCCTATAAAAACTTGCTAATCCATGGAAGCTCCTTACATCAGAAGTAGTTTTAGGCGTGGGCCATTCTTGAATTGCCTTCACTTTTTCTTCATCCACTTCAATTCCCTGTGCACTCACCACAAAACCAAGAAACACAAGTCTATCTATGCAAAATGTGCATTTCTTAAGCTTAGCATACACCTTTTCAAATCTCAAAGCTTGTAAAACTAGCCTAACATGCTCAATATGTTCTTCATAAGACTTGCTGTAAATGAGTATATCATCAAAGTACACAACAACAAACTTCCCTAAATATGCACGTAATACGTGGTTCATAAGCCTCATAAAAGTGCTAGGGGCATTAGATAGCCCAAATGGCATAACCAACCACTCATACAAACCATATTTAGTTTTGAAGGCTGTTTTCCACTCATCACCAGGTTTCATTCTAATTTGATGATATCTACTCATTAAATCAATTTTAGTAAAATACACAGCACCACATAATTCATCCAACATATCATCTAGCCTAGGAATGGGATGTCTATACTTTACAGTGATTTTGTTGACTGCACGACAATCAACACACATCCTCCAAGTTCCATCCTTTTTAGGCACCAAAAGAACTGGCACTACGCATGGACTCATGCTTTCTCTCACCAATCCCTTCTCCATGAGTTCTTCCACTTGCCTTTGCATCTCCTTAGTTTCCATAGGATTGCTTCTATAGGCTGGTCTATTAGGAATGGTAGATCCTGGCACAAAGTCAATCTGATGTTCTATCCCTCTCAAAGGTGGCAATCCATCCGGCAGCTCTTCAGGAAATACATCAGAATACTCCTGCAACATAGAAACAAAACTAGGAGGCAAAGAATCAAGATTAAGGTCGGTGTTAGAAAACAAAGTTTCCTTGTAGATGACAAGGATCAATGATTGTCCTAAAGCTAAAGCACTCTTAACCTCTCTTGTTCTCACATAAAAATTTTGTTTATGCTTTCCCCCTTGCTTGTTTTCACTCACCAATGGGCCATTTATTTGTTTTGTTTCTTTTCTGGCCTCTTTTCCCCTTTTCCTTTCTTTTTCTCTTTCTCTCACCCCTTGGGCCGAAACCTCTCTCCCCTTTACTCCTTTGGCCGAAGCCTCTTTCTCTTTCTCAAACATTTTCTTTTGTTCTTCATAAATCTCTTGAGGAGATAATGGAGCTAAAACAACCTTTCTACCTTCATAAGAAAAAGAAAATCGGTTAGTGTACCCATTATGAATAGCTTGTCTATCAAACTGCCAAGGCCTCCTTTAAGTTGTAAATGTGGGCTTAGGCATGTGGACTTTCTTTTAAAGGGATTATTTAGTTATTTGGGTTATTAGTTAGTCTTTTATTTTGGGTTTCAAATTCGTCACTTTACCTTAGTAGGGTTTTAAGTAGTTGTTTTAGCTTATTTTAGGTTAAATTTAGTGTTTTAAACCTATTGGACTTATGTATACCCATTCCTTTAGGGTTTGGAGGCTATAAATAGGTTATTATAACTTGTAAAGGGAATAAAAAAATCATTGAATCAAATCATAAACTTTTGAGAGTTTTTCTCTTGGCTTAGCCGAATTTCTTTAGAGAGATTGTGAGATTGCTTGCTTTCTTTTCTATTGCATCAAGAATTAGGATTACTTATCAATCATTTGATTGTGGCGTGTCCCTATTCTTATTATCTCGATTATTTGCGTTTCCATTCACGTGTTGTTTGGGGGTTCAATAGGGAGGGTGTTTGTCTTCTTTGCGTTTTGAGATCAAAGTGTATGTTCAAGGGGTTTCGGGTTCTTTAACCTTCGGGTTCCGCATCAATTTTCTAAATCAAACTTTAGGTACAGAATTAGACTAAAATTTCTTCATTAAATTTGTGCTCTTATTCATGTTGTTTACTTATAATGTTGTTTCATAGCATTTTGACCTCTATACCAAGAATTATGGCCAAAATACTGCAATATGCTCACTGCAACTGGACAACAGCTCACATCTAATTTCGATTTTAAATTAAATATATTTAGAGGAAGAATCAAACTTGTTTTCTTCTACAAAATTATAGGTTCATATCTTAGGTGTAATTAGCAGCTATAAACCCTAATTTAGAGTTGTATAACTCAAAAAATACTTAAAATACAAAATCCGATTCCTAATGAACCAACACATATTTCTACCTCTACAATCTTCATCAAATAAGCACATGCAAGGTATAAATCTTTTAGATCTCATCTTCATAACTAAATTACCAACTTAAAATACATCCATTACAGAATTTAATCCACATTTCCACCCATAATAGTCACGTTATGACAACCTAACTCTAAACTCTAACCATAATATTGTGTCTAACATTCCTGGTCATATCTTGTCATTATACCTTCAACCAAATATTATTCACACTAGTGATTCATCAATTTAATCATCATGTATATAATTTAGGTGTTACCTTAATCATGATCATATTAGGTTTCACTGTAACACCCTTAACAAGTGCACAAAAATTATTAGCATATATATGGTGCATGCATAACCTATAGGTGAACCTGGAATTTCATGCAAAGAAATCATATTCATGGCATTCACATACTAATCATCTACAATCTAGAAATCGCATGCAAGCAATGGCAATTAAGTAATTTTACAATCCTCTATATTACAATTCTTGAATTAAATCATAGCAAAGTATAAAACTAGACAAAAAGGAATTATCCACAAAATATCCTACATCCAAAATTCGGATCGACTCTTATTGGTCAACTGATGCGAAATTAAGTCCCTGAGCGACCTCCACCCAAACCTACGCAGACATAAAACAACTTGTGCCTATAAAGTTTAATGGGGAAAATTCAAAAATTTACATGGTCGACTACTCACAACAGTCGACGATGAACATCTTCACACAAGCATTGCAATAGGAATAACAACATAATGATATCATGATTTCATTTTATAGTAACAATTTATAGGCGAAAAGGAAATGAAGATGAAACATTATAATAATTTATTCATCATGCTTACATTATATGAATGAGAAAATCGATACATGTATTTCTTATTTTGAGCACAATTCTTAATCTTTAATAGCCTGCCTAAGTGGTAGTTCAAAGGGTGGATGACGAGAGCTATGGATATCAATTGCTATCAACAATGGATATCCGAAATTATTAAACAATGGACCCAAAGGGCCGACCTATGGTTCCATTAAAGAAACAAACAATGGACCCAAACGGGGTTAACTATGGCAGCTGCAATTGTATCCCTTTAGGGATGCCTA
The DNA here is from genome assembly GCA_037975025.1 of Excoecaria agallocha. Classification (NCBI taxonomy): domain Eukaryota; kingdom Viridiplantae; phylum Streptophyta; class Magnoliopsida; order Malpighiales; family Euphorbiaceae; genus Excoecaria; species Excoecaria agallocha. The sequence goes on from CM075822.1 coordinate 20,867,974, forward strand.
TTTAATCCACAACTGAGCTAAGACCTGTAGAATTAACCATTTTTATGAACATTTAATTCAACATGTTCCTCTTTATATAGTATAATATCTGCTTAAGCCACAATTTATATATGAATTCACCTTTCATATTCTTATAATGGCATCAATATTTGTTATCTCAACTTATATGCAGTATATTTAAACTGGTTTAAGAACACTTGTTAAGAACTATGCAAAACATGGTTAGTTTTTAATACAGTGATATGATTTTGACCTTCGTCACTTCCCGTGTGCACCTCATCCTCCTTATGCAGTAGAGGAGAAATTGTAACATGCAGATCTTCCATCTCCACTAAACCAGCTTCTTCATTCTCACTCAAACAATCAACGACATCTTCACTTTCAAATATTTTTACATTATGCACAACATCATTATCCTCTTCTACCTCTAAAACAACCTCATTCACCTTTTTAACCTAATACGGATCCACCACCATCAACCAATGATCCTTTAAAGATGCCTAGTGGTCCAATTACAAGAGGACGTGCAAAGAAGCTAAAGATGGCCATGTCATCTTATGTTCAAGGCTTTTTTACTCAAGAACTTAATGAAGATGCATTTGAGAAATGTTATGGAGAACTTGAAGGCAAGCATAAATGAAGCACATGACTTGTACAACTAAGCCCAAAGTTGTTAAAAGCCCTTGATAGCTTAAGTTTGCCCAATTCCTTCTCTTGCTTCCAAGAGGTTGTCACCCACAAACAGATGGTCAAACAGAGGTGGTGAATAGAACTTTGGGATCTTTACTTCGTGCCATAGTCGGTAAGAATCTCAAAACATGGGAGGATTGTTTACCTTTCATTGAATTTGCTTATAATAGAAGTATTCATTCTTCTACTGGTTTTTCACCTTTTGAACTTGTATATGGTTTTAACCCACTGACTATGCTTGATCTTTGTCCATTGCCTTTACATGAGATTTCCAGTTTGGATGGTAATAGGAAGGCAGAATTGGTGAAATCTTTGCATGAGCAAGCAAGAGCTAATATCGAGAAGAAGAATCAGAAGTATGCTGAAAGAGCCAATAAAGGTAGAAGACAAATGGTATTTGCTCCTGGAGATTGGGTTTGGGTGCATTTTCGTAAGGAACAGTTTCCAAACCAAAGGAAGAGCAAGTTGGAAGCACGTGGTGATGGTCCATTTCAAGTCTTGGAGCGCATCAATGATAATGCTTACAAGATAGATTTACCAGGTGAATATGGTGTTTCTGCAACTTTTAATGTGTCTGACCTTTCTCCTTTTAATATGGATGCAGATTTGAGGACAAATCTTTTTGAGGAGGGAGGGAATGATACGGATCCACCACCATCAACCAATGATCCTTTAAAGATGCCTAGTGGTCCAATTACAAGAGGACGTGCAAAGAAGCTAAAGATGGCCATGTCATCTTATGTTCAAGACTTTGTTACTCAAGAACTTAATGAAGATGCCTTTGAGAAGTGTTATGGAGAACTTGAAGGCAAGTATAAAGTACTTAGCCTCTTGGAAGCAAGAGAAGGAATTGGGCAAGCTTAAGCTATCAAAGGCTTTTAACAACTTTGGGCTTAATTGTACAAGTCATGTGCTTCATTTAAAAGTCACATGACTCACTTAATTTGTGTTATTAATGGGCTAGGCGTATGGGCTTCTTTTGGGTTTAGTTTTAGTTAGTTTTGGTTATTTATTTTAGTCTTTCTTTTGGGCTTTCATTTTAGGCCTATAAGGTTTATTAATTAGTTTTGTTTTAAGTGTGTTTAAGACTTATTTGGGCTTATTTGGCTTGTAAAAGCCCAAGAAAATTCGTGTAAGGCCATATGAGCATTTAAATTAGGGTTTTAAAAAGTGATTTAGGGTTAGCCACCTTATAAAAAGGCTACCCTAGGTTGTAAACTTAATCATTGAATCAAATTATAAACTTTTGAGAGTTTTTCTCTTGGCTTAGCCGAATTTCTTTAGAGAGATTGTGAGATTGCTTGCTTTCTTTTCTATTGCATCAAGAATTAGGATTACTTATCAATCATTTGATTGTGGCATGTTCCTATTCTTATTATCCCGATTATTTGCGTTTCCATTCACGTGTTGTTTGGGGGTTCAATAGGGAGGGTGTTTGTCTTCTTTGTCTTTTGAAATCAAAGCGTATGTTTAAGGGGTTTCGGGTTCTTTAACCTTGGGGTTCCGCATCACAGTGCGTTGAACAGTTTCGTGAACAGTGCCATGATTTTTTTTAATTCAACACACCAATCTATACTAGAATTTCGTTTTTCATGCAAAAGATTCAAAGTTCAATGTCGGTTTCTAAGGCTTTTTAATGAATCAAAACACAAGGCAAGGAAAAGAAAAGGCTAAATTTAACACAAAAAAAAAACACAAATCAAAACTTATCACTACCTAATTCGGCATAAACATAAAGAAATTAAAGAAAAGAAAACAAAAACCTAACACTAAGATAAATAGAAATTTACCTTTCTTTTGGCTCTGATACCAAATGATGCGGAACCCCAAGGTTAAAGAACCTAAAACCCCTTAAACATACGATTTGATTTCAAAAGACAAATAAGACAAACACGCCTATTGAACCCCCAAACAACACTTGAATGGAAACGCAAATAAATGGGATAAGAAGAATTAAGAAAACGCCACAATCAGAAATTCTTGATGCAATAGAAAAGAAAGAAAACAATCTCACAATCTCTCTAAAGAATTACGGCTAAGCCAAGAGAAAACTCTCAAAAGTTTATAATTTGATTCAATAATATTTGAGTTTACAACCTATAATAACCTATTTATAGCCTCCAAACCCTAAGGGAATGGGTATACATAAGTCCAGTAGGTTTAAAACACAAAATCCTACCTAAAATAAGCTAAAACAACTACTTAAAACCCTACTAAAGTAAAGTGACGAATTTGAAGCCCAAAATAAAAGACTAACTAATAACCCAAATAACTAAATAATCCCTTTAAAAGGAAGCCCATATGCCTAAGCCCACATTTACAACTTAAATTAGTCATGTGACTTTTAAATGAGGCATATGACTTGTACAATTAAAGCCCAAAGTTGTATAAGCCCGAAATTGATGGTAAAGCACCAAATCTGCCTCTATAAATTGGAGCACGCCCCAATGACATTTGGATCTTATATTTATACGTTTGAACTCCATTTAGACCCATTTGAATGTCATAAGGTTTCCCCTCTTCAATGGCATAAGATATCCCTCTTGGATCCGTATCATTCTCTTCCTCTTTGGAAAAGATTCATCCTCGAATCTTCGTCTTGCGATAGTTTGGGATTGGCACTTGAGGAATACATTCATCTTCATAAATGATCTTCGGCAATGGGGGAAATAGTATGAATGCTTCTACATTAATGAACTCATCATGATCCTGCAAGTTATAAACAAAAGAACTATGCAAAACATGGTTAGTATTTAATATAGTGATGCGGAACCCCAGCCTATATGCCAAACTAGAACGCCAACATACCATGAATATTGAACATAAATAAGATAATAAACCCCCAATCTAAAGAACCCCCAAACAAGATGATTGGAAACGCTTATGATAGATTGATTTAGAAAACAAGAAGAAGAAGAATCAAGCATACATCAATCATGCAAATAGCCTAAGTCTAATTCTTCATGCAATAGCAAGAATCAATAATAAATTAACTCTCACAAATTCGGCCAAGCCAAAGAAAATTCTCATTAATCAAAATTCAAGTCTCTTACAAATGAAGAATTCAGCCCTTTATATAGGCTAGGCAGCCACCCCTCCCCAGATGAATTAAAATCAAACACTAACTATAAGAGATAAATAATAAAATAAATAACAAAGATAATTCCTAACCTTTATCTACATGTATTTGGCCATAATATGGACTAAGTACATGAAGAAATAAAGATAAATACAATTTGAGATTAATCCTAACAGAAAGTGATAACTATGCTTATTATCCTAAGAAAATGAATGAATGAATGTAGACTTAATGTTGGCTACAAGTGAATTTCGGCCAGCCCTTTAAAGATATGGTCAAGCTATTATTTCTCCCTCAAACTCTACTTAATAATATCCCAAAATAATAAGTATTTATCAAGGAAAAACCATTCCTAAAATTTAGGACCCTAAGTTCACCAATGTAGGCCTAAACCTAAATCTGACCCAAACCCATTAAAATTCAATTCTCCCATGTAAAATTCGGCCCCCTTAGGTATTCTAAGCCTCAAATAGTTATTTAGGCCCAACTCTTTAGAAGAGATAAGCCCAACTTTAGCCTACCCACTTAAACTACCCAAACAGTAAAATAAGCCCAAAATAAAGCAAACCTATTCTAATAAAGCCCAATTCGTTTTCCTAGGTTCTAGGCTGCCCAAATATACTTAATTAAATGTTACATAAAGAATAGAAACTAAATAAAGTAGCTTGAAGGCCCATTGCACCATTCGGCCTAAACTTGTCTTCATAGTCCAATTTAGCTTCTTTCTCTTCTTGAACTTGCATTTTCTCCACATAAGGTTTCATGAATGCTTGTAGGACTTCTTTAAGCTTCTTTGACCTTGCTCTTGTTATTGGTCCTTGACGAAATGCTAGTTCATTTTTCTTGTTGTCGGCGTGCTTGGTCGTGCTCATATCATATAGTGATTGATTTTGACGTTCGTCACTTCCCTGTGCACCTCATCCACCTTATGCAGTAGAGGAGAAATTGTAACATGTAGATCTTCCATCTTCTACTAAACCAGCTTCTTCATTCTCACTCAAACAATTAACGACATCTTCACTTTCAAATATTTTTACATTATGCACAACATCATTATCCTCTTCTACCTCTAAAACAACCTGATTCATCAACAAAACCTCTTCACCCAAAACCTCTTTTTTCTCATCAAGCTCATCAACAACATCCTCTTCATGGTCTTGAGTAACCTCACTATCAAAGCCTATATCTATATCACCCTTTTCAGGTTCAAAAAATATTTCTTCTAGGATAACTTTCTCCTTCTTTCTCTTCGCTTTGCTCTCCTCCATTCTAATTCGTGGTTCGAAATATTGTCTAACCAACCATTCTAAATTATTGAGGTCTTTGCCTTAACAACTGTACATATTCCTTAAACACATTCTTTTCATCCTGATGTAAATGTTGCTTGGACTTGTAATAAGACATCCTCACATTCACTCGTGTTTCACTCAAAATTTGTCTTTTACCCTCTTAATGTCCTTTCACTCTCTTGCCTTTTTCCTCTCAAGCTTGCAACTTTAAAATTGCACTTCAAAATTTAAATCATAAATCGAAACTTGAGCACATTTTAGAAAGCAAGGAAATAATAACTAACAACAAAAAAGATAGCTCAAAAACTAGAAAAGAAGATTCTAGACACAATGGAGGTGATACAAGGACAAGAGTGGCGTACCACTTGATGGTAATCAAATTAGAGTATTGGGCAAGCAATGATACCCTAACAATGTAAATGGAACAAAAGCTAGCATAAAACAAAAGAAATAAGCAACAAGAATCAAGGAAAATGACAATATGAATAAAATGAATGAATTTAATTCACTACAAAGTAAACCAAACATAGAACCTAAATATTCTACCCAACAAAGCAAGAAATCAACAAAGAGACCTAATTAAAACTAAATGAAGTAGGTTGATGCAAAAACAATTCAATTTATAGCCAAAATTATCACTAAGCCGAATGGTGTAACAAGCTTGATTAGTGTATCAAGTTGTGTGCAAAGTGGTGGCAAAGTGATGGGAAAATGATAGAAAAATGATGGCAAAAATGATGGCAAAATGATATCAAAATGGTAGCACAAATGATCAAAATGATTCCAAAAAATGACGGAACAAATGGATAACAAATGGTGGCACAAATGGATAACAAATGATATAAAATGGTGGCACAAATGGATAACAAATGGATAGCACAAATGGTGGTTAAATAATTGCAAAGTAAATCCTTGGTTAAGCAGGACTGGGATTTTAATTCCATAGCAAGTATGGATTAGATTTCGAAAACCTAAACCCAAAGCAATAAGGATTGTATTTCCTACCCTTTAAAGGATTCCCAAAATGGTTTGAAAAAAGTGTAAATTGTGCCCCTCCCAATCCTAAAGCAAAAAGGATTAGTTTTTCCCACTTATGAAAGGATTAGGATTTATTTAGGTGTAATTGCTCCTTACTTTTTTGTTCTTCTATTTTTCTTCTCTTTCACATTTTTCTCTCTCGAAGTCTTAGCATACTTTAATCATGCAAATAGCATAAGTATAATTCTTCATGCAATAGCAAGAATCAATAATAAATTAACTCTCACAAATTTGGCCAAGCCAAAGAAAATTCTCATTAATCAAAATTCAAGTGTCTTACAAATGAAGAATTCAGCCCTTTATATAGGCTAGGCAGCCACCCCTCCGTAGATGAATTAAAATCAAACACTAACTCTAAGAGATAAATAATAAAATAAATAACAAAGATAATTCCTAACCTTTATCTACATGTATTTGGCCATAATATGGACTAAGTACATGAAGAAATAAAGATAAATATAATTTGAGAATAATCCTAACAACTAGTGATAAATATGCTTATTATCCTAAGAAAATGAATGAATGAATGTAGACTTAATGTTGGCTAAAAGTGAATTTCGGCCAGCCCTTTAAAGATCCATTCAAGCTATTATTTCTCCCTCAAACTCTACTTAATAATATCCCAAAATAATAATTATTTATCAAGGAAAATCCTTTCCTAAAATTTAGGACCCTAAGTTCACCAATGTGGGCCTAAACCTAAATCTGACCCAAACCCATTAAAATTCAATTCTCCCATGTAAAATTTGGCCTCCTTAGGTATTCTAAGCCTCAAATAGTTATTTTGGCCCAAATCTTTATAAGAGATAAGCCCAACTTTAGCCTACCCACTTAAACTACCCAAAACAGTAAAATAAGCCCAAAATAAAGAAAACCTATTCTAATAAAGTCCAATTCATTTTCCTAGGTTCTAAGCTTCCCAAATATACGTAATTAAATGTTACATAAAGAATAGAAACTAAATAAAGTAGCTTGAAGGCCCATTGCACCATTTGGCCTACACTTGTCTTCATAGTCCAATTTAGCTTCTTTCGCTTCTTGAACTTGCATCTTCTCCACATAAGGTTTCATGAATGCTTGTAGGACATCTTTAAGCTTCTTTGACCTTGCTCTTGTTATTGGCCCTTGAGGATATGCTAGTTCATCTTTCTTGTTGCCATTGTTCTTGGTCGTGCTCATATCATCCCCTCCCCCCTTTGAAAGGATTTGTCCTCGAATCTGAATCACAGTCAAATGGAGATAAGTCAAAAATATTAAAAGTTGCACTTACACCATACTCACCTTGCAAATCAATCTTGTATGCATTGTCATTGATCCGTTCCAGCGCTTGAAATGGTCCATCTCCTCTTGCATCAAGTTTAGACTTCCTTTGATTAGGAAACCTCTCTTTACGCATATGGATCCAAACCAAATCTCCTGGTTCGAATATCACTTGCTTACGGCCATTGTTAGCCTGCTTTGCATACATTTTTTTCTTCTTCTCAATGTGCTCACGTGCTTTCGTGTGTATTGTCTTAACCAAATCAGCCTTAGCCTTACCATCTAAGTTAGAAAGTTCATTCAAAGGTAAAAGCATCAAATCCAAAACAGTCAATGGATTAAAACCATACACAATTTCAAAAGGTGAAAAACCCGTAGAAGTATGAGTTGCACGATTATAAGCGAACTCAACAAATGGTAAACATTTTCCCAAGTTTTAATATTCTTACCAATTATAACACGCAACATAATTCCTAAAGTTCTATTAACAACTTCGGTTTGGCCATCTATTTGTGGATGACAAGTAGTGGAAAACACAAGTTTAGTACCAAGTTTACCCCACAGAACACGCCAAAAGTGACTTAGGAACTTAGAATCCCTATCTGAGACAATAGTCCTAGGTATACCATGCAATCGAAAATAAATCAGCTATGTTTTTTGCATCATCAGTTTTATGACAAGCAATAAAATGTGCCATTTTACTAAATCGGTCCACTACAACAAACACGCTATCTCTTCCCCTTTTTGTCCTAGGTAAACCTAAAATGAAGTCAATAGAAATGTCAATCCAAGGTTCAGTAGGAACAAGCAAAGGAGTATACAAACCTTGATTTAAGGACTTAGATTTAGCTTGTTTACATGCATAACATCAAGCACACACTTTTTCAATACTTTTTCGCATATTAGGCCAATAAAAATGTTCATTAAGCATGTCTAAAGTCTTTTTCTCACCAAAGTATCCCATTAATCCCCCACTATGCGATTCCTTCACAAGCAACTCTTAAAGAGAACATGCAGGTATACATAGTTGTTTTCCTCTAAAAAGAAACCCATCATGTCTATAGAACTTATTAAATGCATAATGTACACATGCCTTGTACACTTCACCAAAATCAGAATCATGATCATACATTTATTTCAAATGCTCAAAACCTAACAGTTTAAAACTAAGCATAGAAATCAATGCATATCTCCTAGAAAGTGCATCGGCAACAACATTATCTTTACCTTGCTTGTACTTACTTACATATGGAAAAGTATCAAGGTACTCTGCCCACTTACCATGCCTTCTATTCAACTTACCTTGTCCCTTCAAATATTTGAGAGACTGGTGATCTGTGTGTATCACGAATTCTTTAGGCAAAAGGTAGTGTTCCCAAACCTCAAGAGCTCTCACCAATGCATAGAACTCTTTATCATAGGTAGAGTAATTCAGCTGTGGTCCACTCAACTTCTCACTAAAGTATGCTATTGGGCAATTTTCCTACATCAAAACAGCACCTATACCAATCCTAGAAGCATCACATTCAACCTCAAAAGTCTTAGAAAAATCAGGTAATTTCAAAACAGGAGCAGTACACAATTTATCTTTCAAAACATTAAAAGCATCTTCCTACTCTTTACCCCATTTAAAACCAACAGACTTTTTAATGATTTCATTTAGAGGTGCAACAATAGTAGAAAAATCCTTAACAAATCTCCTATAGAAACTTGCTAAACCATGAAAGCTCCTCACCTCACTTGCATTCTTAGGTGTTGGCCATTCTTGGATATCCTTAACCTTTTCATTATCTACCTCAACACCATGTGCACTAACAACAAATCCTAAGAAAACAACACTATCAACACAAAATGTGCATTTCTTCAAATTAGCATACAATTGTTGTTTTCTCAAAACAGCTAACACAAGTTCAACATGCCTCAAATGCTCTTTTAGGTTTTTGTTGTAAATCAAGATATCATCAAAATACACAACAACAAATTTACCTAAGAATTCATGCAAAACATGGTTCATAAGTCTCATAAATGTGCTAGGTGCATTAGTTAAGCCAAAAGGCATAACCAACCATTCATACAAGCCATATTTTGTTTTAAAGGCAGTTTTCCATTCATCACCTAATTTCATCCTAATTTGATGATAACCACTTTTCAAGTCAATTTAGTGAATATTATAGCACCATTTAACTCTTCAAGCATATCATCTAACCTAGGAATGGGATGGCGATACTTTATAGTGATTTTGTTAACTGCTCGACAATCAACACACATGCGCATGGTTCCATCCTTTTTAGGTACCAAAAGAACAGGTACAGCACAAGGACTTAGGCTTTAGGTTTCCTCCGGATTGCTTCGATAAGCTGGACGATTTGGAATTTGTGCACCAGGAACAAAGTCGATTTGATGTTCAATCCCTCTAATTGGTGGCAACCCAGGTGGTATCTCCTCAGGGAAGACGGGAAGACATCTTTATAATCCTGTAACAACTTAGAAAAAGAACTAGGCAAATTTGGGTCTAGGTTAGTTTTAGAGAAATAATTGTCCTTAAACCTCAAAAGTACTAAAGCTCTCATGCTTAAGTATGCATTCCTTAACTCTCTTTCTTTTGCATAAAAGGAGTATTTGCTAAATTTTTCACTTGGCTCACTCTGCTCTCCTTTTACCTCAGCACACATTAACTTCTTCTCTCCTGCACTTCTTTCTTTTTCTCACAGTGCAGTCTCTTACCATTGGGCCTTTACTTTTATTCTTTTCACTACTTGCCTCTTTTCTCTCATTTTTCTTTTCTTTCTCACTTCCCTTGCCTCTTTAGGTGCCAAAGGGGCAAGTGTGTGTTTACATCCTTTAAATGCAAAAGTTGTACCTATTTCTAAATCCATCATGTAATACACGCCTATCAAATTGCCAAGGCCTTCCTAGCAAAATATGACTAGCATGCATAGGTACAACATCACAAATGACTTTATCTTCATATTTACCAATGGAAAATAATACAGTTACACGTTTGGTCACCTTTACTTCCCCACTATCATTCAACCACTGAAGTCTATATGGGTTAGGGTGTTTCTCAGTTTTAAGTCCTAATTTATCAACTAAGACTGTAATAACAATATTAACACAACTACCCCCACAATTATCATACTACAGACTTTTCCACCTATTAAACACCTAGTATGAAAGATGTTTGCCCAATGTTCTAGTCCTGTTCATTGCACTGTTCACGGAACGGTTCACCGCACTGTTCACGGTACTGTTCATCGCACTGATCTGGTACTGTTCATAAAAAACAAAAGAAAGAAGAGAGAAAAACGTGAAAGAGAAGAAAAATAGAAGAAAAAAAGTAAGGAGCAATTACACCTAAAGAAATCCTAATCCTTTCATATGTGGGAAAAACTAATTCTTTTTGCTTTAAGATTGGGAGGGGCAGCATTTATACCTTTTCCAAACCATTTTGGGAATCCTTTAAAGGGTAGGAAATACAATCCTTATTGCTTTGGGTTTAGGTTTTCGAAATCTAATCCATACTTGATTTGGAATTACAATCCCAGTCCTACTTAACCAAGGATTTACTTTGCAATTATTGAACCACCATTTGTGCTATCCATTTGTGCCACCATTTTATATCATTTGTTATCCATTTGTGCTGCCATTTGTTATCCATTTGTTCCATCATTTTGACCATTTGTGCTACCATTTTGATATCATTTTGCCATCATTTTTCCAATCATTTGCCACCATTTTGTTACCATTTCTGGCATCATTTGCTATCATTTTTGCCATCATTTTTCTATCATTTTGCCATCAATTTGCCATCACTTTGCCACCATTTGCACACAACTTGATACACTAATCAAGCTTGTTACACCATTCGGCCTAGTGATAATTTTGGATATAAATTGAATTGTTTTTGCTTGCAACCTACTTCATTTAGTTTAATTAGGTCTCTTTGTTGATTTCTTGCTTTGTTGGATAGAATATTTAGGTTGTTTAATTTGTAGTAAATCAATCTATCATAAGCATTTCCAATCAATCTTGTTTGGGGGTTCTTTAGATTGGGAGTTTATTATCTTATTTATGTTCAATATTCATGGTATGTTGGCGTTCTAGTTTGGCATATGGGCTGGGGTTCCGCATCAACAAGTCATGTGCCTCATTTAAAAGTCACATGATTCATTTAAGTTGTAATTTATTGGGCTAGATGTGGGCTTTCTTTTAAAGGGATTATTTAACTATTTGGGTTATTAGTTAGTCTTTTATTTTGGGCTTGAAATTCGTCACTTTACTTTAGTTGGGTTTTAAGTAGTTGTTTTTGCCTATTTTAAGTAGGATTTGGTCTTTTTAACCTATTAGACGTATGTATACCCATTCCCTTAGTGTTTGGAGGCTATAAATAGGTTATTATAAGTTGTAAACTTAAGATTTGGATTAATTAAAGATTTGAGAGGTTTCTCTTCAAGGCTTGGCCGAATTTCTTTAGAGAGAATAGTGAGGATGCTTGCTTTTCTTTTCTATTGCATGAAGAATTTGATTACTTATTAATTGTCTTGATTGTGGCATTTTCATCTTCTTCTTCATCCCAATTATTTGCGTTTCCATTCACTTGTTGTTTGGGGGTATAATAGGATGGGTTTTTATCTAATTTGTTCTTTGTCATCAAAGTGTAAGTTCAAGGGGTTTTGGGTTCTTTAACCCCGGGGTTCCGTATCATTTGGTATCGAGCCAAAGTTAAGGTAAATTCCTATTGATCTTAGTCTTAGATTTGTGTTTTCTTTTCTTTGAATTCTTTATATGCATGTCGAATTTAATAGTAGTAACATTCTGATTTTGTGTCCTTTGTGTGTTTAATTTAGCCTTGTTTTTTACATATCTTTATTTTTTATTCGTTGAAAAGCCTTTTTGAAACCAAACTTGAATCTTATTTTCCCTTGGCTTGAAAACCGAATCTTGGTTGTCTTTTGTTTATTTGTTATTTCCTTTAAGAAAAAAGAAAAAAAAATCATAGGTATTATTCACCATTACTGTTCATATACTGTTCATTGTTACTGTTCATGATACTGTTTATCAAAAAAAGAAGAGAGAAAAAAAATGTGAAAGAGAAAAAAAAATAGAAGAAAAAAAATTAAGGAGTAATTTGGCAAGGGAAGTTTAAATAGCCAAAAAAGAATCCTAATCCTTTTATAAGTGTGAAAAGATAATGCTTTTAGTTTTAGGATTGGGGGGGGGGGGGGCGGGCAGCAATTAATCATTTTATAAACACCTTTGGGAATCCTTTAGAGAATAGGAAAACTAATCCTTATTGCTTTGGGTTTAGGTTTTCAAATCCTAATCTACATTTGATTTGGAATTACAATCCTAATCCTAGTGAGACAAGAATTTCCACTTGGCAAACATTTGTGCTCTCCATTGTTATTAATCATTGCCAATCATTTTATATCATTTGCTATCCATTTGTGCAACCATTTTTTGGTTACTTTGCCATTATTTGTTTAACCATTTTCGGTAACTTTGCCATCATTTGTGCAACCATTTTTGGTAACTTTGCCAGCATTTGTGCTACCATTTTTGAAAACTTTTGCTATCATTTTGCCATCTTTTTGCCATCACTTTACCACCATTTTGAACACAACTTGACGCACTAATCAAGTTTGTTACATTGTTCGACATAGTGAACAAATTGGCTCTAAATTGATTTGTTTTGAATGTTTTCTACTTTATTTAGTTAATTTGGTATTTTTGTTAATTTCTTTCTTTGTTGGCTGGATTAACTAGGTTCTAAATTTTGTTGACTTTGTAGTGAATCAAATTCATCCATTTTGTCCATATTGTCATTTTTCTTGATTTTAGTTGCTTATTTCTTTTTTAAGCTTGCTTTTGTTTCTTTTTCATTGTTAGAGTATCTTTTGCTTGTTTAATACTCTAATTTGCTTATCATCAAGTGGTACACCATTTTTGGCCGTGTATCATCTCCATTGTGTCTAGTGTCTTCTTTTCTAGTTTTGAGCTATCTTTTATTGTTAGTGCTTGTTTTCTTTGCTTTCTTAAACATGCTCAAAAATATTGGTTTGTGGATTGAATTCTGAACTACAATTTTAAATTTGCAAGCTTGAGTGGAAAAAGGCAACAGAGTGTGAGGTCATTATAAGAATAAATGCCAATTTTTGAGAGATAAACACGAGTGCTTTGTGAGGATGTCTTATTACAAGTCAAAGCGACATTCAAATCAAGAAGAATGGAACGAGTTGAAGGGAGAAATGAAGTTGTTCAGGAAAGAACTTAAGGATTCAAAAATACGGCTTAAACAACTTTTCAAACACATGATTAGAATGGAAAAAAGCAAAGAGGATAAATAAAGAGGAAGTTATCTTAGAAGAAATTATTTATGAAGCTGAAAGGGATGCTATAGACTTATTTGATGATGAATTTGTGAGCAATGAACAAATAATTAAAAGTGAAGAAATTATTGATTATTTGAGTGCACGTGAAGAAGTTTTCTTAGTTGAGATGGAAGATTCACAAGTTACAATTGATTGTCTATTGATTAAGGAGAATGAGTTGCACATGGAAAGTGAAAAATGTCAAAATCGTATCATTGTATTAAATAGTAACCATGTTTTGCATAGTCCTTTTGTTTATAACTTGCATGATCATGATGAGTTCTTTAATGAAGAAGCATTCGTACTATTTCCACCAATGTCGAAGATCATTTATGAAGATGAATGTATTCCTCAAGTGTCAATTTCCAACTATTGCAAGATGAAGATTCAAGGACGAATCTTTTCTAAAGAGGGAGGGGGGCAAGTCATCATGATTTCATCAATCAACATCACAAGTTTAAAGTACTTAGATTTTGGAAGGAAGTGAAGGAATTGGGCCAATTTAAGCTATCAAGGGCTTAACAACTATAGGCTTTAATTGTACGAGTCATGTGCCTCATTTAAAAGTCACATGATTCATTTAAGTTGTAATTTATTGGGCTAGATGTGGGCTTTCTTTTAAAGGGATTATTTAACTATTTGGGTTATTAGTTAGTCTTTTATTTTGGGCTTGAAATTCGTTACTTTACTTTTAATTGGGTTTTAAATAGTTGTTTTAGCCTATTTTAGGTAGGATTTGGTCTTTTTAACCTATTGGACTTATGTATACCCATTCCCTTAGGGTTTGGAGGCTTATAGGTTATTATAAGTTGTAAACTTAAGATTTAAGGGGTTTCTCTTCAAGGCTTGGCCGAATTTCTTTAGAGAGAATAGTGAGGATGCTTGCTTTTCTTTTCTATTGCATGAAGAATTTGATTACTTATTAATTGTCTTGATTGTGGCATTTTCATCTTCTTCTTTATCCCAATTATTTGTGTTTCCATTCACTTGTTGTTTGGGGGTTCAATAGGACGGGTTTTTATCTGATTTGTTCTTTGTCATCAAAGTGTTTGTTCAAGGGGTTTCGGGTTCTTTAACCTTGGGGTTCCGCATAATTAGTTATTGAAAAATAGGAGGAGAAATGGGGAACTCCCTATCACTTCTTGGGGAAGGGGATGAAAAGAATCATGAGAAAGAAGTATGTGCCTAGTTACTATCATAGGGAACTCCACAATCAGTTATAAAGACTTACACAAGGATCTAGTTCTGCAGACGATTACTACAAGGAGATGGAGATGCTCATGATTAAAGCAAGCATTGTGGAGGATGAATATCAAATGATGTAGAGCTTTTTGGGAGGTATGAATAGATAATTTGCTGATATTGTTGAATTAAAGCATTATGTGGATATGGATGATTTGGTGAACATTGCAATTAAAGTGGAGAGACAATAAAGTAGACGCGGGACATCCTAGTCCTATTCAAATTCCAATAACAATAAATGGAATTCAAAGTGGAATAAGAGTGACTCAAAGAAGGAATCCACTACCAAGTACCCGTCCAATTCCAAAGAGAAAATGGTCATTGCACAAAAAGGTACTTCTAAAACAATCCCTAAAACTAATAAACATAGGGACATTCAATGTTTCAAATGCAAGGATTGTGGTCATTATGCTAATAAATGTGGGAATAAAAAGACCATGATAATAAGGGGGGATGAAATTATTTCTGATTCTGAATCTAATGATAATTGTGATGATATGCCACCTTTGGAGGATTATTCTGATATAGACGAAAATGTAGAATATCCTATTCAAGGGGAGTCCTTAGTTGTATTGCGTGCATTAAATGTAAATGTGAAAGAAGGACTAGAACAAAGGGAAAACATCTTTCATACTAGGTGTTTAATAGGTGGGAAAGTCTATAGTATGATATGGAGATAGTTGTGTTAATGTTGCCAGTACAGTCTTAGTTAATAAATTAGGACTTAAAACTCAGAAACACCCTAACCCATACAGACTTCAGTGGTTTAATGATAGTGGGGAAGTAAAGGTGACCAAAAGTGTAATTGTATTATTTTTTATTGGTAAATATGGAGATAAAGTCACATGTGTTGTTGTACCTATGCATGCTGGTTATATATTGCTAGGAAGGCCTTGGCAATTTGATAGGCATGTATTACATGATAGATTTAGAAATAGGTACACTTTTGAGTTTAAAAGGATGTAAACACACACTTGTCCTTTTGGCACCTAAAGAGATGTATGCAGATCAAGTAAAGATACATCAATATGCAAAAGAGGTAAAGGGAAGTGAGGAAGAAAAGAAAAATGAGAGAAAAGGGGCCAGTAGTGAAAAGAATAAAAGTATAGGCCCAAAGGTGAGAGATTGCACTAGTGAGAAAAAGAAAGAGAGAAGTGCAGGAGAGAAGAAGTTAATATGTGTTGAGGTAAAAGGAAAGCGAGTGAGCCGAGTGAAAAATTTAACAAATACTCCTTTTATGCAAAAGAAAGAGAGTTAAGGAATGCATACTTAGGCATGAGAGCATTAGTAGTTTTGAGGTTTAAGGACAATTATTTCTCTAAAACTAAACCTTGACCCAAATTTGCCTAGTTCTTTTTCTAACTTATTGCAAGATTATAAAGATGTCTTCCCTGAAGAGATACCACCTAGCTTGCCACCAATTAGAGGGTAGAGTACCTTAATACTATTCCATATGTGATTAAGTACAAGCAAGGTAAAGAGAATGTTGTTGCTGATGCACTTTCTAGGAGATATGCATTGATTTATATGCTTAGTTCTAAACCGTTAGGTTTTGAGCATTTGAAAGAAATGTATGATCATGATTCTGATTTTGATGAAGTGTATAAGGCATGTGTACATTATGCATTTAATAAGTTCTATAGACATGATGGGTTTCTTTTTAGAGGAAAAAAACTATGTATACCTGCATGTTCTCTTAGAGAGTTGCTTGTGAAGGAATCGTATAGTGGGGGATCGATGGGACACTTTGGTGTGAAAAAAACTTTAGACATGCTTAATGAACATTTTTATTGGCCTAATATGTGAAAATATGTTGAAAAAGTGTGTGCTCAATGTTTTGCATGTAAACAAGCCAAGTCTAAGTCTTTAAATCAAGGTTTGTATACTGTTTTGCCAGTTCCTACTGAACCTTAGACTGACATTTCTATGGACTTCATTGTAAATTTACCTAGGACAAAAAGGGGAAGGGATAGTGTGTTTGTTGTAGTGGACCGATTTAGTAAAATGGCACATTTTATTGCTTGTCATAAAACTGATGATGCTCATTATGCAGAATCCCAAGGTTAAAGAACCCGAAATCCCTTGAACATACACTTTGATCTCAAAATGCAAAGAAGACAAACACCCTCCCTATTGAACCCCCAACAACACGTAAATGAAAACACAAATAATCGCAATAAGAAGAATTAAGAAAACACCACAATCAAATGATTGATACGTAATCCTAATTCTTGATGCAATAGAAAAGAAAGCAAGCAATCTCACAATCTCTGTAATGCCCCAAAAATTTGTATTCGATATTCTTAACATATTGTAGAGTGTGAAAGATAATTCTGGGATAGTTTTCGGAACAAACGGATTGAAGGGAATAAAGAAATTCAAGAAAATATAAAGGTTAAATGGGCTCAGGTCAGGGTAATTTAATGATGGGTGACCCGACGAGCAGTTTAGCCTAAGAGCAGTTTATGAAAGTAGGTGTTAAATGAAGTTCGGTGGTACAATTTGAGCTGAAAATGAGCTTAGATTGACCTTTAAATGAGGCAAGGAAATTTTCACCCGACATAATAGGAAGGCTGGAAGTTTGACTATACTTTGAATTGATGTATTGACCTCCAAAAATTATTCCGATCTCATAAATATGTTACTAATAACTTAAATGACCTATTAGAAGTGAAAAATAAGTGTTCTGACAGTTTTAAAATTTTTGATTTCCGACCGGCTGCACAGGCCTCTGGAGCTAAAAGTATATTGAAAATATGTCAAAATGAGCTGAAATTTTTACCATATATTCTTGAATATATAGTGACATTTGGGGCAAAATTTCAGGGTAATCTGATATCGGGATCATTAGGAGTGAAAAATTCATATTTCGGAATGAAAAACAAAAATCGGGTCATTAGGAAGGTCAAATCCGAGAATTTGATCATGATATTTAACATGAGATGATATTTTGGTGTAAGGATCATGTGTGTGTGAGCTCATGAAGGTAGGATAAGCCTATGTATCTATATGAGTGACAAGTGGCCAATTTTAATGCCATTGGATTCAATAGTGAACGAATGAATCTTGGCCTCACATTTGGCACAATTAAAGCAGCATATATAAGGGACAAATGGTCTGGAAATCTCTTGGAAAATCGACCATCTTCACCTCCTTTCTTCAGCCAAACCAAAATCTCCATTTTCTCTCTCTTTTCTCCATTTTCATCTAACCAAGCTTCATTCCTTTGAATTTCCAGCTCAAATTTTAACCTTAGCCTCATAATTTATTTCTCTTTATATCTGAAAAGAGCTTGTATCAAAAATAAGCCAAGAAAACTAAGGAAAAAGGTAAGAGAAAGTAAGGAAAATTTTATGATTTTATGAGATTTTAATAATATTAGTGGGAGATATTATATGAGCATGTAGATATTGATTAGGAGAGTTGATTTATAGTTTTAAATTGCTTAAATTTGTGACAAAAACTCATGAGCTATCCTTCTCTATTTTCGGCCAACAAAGAAAATTTAAGGATAAAGGAGAAAGCTTGAAGGAGAAGGGACGAGAAAGGAAGAATAGGAGATTTTAGACCTTCAAGAGGTATGTGGATACAAACTACACTCAATTTCATTTAAATTATGAATTTTAGTATAAATTTTACATTATGTAACAACATGAAATGGAAGAATTGTGTGAAATAATTTAAGATAAAATTACACGAGAACATTTTAATATGAAGTGAACATAAATATACAAAGAAAATAATTAATTAAGAGTAAGAGCTATAGTGGCCGAATAGGAACCCTAAGAATATTAAGTGAAATTTTGATGATTTATAAAGTATTAAATAAAATTTTAGCAAACTAATTGTGATTAAATGTAGTAAAGTGAAATTGAGTTAAAAATAATAGATATGTAAAGAATTATGTATGAAACATAATGATGTTCATATAGAGAATTAATTGATATTAAAAAAAATGAAGCATAAATTGGTATATTATCCTATAAATAAATATTAAAAGCATAAATAGCATAGATTAAAGCATAAAAATATTTATTGTTGTAAAAAGTATATAATGGCCGAAATATATTTAATGGGATGTAAAATGTATAATTGATGTTTCGTTGAGTAATTAATAATAATTAGGCAAAATAAGGAATAAGAAATATAATAATGTTGATTAGAATGGAAAATGAGGAAGGTACCTAATTATGTAATAATTACATAATGTGAAAAGTTAATGAAACTTGAAACTTATCATGTGTAATTATTTCACTTCACCATGAAATGAATATAATTGGATATATAGTTATGTATGACATGAAGTTGGAGTGAGAAACAATTCATTAGTGGAAAATCTCTTGATGGCTGAATGATGAATATGAATAAATTTTATGGTTTAGTCACAGTTATATGATAATGAGCATTTACGTTATGAATGCCTAATTGATGAGCTTATTTGAATCTGTTTGTGAGCATGATGTGACTAAAATAGAATAATAAGGGAAAAATAATAATGCAAACATGTGATAAGAAATAAAATTTAATAACGCCCTTAGTGTCAGTGATAAATCCAGTTATTTGGATAGTATGGCTAGCCATAGAAATTTATTCCGCGGTCCCATGAGAATTTGAGATGTTTGTTATCAGAAATGACCATGAGATATGAGACAAGATAGCCGGCGTACTATATGCATTAGTACTAGGGTTTTGGTGTCGCACCTAGTGGTGGGATCCCCCTAGTACACCGTATTTACGTCCCGTTTATCCAGTTCATGGTTGTCCACGGCTAGTGGCAAAATTATAATTTTGTATGAAATCAGGATAAAAGATTAATTATGATAACTTAGATGACATAAATATAAATAATAAATAATGTGAAAAATAAGATCAATGTGATAACTAAGGGAAAAATCATAATTACGTGATAGAATAAGGGTAAGTTGGTCAATTGAAGCAAAAAGAGTGAATAATGAAGTTAAAATAGTTAAATACGACAAAAGGGATAAAATTGTAATTAGTCAAAAGTTTGGGGACTAAATTGTAAATTTGCCATTTTTGAGAAGTTCAAAGGACTAAAATATAACTTGTACATCGAAAATTAAATAAAAATCAAACGAGTCAAAATGCAAGTTAAATTGGAGAACAAGTCAACTCAGGGATTTAATTAGAATTTTTACATTAAGATTGGTAAATAAATGAAATTTAGTAAGAAAATAAATAAAGGAAATCATAAATGCAAGTAAAAGAATATTAAAGTGAAAAACATAAATAATAGGCTTAAAAAGTATGAAATTATAATTGTGTGATTAAGCAGGGGTGAAATCATGAATTTGAATATTAATATTGCAATTAAAGAAATTAAATTGATTAGACAAGTTAAGAAGGACAAAATTGTCAATAGTAAAAATATTAAACATCAAAATGTAATTTGTTACCATAAGAAAAATTTTAGGGTCTAAATTGCAATTGATGTACTTAATTTAAATTAAAGACCAAAAGAAGTCAACAAGTCAAAATTGGTCAAATTTAGGAAAAGTTAACTTTAGGGACTAAACTGAAATTTTCACTTAAGTATAGGAAAATTTTGAAATTAATTCGAAATGATGAGTGATAAAGAAATTTAAAGTAAATTATAAGTATGATAAAATAATAATAAATCGTGGATTTATATAATAGAAGAAATTATAAGGATTTAATTGTGATTTTTTTTCTGTTTCATAAGGAGAGAAATGAAATTTTGCGTAGTTGTATCCACCACTAGGCAACAACGTTGCTTAGCGCGCGGTTTATTGACTGTGCGCAGGAACGGGTACTCAAGGACATAATGGAAGACTGGCATGGCATGTACATCGAGGATGAATAAGAGGATAACTGTTAAGTTAGACTATTTATAATCTGTGACTGGTATGTAATATATGGAATCATTAGTGTAAACACAATGATATTATAAATATTGCTTTATATATATACATATATTGAATATATATATATGTGAATGTTGTGCTGATATCAATGTTAGATTTATGTGGAGTATAAGGACATAGGACTGAGCTTAGGGTGTCACAATCTCTCTAAAGAATTTCGGCTAAGCCAAGAGAAAACTCTAAAAAATTTATAATTTGATTCAATAATGAAGTTTACAACCCAGGTGAGCCTATTTATAAGGTGGCTAACCCTAATTCACTCTTTTAAACCCTAATTTAAATACTCATATGGCCTTACACGAATTTCCTTGGGCTTTTACAAGCCAATTAAGCCCAAATAAGTCTTAAACACACCTAAAACAAAACTAATTAATAAACCTTATAGGCCTAAAATGAAAGCCCAAAAGAAAAACTAAAATAAATAACCAACTAACTAAACTAAGCCCAAAAGAAGCCCACACGCCTAGCCCATTAATAATACAACTTAAGTGAGTCATGTGACTTTTAAATGAAGCACATGACTTGTACAATTAAGCTCAAAGTTGTTAAAAGCCCTTGATAGCTTAAGCTTGCCCAATTCCTTCTCTTGCTTCTAGGAGGCTAAGTACTTTATACTTGCCTTCAAGTTCTCCATAACACTTCTCAAAGGCATCTTCATTAAGTTCTTGAGTAATAAAGCCTTGAACATAAGATGACATGGCCACTTTAGCTTCTTTGCACGTCCTCTTGTATCATTCCCTCCCTCCTCAAAAAGATTTGTCCTCAAATCTGCATCCATATCAAAAGGAGAAAGGTCAGACATATTAAAATTAGCAGAAACACCATATTCACCTGGTAAATCTATCTTGTAAGCATTATCATTGATGCGTTCCAAGATTTCAAATGGACCATCACCACGTGCATCCAACTTGCTCTTCCTTTGGTTTGGAAATCGTTCTTTGCGAAAA
Source organism: Excoecaria agallocha (assembly GCA_037975025.1). NCBI lineage: Eukaryota > Viridiplantae > Streptophyta > Magnoliopsida > Malpighiales > Euphorbiaceae > Excoecaria > Excoecaria agallocha. Next base: position 20,889,796 of record CM075822.1, read on the forward strand.
TGCACCCAAACCTAATCTCCAGGAGCAAATACCGCTTGTCTTCTACCTTTATTGGCTCTTTCAGCATACTTCTGATTCTTCTTCTCCAAATTAGCTCTTGCTTGCTCATGCAAAGATTTCACCAATTCTTCCTTCCTATTACCATCCAAACTGGAAATCTCATGTAAAGGCAATAGACCTGATCAAGCACAGTCAATGGGTTAAAACCATAAACAAGCTCAAAAGGTGAAAAACCAGTAGAAGAATGAATACTTCTATTATAAGCAAATTCAATGAAAGGTAAACAATCCTCCCATGTTTTGAGATTCTTACCTACTATGGCACGAAGTAAAGTTCCCAAAGTTCTATTCACCATGATATGAGCACGACCAAGCACAATGGCAACAAGAAAGATGAACTAGCATTTCCTCAAGGACCAATAACAAGAGCAAGGTCAAAGAAGCTTAAAGAAGTCCTACAAGCATTCATGAAACCTTATGTGGAGAAGATGCAAGTTCAAGAAGAGAAAGAAGCTAAATTGGACTATGAAGACAAGTGTAGGCCGAATGGTGCAATGGGCCTTCAAGCTACTTTATTGATGCGGAACCCCAGCCTATATGCCAAACTAGAACGCCAACATACCATGAATATTGAACATAAATAAGATAATAAACCCCCAATCTAAAGAACCCCCAAACAAGATTGATTGGAAACGCTTATGATAGATTGATTTAGAAAACAAGAAGAAGAAGAATCAAGCATACATTAATCATGCAAATAGCCTAAGTCTAATTCTTCATGCAATAGCAAGAATCAATAATAAATTAACTCTCACAAATTCGGCCAAGCCAAAGAAAATTCTCATTAATCAAATTTCAAGTGTCTTACAAATGAAGAATTCAGCCCTTTATATAGGCTAGGCAGCCACCCTTCCCTAGATGAATTAAAATCAAACACTAACTCTAAGAGATAAATAATAAAATAAATAACAAAGATAATTCCTAACCTTTATCTACATGTATTTGGCCATAATATGGACTAAGTACATGAAGAAATAAAGATAAATACAATTTGAGATTAATCCTAACAGAAAGTGATAAATATGCTTATTAGCCTAAGAAAATGAATGAATGAATGTAGACTTAATGTTTGCTACAAGTGAATTTCGGCCAGCCCTTTAAAGATATGGTCAAGCTATTATTTCTCCCTCAAACTCTACTTAATAATATCCCAAAATAATAAGTATTTATCAAGGAAAAACCATTCCTAAAATTTAGGACCCTAAGTTCACCAATGTAGGCCTAAACCTAAATCTGACCCAAACCCATTAAAATTCAACTCTCCCATGTAAAATTCGGCCCCCTTAGGTATTCTAAGCCTCAAATAGTTATTTTGGCCCAACTCTTTAGAAGAGATAAGCCCAACTTTAGCCTACCCACTTAAACTACCCAAAACAGTAAAATAAGCCCAAAATAAAGCAAACCTATTCTAATAAAGCCCAATTCGTTTTCCTAGGTTCTAGGCTGCCCAAATATACTTAATTAAATGTTACATAAAGAATAGAAACTAAATAAAGTAGCTTGAAGGCCCATTGCACCATTCGGCCTACACTTGTCTTCATAGTCCAATTTAGCTTCTTTCTCTTCTTGAACTTGCATCTTCTCCACATAAGGTTTCATGAATGCTTGTAGGACTTCTTTAAGCTTCTTTGACCTTGCTCTTGTTATTGGTCCTTGAGAAAGTGCTAGTTCATCTCTCTTGTTGTCGGCATGCTTGGTCATGCTCATATCATCTATTTAGTTTCTATTCTTTATGTAACATTTAATTAAGTATATTTGGGCAGCCTAAGAAGACCTAGGAAAACGAATTGGGCTTTATTAGAATAGGTTTGCTTTATTTTGGGCTTATTTTACTGTTTTGGGTAGTTTAAGTGGGTAGGCTAAAGTTGGGCTTATCTCTTCTAAAGAGTTGGGCCAAAATAACTATTTGAGGCTTAGAATACCTAAGGGGGCTGAATTTTACATGGGAGAATTGAATTTTAATGGGTTTGGGTCAGATTTAGGTTTAGGCCTACATTGGTGAACTTAGGGTCCTAAATTTTAGGAATGGTTTTTCCTTGATAAATACTTATTATTTTGGGATATTATTAAGTAGAGTTTGAGGGAGAAATAATAGCTTGACCATATCTTTAAAGGGCTGGCCGAAATTCACTTGTAGCCAACATTAAGTCTACATTCATTCATTCATTCATTTTCTTAGGATAATAAGCATATTTATCACTTTCTGTTAGGATTAATCTCAAATTGTATTTATCTTTATTTCTTCATGTACTTAGTCCATATTATGGCCAAATACATGTAGATAAAGGTTAGGAATTATCTTTGTTATTTATTTTATTATTTATCTCTTAGAGTTAGTGTTTGATTTTAATTCATCTAGGGAGGGGTGGCTGCCTAGCCTATATAAAGGGCTGAATTCTTCATTTGTAAGACTTGAAATTTGATTAATGAGAATTTTCTTTGGCTTGGCCGAATTTGTGAGAGTTAATTTATTATTGATTCTTGCTATTGCATGAAGAATTAGACTTAGGCTATTTGCATGATTAATGTATGCTTGATTCTTCTTCTTCTTGTTTTCTAAATCAATCTATCATAAGCGTTTCCAATCAATCTTGTTTGGGGGTTCTTTAGATTGGGGGTTTATTATCTTATTTATGTTCAATATTCATGGTATGTTGGCGTTCTAGTTTGGCATATAGGCTGGGGTTTCGCATCAATTGGTATCAGAGCATAGGCTAAGGGGTAAATTCTTAACTATCCTTTAATTTTGCTTTTAAACTTCAATTTTCTATTTTAGCCGAATAGGATCTTGCATCTAGTTCCTTATTTGGTTCTTGCTCTATTGTGTTAATTACCTATCCTTAAGTGTTTGATCATTAGTTTGGTTAAAGTTATAAAAAAAAAAAAAGAAAAAAAATCAATTAGAAACAGCCTTGTTATCAATTTGGATTTACTATCTTGTTAAGTTTCATATTTGATCAATTGATGAATCTTGTGTTCTTGTTGAATCCGAATTTGCCATTGAATATATATCAAGCATATAATTTGCAATCTTTGAGTGGTTGAACTTAGTTTGGATATAATTTTGATCTACAAAGTGCCTTGCACCACTTGGAGTAAGTTTTGATCAATCAAGCAAGAATTGGACTTAGAACTTTCACAATTGGTTTGATTTCTTCAAGACCAGGTTAGTACTCCTAATTTTGGATTTGGGTTGTGTTTATTGCATGCTTTCTTTGATTTTTTTTTTGTTGAGTCTTACATCAAATCTGTTTAAACTAATCATTAGGTTTAGTTAAACATCGCATTTAAGTGCATCCGTCGTGTCCATTTTCTTCATTCTAAGTTTTCAATTTGTGTGTCTAAGCTATTTTTGGTTCCAATTACACTAGTTTGACATATTGCACGTTGTTGAACATCTATATATATTATAGTGCACGAAATCTTCTTCTTGTGTACTAATTTCTGATTTTTGTTCAAATAGGTCAATTTGCCTCTAGAATTAGTATCTTTGCTGTTCTTGTTAGGTTTTTCATTGTTCCCTTTATCAAATTACTTAATTGTGCATATTTGTTTGAGTTTGTTTCTGAAGTGCAATTGTGAGATATCAATTTGTGAGTTGAGAGACAAACACGTGAGGTTGAGTGAATTCTTTCCTTTATTTTTTTATTTAAAGTTTAAAGATGTCCGGAATCAATAGTAAAGAGGAAACCGAGATTGTGCCTGATAATAAGTTTATGTACAAAGCTTTTATGGATAGTTTGCAAAAGCTAAATCTCAGGATAGACAGTCTGGAAGATAGCCTTAAAGGTTCCAAGGTTAAGTCTACAAGGGAGGAAGAGGTAGACCAGTTGTACAACGATGATGAGGAAGAGGAGGCTCATTCTTTTCCAAGAAGAGTAAAGAGGTATGACAACCGAATGGAGAGCCAAGACAATAATTTGAGTGCTATCAAGATGAAGATTCCACCATTCAAAGGTAAAAATGATGTGGATGCCTACCTTGATTGGGAAAGGAAGGTGGAGATGATCTTTTCATGCCACCACTATTCGGATGAGAAAAAGGTAAAACTTGCAGCCATTGAATTTTCTGATTATGCACTAATTTGGTGGGATGAGTTATTGAAAAATAGGAGGAGAAATGGGGAACTCCCTATCACTTCTTGGGAGGAAATGAAAAGAATCATGAGAAAGAAGTATGTGCCTAGTTACTATCATAGGGAACTCCACAATCAGTTACAAAGACTTACACAAGGATCTAGTTCTGTGGAGGATTACTACAAAGAAATGGAGATGCTCATGATTAAAGCAAGCATTGTGGAGGATGAATATCAAACGATGTCACGCTTTTTGGGAGGTATGAATAGAGAACTTGCTGATATTGTTGAATTACAGCATTATGTGGATATGGATGATCTGGTGAACATCGCAATTAAAGTGGAGAGACAACGAAGTAGACGTGGGACATCCAAGTCCTATTCAAATTCCAATAACAACAAATGGAATTCAAAGTGGAACAAGGGAGACTCAAAGAAGGAATCCACTACCAAGTACCAGTCCAATTCCAAAGAGAAAATGGTCACTGCACAAAAAGGTACTTCTGAAACAACCCTTAAAACTAATAGACATAGGGACATTCAATGTTTCAAATGCAAGGGTCGTGGTCATTATGCTAATGAATGTGGGAATAAAAAGACCATGATAATAAGGGGGGATGAAATTATTTCTGATTCTGAATCTGATGAGAATTGTGATGATATGCCACCTTTGGAGGATTGTTTTGATCTAGATGAAAATGTAGAATATCCTGTTCAAGGGGACTCCTTAGTTGTATTGCGTGCATTGAATGTAAATGTGAAAGAAGAAGGACTAGAACAGAGGGAAAACATCTTTCATACTAGGTGTTTAATAGGTGGAAAAGTCTGTAGTATGATAATTGATGGGGGGTAGTTGTGTTAATGTTGCTAGTACAGTCTTAGTTGATAAATTAGGACTTAAAACTGAGAAACACCCTAACCCATACAGACTTCAGTGGTTGAATGATAGTGGGGAAGTAAAGGTGACCAAACGTGTAACTGTATTATTTTCCATTGGTAAATATGAAGATAAAGTCATTTGTGATGTTGTACCTATGCATGCTAGTCATATTTTGCTAGGAAGGCCTTGGCAATTTGATAGGCGTGTATTACATGATGGATTTAGAAATAGGTACACTTTTGCATTTAAAGGATGTAAACACACACTTGCCCCATTGGCACCTAAAGAGGTATATGCAGATCAAGTAAAGATACATCAATCTGCAAAAGAGGTAAAGGGAAGTGAGAAAGAAAAGAAAAATGAGAGACAAGAGGCCAGTAGTGAAAATAATAAAAGTAAAGGCCCAACTGTGAGAGACTGCACTAGTGAGAAAAAGAAAGAGAGAAGTGCAGGAGAGAAGAAGTTAATGTGTGCTGAGGTAAAAGGAGAGCAGAGTGAGCCGAGTGAAAAATTTAGCAAATACTCCTTTTATGCAAAAGAAAGAGAGTTGAGGAATGCATATTTAGGCATGAGAGCTTTAGTACTTTTGAGGTTTAAGGACAATTATTTCTCAGAAACTAACCTTGACCCAAATTTGCCTAGTTCTTTTTCTAAGTTATTGCAGGATTATAAAGATGTCTTCCCCGAGGAGATACCACCTGGGTTGCCACCAATGAGAGGGATTGAACATCAAATCGACTTTGTTCCTGGTGCACAAATTCCAAATCGTCCAGCTTATCGAAGCAATCCGAAGGAAACAAAGGAGTTGCAAAGACAAATGGAGGAACTTTTAGCAAAAGGACACGTGAGAGAAAGCCTAAGTCCTTGTGCTGTACCTGTTCTTTTGGTACCTAAAAAGGATGGAACCATGCGCATGTGTGTTGATTGTCGAGCAGTTAACAAAATCACTGTAAAGTATCGCCATCCCATTCCTAGGTTAGATGATATGCTTGAAGAGTTAAATGGTGCTATAATATTCACTAAAATTGACTTGAAAAGTGGTTATCATCAAATTAGGATGAAATTAGGTGATGAATGGAAAACTGCCTTTAAAACAAAATATGGTTTGTATGAATGGTTGGTTATGCCTTTTGGCTTAACTAATGCGCCTAGCACATTTATGAGACTCATGAACCATGTTTTGCGTGAATTCTTAGGTAAATTTGTTGTTGTGTATTTTGATGATATCTTGATTTACAGCAAAAACCTAAAAGAGCATTTAAGGCATGTTGAACTTGTGTTAGCAGTTTTGAGAGAACAACAATTGTATGCTAATTTGAAGAAATGCACATTTTATGTTGATAGCGTTGTTTTCTTAGGATTTGTTGTTAGTGCACGTGGTGTTGAGGTAGATAATGAAAAGGTTAAGGCTATCCAAGAATGGCCAACACCTGAGAATGCAAGTGAGGTGAGGAGCTTTCATGGTTTAGCAAGTTTCTATAGGAGATTTGTTAAGGATTTTTCTACTATTGCTGCACCTCTAAATGAAATCATTAAAAAGTCTGTTGGTTTTAAATGGGGTAAAGAGCAGGAAGATGCTTTTAATGTTTTGAAAGATAAATTGTGTACTGCTCCTGTTTTGAAATTACCTGATTTTTCTAAGACTTTTGAGGTTGAATGTGATGCTTCTGGGATTGGTATAGGTGCTGTTTTGATGCAGGAAAATCGCCCAATAGCATACTTTAGTGAGAAGTTGAGTGGACCACAGCTGAATTACTCTACCTATGATAAAGAGTTCTATGCATTGGTGAGAGCTCTTGAGGTTTGGGAACACTACCTTTTGCCTAAAGAATTCGTGATCACCAGTCTCTCAAATATCTGAAGGGACAAGGTAAGTTAAATAGAAGGCATGGTAAGTGGGTAGAGTACCTTGATACTTTTCCATATGTAATTAAGTACAAGCAAGGTAAAGATAATGTTGTTGCCGATGCACTTTCTAGGAGATATGCATTGATTTCTATGCTTAGTTCTAAATTGTTAGGTTTTGAGCATTTGAAAGAAATGTATGATCATGATTCTGATTTTGGTGAAGTGTACAAGGCATGTGTACATTATGCATTTAATAAGTTCTATAGACATGATGGGTTTCTTTTTAGAGGAAAACAACTATGTATACCTGCATGTTCTCTTAGAGAGTTGCTTGTAAAGGAATCGCATAGTGGGGGATTAATGGGACACTTTGGGGTGAAAAAGACTTTAGACATGCTTAATGAACATTTTTATTGGCCTAATATGCGAAAAAGTGTTGAAAAAGTGTGTGCTCAATGTTTTGCATGTAAACAATCTAAGTCTAAGTCCTTAAATCAAGGTTTGTATACTCCTTTGCCTGTTCCTACTGAACCTTGGACTGACATTTCTATGGACTTCATTGTAGGTTTACCTAGGACAAAAAGGGGAAGGGATAGTGTGTTTGTTGTAGTGGACCGATTTAGTAAAATGGCACATTTTATTGCCTGTCATAAAACTGATGATGCAACAAACATAGCTGATTTATTTTTTAGGGAAGTAGTTCGATTGCATGGTATACCTAGGACTATTGTCTCAGATCGGGATTCTAAGTTCCTAAGTCACTTTTGGCGTGTTTTGTGGGGTAAACTTGTGATACGACCATGGAGAGGGCAAGTCATGATGATTTCGTCAATCAGCATCACAAGCATAAAGTACTCATCCTTTTGGAAGCAAATGAAGAATTGGGCCAACTTGAGTCATAAAGGGCTTATGCAACTTTGGGCTTTAATTGTACAAGTCATGTGCTTTATTTATAATTCACATGACTCATTTAAAGTTGTATCTTAATGGGTTTAAGGGGCTGATTTGTTTAGTTTTTAGTTAGGGCTTTTAATTCATTATGTTTAGTTGGTTTATTGAACAAATAAGGCCTTATTTAAGTGGGCTACACGCCACCTTCATTAAGGCCCATCATTTTAGTTTTGTTTTAATTCTTTAAGTAGGAGAATGGGCTTGTTTTGTCTTATGAAATTCGGCCACACCTTGTTTAAGGCCTTTTTAGGGGTTGTTTTAGCTTCTAAGGGTGATTTATTACTTCTTAAAGAGGTTATTAGACTTGTTTAAGAAGTAAAGAGTCTTTAGAATTCCTAAAGAGGTTATTTGGCTTGTTTAAGAAGTAAAGTGTTAGGGTTTTAGTATAAATAGCTTGTTATGAGTTGTAACAGGAGAATAATCATTGAATCAAATTATAAACTTTTGAGAGTTTTCTCTTGGCTTTAGCCGAAATTCTTTAGAGAGATTGTGAGATTACTTGCTTTCTTTTCTATTGCATCAAGAATTAGGATTACTTATCAATCATTTGATTGTGGCGTGTTCCTATTCTTATTATCCCGATTATTTGCGTTTCCATTCACATGTTGTTTGGGGGTTCAATAGGGAGGGTGTTTGTCTTCTGTCTTTTGAAATCAAAGCGTATGTTTAAGGGGTTTCGGGTTCTTTAACCTTGGGGTTCCGCATCAATTATGGCCTAATGGACTTGTAACATACATGTCATAAGCTAACTGATCTACTAATGACATTCTATCACAAACTCTACCAGTGCAAATAACAAGTAAAACCATAATCTATTAATATATGCACATCAAGATCAAAAAGAGAAATGATACTGGCTATAACTTTTGGGACATTTGGTCTTCACAAACCTTTATGGTATATGCATGACCTGGGCTTACTAGAGCTATAGGATGATCCATAGTCTTAAGCTCTGTGCTTGGGGTGGGTCTGGTCTGACCTAATCCACCTCTACCCACACCTTATCCTCAAGGTGTAGTGGGTGCATTAGATGCTCTTCTGCTCCCCTAAGATGCTTTAATATGTCTCAAGCCCTATAGGCAATTATCCATCAGATGATCAATGCCCCCACATTTGAAATAAGCACCAGTTAACAATTTACATATGCTCTAATGTCTCTTGGCAAAATGTGGACACTTTGGTGGACATTCTCCTTTCCTAGCTGACTAGCCTCTATCGGTATTGGATGTTGTAGTTTTCCCTTATCGTGTTCCTCTAGTGGCTAGACTATACAAAAAAATTTTAAGACATGTACCCTATGATTCACGAGTCCTCTTGCCTAAAGTTATGCCGCTTCCAGAAAAACTCCTCATTTGTGCCTTTTCTTTCTTAATCATTTCTTATTTCTCTACTTTAATTATTACTTGAACTAACTGGTAATAGCTCACCTGCTACAAAGAAGTCATAGCTACTAAGTGCTTTTTTATGGACTTATTTAATTTATCCTCAAACTATCAACATTGAAATGCCCGAGACAAAATAGGATCTGGTGCATACTTGATAAGCTAACAAAATTCCACTTTGTAGTTAGCTATAGATAAGTTCATTTTCCTTAAATTCAAAAAATGCCTCTATTTAGCCTCTTTATAAGCTTCAATGCCATACTTCTGCTTAAACTTTTGAGTAAAAAAATCCCAAGTCAAAGGATCAGGCAATTATGGGTGTCAAAGAACTAATTTACACAAATCATAGGCTACCCCTTACAAAAGAGAGATAACACAAGTAACCTTTTCTTTGGGTGGACACCTAATCTCTTATAAAACCCTTTAAGTGATGCACTCTAACCAATACTCAACTTTATCAGATTCTTCAAGTGATGCACCCATAAAATCTTCTACCCCATGTTTCCTCAAAGTTTCTATGAGAGCCTTAGAAGCAGTCATAATATCCATCAATTGCATCATATCATGGGAGAGCTTTATAAACATCTCCTTAAGTACTAGTGATATGGGTATTCCACCCTAGATGGTGCATAAGGACCAAAAACCAATGGTTTTTACCCTTTAAGAATAACACTTTCCCCCATATATTCAATATCTTCTTGCAATCCCTCTATATATACTATTGATAAGAAAAATAGGCATGTTTCCATTAGTTCAATATAAGAAATAACCTATATCTATAAATTCCTAGACTCTTATTTGCTAGAATTGCCAAACCTATGCTCTGATACCACAAAATGTAATGTCCTCTATACCAAACTAATCCTAATAAACTTATCATTATATTACTGCAATTATCTATCAATAATTATTTACATGCCACCATTAATTTGTAACAATCACAGCATGTTTTCAGTTATATCATCCATGTACACATATTTACTGATTTTACATCAAGAGTTGTTATAATTAAGTGATATTTACATTGCAATATCTATTACAAAATAAAAAACTTACGTAAGACATTAACAAAATCTCCATTTCCATTGAGAAAACTCTATGCCTTGTCATCGTGTTGACCCTTCTCTTCCAAGCTTGTCCCTATACTATCTATCCAGAGGTATATACATGGATAAAACATCTTGCTAAGCTAAGTAGCTTAGTGGGGAAAATATAAGTTTCGAACAACCACTCACAGTGGTCATTAACATAACATGCAACCATGATAATTAAGCTGAAGAATAGTTTCTAATAAGTAATGAAATAACAATGGTAATTAATAATAAGTAATTAAATGAATAAGGAAATAAAGCTTTTATTATTTAACAATAGCATTTCTTATGTAGATGTATATACTTTTATACAAATATTTATCATATTTATTTATCATTAGCATAAAATGAATCTTGTAATATTTCACTTTACATCTCATTTCTTTGTAAATGCTTGCTTAAGCTTTATGGGTATGGATACCAGATTCTATTGATACCTGAAGGTATCAGTCATATGGATACCTGTAGGTATTGATCCTATAGACACTTGATGGTATCAAATTTATAGACCCAAGTGAGGCCAAGATTGTGGTCCTAAATGGCGACAAACTATAGACCTTTGAGGGTCAAGATTGTAGCAGCTACAAATACTACTGTCAAGTTCTATACATAGTCATTACACATGGCATACTCCTTACCTGAATTTAGTTAAGTGAGAAGTGGTGCTTCAGTAAGCATATTTTTTAGTTGTTCAAAACTCGTCATCTTTCCATCCACTCATAATTATTACCCTTTTTGAGGAATTTAGTGAGTGGGGAAACAATAACCGAAAATCCTTTTATGAAGTGATGGTAATAACCTACAAACCCTAAAAAACTTGTTACTTAAGTCACATTTCGAGGAGGTTTACAATTAATGATAGCCTCAATTTTACTCGGATTCACCCTAATACCTTCGGTTGATATATGTCCAAGGTAAGAGATTTCATTTAGCCAAAAGTTACACTTACTCAAATTGGCATATAATTGCTTTTCCCATAAAATTTGCAACATAATCCATAAATTCTCTACATGCCCGAATTCATTCCTAGAATTGACTAGTATATTGTCTATAAAAACCATAACAAACTAGTCTAAATATAGTATAAACACCCATTCATCAAGTCTATAAAAGCTACTGGTGCATTAGTCAATTTGAAAGGTATGACTAAGAACTCATAATGGCCATACCAAGTTCTAAAGGTAATCTTCTGAATATCTTCATCTTTTACTCGGAGTTAGTTAAGCATAAATCAATCTTAAAAAGCATGTCGCACCCTTTAACTAATCAAACAAATCTTTTATCCTTGGTAGGGGATATTTGTTCTTCACTATCACTCTATTGAGCTATCAAAAATTAATACACATTCTCAAGGTCTCATCTTTCTTCTTGATGAACAAGACTGGTGGTGCCTTATAAGGTGAAATATTAGGCCTAATAAAACCTGTATCTAACAACTCTTGCAATTGAACTTTCAACTCTTTTAATTTAGATGGTGCCATTCTATACAATGCTATAGAAATATAAGTTGTGCTAGGTAACACTTTAATAGATAACTCTACTTCTCTCTCAGGAGGAAGACCAGGTAACTCTTTTAGAAATACATCAGGAAATTCTCTAGCTATTAATATATTAGGGAGATGCACTTTTCCCCTCTTAGAATCAAATTTTAGGGCTAGGAATACTTCATAACCCTTCCTAATTACCATCTACCTTACAAAGCTAATATCACATCACTCAAAGGACTATATCAAATTCTATGCACGACTATTTCTAAACCATCTAAGATTTTAAACACAATATTATTTACCCCATAATCCATTAAAGCTTGGTGTTTAAATAACCAACGAATCCCCAATATTAAGTCAAATTCATGAAAGGATAACTCTATCAAATCAGCATCAAAATGTTTCCCATATATCATAATATGGCAATTTCTATGCACACTATTTACATACAGACTATGGCTTAATAGACTAGTCACATAAATGCCATAAGCTAACCGATCTATTGATGACATTTTATCACAAACTCACCCAGTGTAAATGTATGAATTAGTAAAATTGGGATCTATTAATTCATGCACATTAAGATCAAAGAGATAAAAGATACCAATTATAACTTTTGGGAAATCCTACTGAGTGTACAGACTTGTCATAAGTGGTGCCGACTCATGATAAGATAGAGTTTTCTAGTTTACCTTATTTTTAATTTTTGACATGGTTTTGTCCCAATTCAAGCCAAATGGTCTTCTAAATTTTGTTTTCCAATGTCTCTTGTTTCCATATCATCAATAACTAAGCCATTTGGACTTATAAATCAAGAGATATCCATAAAATGTAGGAGCTACTCTATAAGGTAAGGTAATAGCCTTTGTCACACTTCAAATCAAAATTCGAGATATCCAAAGCTAGAATTAGATTTTGATGATTATCACCAAACCCCATAGGAATTTGGTTTGCTCTTACAAGCTAGCTTTGAGGACTCAGTATCATATCAGGGTTCATTTAACTAATGAAGTCCGATTACTTCATAATGGATAGGGATTCAACCCAATCAATAATTCCTCGGGCCTTAAAAAGGCTTAATATAGCATCTCGAGGTATCCTTATTTATTTATTGGTGACTAACCTATTAAGGCATTTACTAGGCACCATAGGACAAGTATCATAGAGTCGCCATCCAATAAAACATTACGAAATTAGTTTTAACCTTATGAAATCGAAACCAAAGATAGTCCTGACTTTACTCCGATTTATACCATTAGTTTAATGTTGTATAAATGAGTTTTAATAATTAATCTATTTTATTTCTTTTCTTACAGGAGTTATGTTTGAAAAATAAAGGTGCACTTAAACATGTAAGGAAACTATAAAGCATGTATATAGAAAGTCATAAAAAGTATGGTACAAAAAGCATTGTAAGAAATAATTGTAATGAAATAAAATCATACATAAATATGGTCATTAATTAGGTTCATTTAAATGAGGATGTTAGTCCTCCTATGTATTTTTACAATAAGGTTGAATCTCAAGTGCTTTTTAGATAAAAATGAGGGCATTAAGCCCCCATAGCCTTTGAAGAAAAAGGATCGCGTTAGTTAACTTTAAGGTAAAAAAAATCATTTTTTATTTAAAAATAAATCATTAATTTACATATTATTTTGTGGGTAAAATTCAGGACATTATTTCCTTTTATTGAAGAAAAATCCCACTCAAAATCATATACAATCATTCAGTAAATTTTTAGCTTATCGTTTGGAAAAATCATTTATTTACAATAAATAAAGGCATGAAGAATAATAATACAAGTAAAACCTGTATCAATAGGAATATTGATATAACTGGGAACATTGATTCCCATATGCATACTTATGAAATTCTTTTATGTCGTTTTTGGAATAAAATAAGATATTGGTCCATTTTATTAGGGAAAATCATAATTAATTGAGTAGAAATATTTTAGTATTGTTTTTAATTAAAGCATGGAATAACCTTTATTACTAAGCTACTACAAGCAATAAAATAAAAGGCATTAAATATATTAATGCAGGCCAAATAAAATAAAAAAATAGGAAAATGAATCCTAAACTCAACTTTCGCCTTTTCGTTTAGTCCATCTCAGAGTGTGTGATGTGTTAAAATGAGTCCTAAATAGTAACATAAGTCAGTAACATTAAAACTAACAATAATAATGATAATAAGATTATTACAAAAAAATTTAATAAATAAGCAAAAATATTAATAAAACAAAGGAAAAAAGGGAAGAAATATAGAAACAAAAAAAAAGCAATGGATAATAGGAGCAGGGGGCGACTGACGAACCAATGAAAGCAGGACGAGTCACATCCAAAAGGGATGAGTCATTCCCTAAACCATGACTCGCTAATAAGTCATGGTTGCAAGATAAGTGAGTCATGAGACTGAATGAAGGGGCAAAAGGGCAAGTCATGGGCATAACCCCTTACTTACTAATGACTCAAGCATGTGAGTCAATCCAGGATGATGAACTTGTAAGGACCCAAAATAGGTCCTAGTAGAATTCAAGGGCAATTACATGTTATTAAAGTCTAATTGAGTATTATTGGATGAATTATAAGAGTTAAGATATTGATTGGGGCAAAAATGTTATTAATTTATCATTAATTATGTGATAAATGTGTAAATTATATGGTATGAATTTTATAAGGGCATAATTAAATTATTATGTTGGTATAATAAATTCAAGGGTATAATTGAAGTAAAAAGTATTAATTTGGGGTAAATTTGTAATTATGGCATATTTAAGGGCAAATGTGAATAAATGAATAATTGAGGGGTCAATTTAAGAGAAGGAATAAATGGAAAGGTTGATTTAAGAAAAAGATTTAGTGGAGGGGTCACTTTATAGCATGCAAAAAGGTGGGTGTTCATTGTGTGACATGCAAACTCTTAAGGGACCAAATAGGGAATTTTACCTTGTTATTATATAAGCTAAACATGTGATATCTGCAGGACTGATATCTACAGCAGGTTGGCCAACACAAGTCTTAGAAGATTGATAATAGGGTCTTCTTTTTGTCCTTATATTTTGTAGTTATGGAAACTTTAATTATGTTGGAAATTTTGTAATTACTATAGATGTTTTGTATATGTAATATTTGATGATAATGAGACACACCTGTAAGTAAAGCTTCTAATAGTTAACTTTTAGATATATGTTTAGTAGAATAACAGATGTAATGTTATGATAAGCATGCTTAATTAATACTAAATAAAGTGATATGTACATATTATAGGATAAGGGTGCTATAGAACTTGGTGCAGAAAATGCCATTAAGGCCAAACTAAGCCTTCCAAGTGCAAATCCATTTCTATGCCCAAAACAAATTTTACATAATAAAAACATTGATTTAGACCAACAAAATAAAAACAAATAAAATAGCATTGAATAGAAATTCATAGACAATATTATAATTGACAATGAAATGTTGATTTAAATATTGAACAAATACATAAATAAACCATTTGGTAATTAAATTACAAAAAATAATTTAGTCTTATAAAATATAGTTATAAAAGATAAAATTAATGACAAAAATATTGAGAAGATATTAATAAAAAGATGTAACTAAATGAGAAATGGATAGTAAATTAGCAAATATGCAAAAATAGTAATAATAATGGCTATATTAACAATAATACCAATTAATTATAATGATAAAATTGGCAAAAAAAAATATAATTAAACATCAATTTATCAATAATACATTCAAAATAAACAATAAACATATTAACAACAATAATAAACAAAATAAAATTAGCAATTAAAATAATAGTAAAAATAATAAGACAATAAATAAACTAAACAAATAATATGATATATTAAACAATGAATTAACAAACAAATAATAGAATAATTAAATAATAAATAATGGAATTAAAAATTAATTAACAACCAAATAATTAACAAATTAACATAATGTAATAATTAATTTATTAAGCTAATACAATCAATTAATTCACAAAATTGGTTAGGAAAATATACATACTTTTCAATTAATTAACAAAATATTGACAAAATTGAACCAATAAATTATATAAAATTTAATTAATAAATAATATATTAAAAACACAACAAATCAAAGAAATGATTACTTACATAATTGATTGAAATTAAATATTAGATTTGTAGGTTTGAGGGAATAAAAAATATTACCTCAGTGTTGGTTCCATTAGATAAAAAAGATTTAGAGCTTTTTTGCAATTTTTTGGGTTAGTTATAATAATAATAATAATAATAATAATAATAATAATAATAATTATTATTATTATTATTATTATTATTATTATTATTATTATTATTATTATAAGACATAAGAAAGAGAGAAAGAGAGAGAGAAGAGAAAGTGAGTCCAAACTTATTTTAAAAAGTCAAGAATCCCCATAAAATATCCAATGGGATAAGGATGGAAAAAATAAGATTTTTTCCCCTAAATTTTCCCTCTTTTTGGGTCCAAAATGCATTTTAGAAGTGAGTCACTACCTTGATTCATAAAGTCACAACCTCGACTCAAGAGTCACAGCCTTGACTCATAAGTCATGATCTTACATTGTGAGGCATAGCCTTAACCCATAAGTCACGGCCTTAACTTGTGAGTGACATCATTGACCTGTGAGTTAAGGCCTTGAGTCACTCCCTTTTTCCTCAGCCAACTAACCTCTAATCTAAATATTTTTTCGATTTTTGGGCAGAAAGATGCCATTGTTTCAACAAGGTGTCTCCTTGACATTTGTTCATATATTTCTTAGATTTTTAATTAATTAAAAATCACTGAATTTAGATTTGTAGATTGGGATTTATGGCCAAAATATTGATAACTACTCTTAAGAAATTTTTGGGAAAAAAATTGATATTCTTACATTGAAATATTATTAAAAACATTGGGTTCAAAATTAGGTCATACTCTCTTATTAAAGTTAATAAAAAAAGATTATGGTTTCTATCAAAATTAGATTCACCTCAAAAGAGCTCTATAGTGGAAGTTATGCCCAAATTACTACATAATGGTCTAGGTGCAAGTACAGATTTGGGTTATCTATGTTCAAGCCTAATTTTGAGAATCTTAAGGATGGAACTGGATTAGGTTTCTTCATTAAAGTTGTATTTCTATGTATTAAGATTCAAATGCCCTTATAGTCATCTAATTATGAGATCTGTAGGATGAGATAAGACTGTAACACTCCGAACAGCTCTAAGTTTTGGAAGTTGATTTTCCTCATTTTACCTTTTTTGAAAGAGATAAATGGGCAGAGCTTAAAAAATTTGTTTGAGAATAATAAAAACCCAAGAAAAGCCTAGCACTTTCCTTCTTTATCTATTTATGAGAAAACACTTCCTCATCAGGTAACCCCTATCAAGAACAAACTCAAGACCTAGTGTCTACAGTTGCTCCTAACTTTTGGGAACTTAGTGTACTAGTGTTTTGGTTAGCCAAAGTTTAGAGTGAAAGAGTTAAGGACACAAACCTGAGGTGGTTGTCTCCTTGACTACAAAGGTTTGGTGATGAGGCATTCCACAAAAACTTGCCAATAAAAATATCACCACACAATCCTCACTTTAAGCTCCTAACCTGATTATCTATAGAAAATGCCTCTTAAATAGGACTTTGGATTTATTTGAGTTGCTCCAAAGAGACTTTGGATGTGTTTTCTCCGAAGAGACTTTGGGTTTGTTTGCTCCAAAGAGACTTTAGGTCTTGTTTGGTTTGCCCTAAAGAGACTTTGGGTTTTGTATGTTTGCTTCAAAGAGACTTTGGATTTTGTTTGGTTTGCTCTGAATAGACCTTTGATTTTGTTTGGTACGGGTGGTTTACCATCAACTTGGTCACATTTTAACCCTCAGATCAATTGAAGCAAGTGGTTTACCATTAACTTGGCAATGTTTTAACCTTCCAACTTATTCATACAGGTGCTTTATGAAAAAGACTTTATGCTCATGAAGAGACTTTGGATGCCTTGTGAAGAGGACTTTGCACCCATAAAGAGGACTTTGTGCTTACGAAAGACTTTGAATGCCTGACGAAGAGGTCTTTATGCTCATAAATAGACTTTAGATGCCTTGCAAAAAGGATTTGTGCTCATGAATAGACTTTGGATGCCTTACTGAAAGGACTTAATGGCACGTGGTTGATACTTATGAGCCTGCACAAAAAGTATTTAGTTAGTTTGTTATTGTATCATTCACATAGAGGATATTACTTGGTTTATTCCTGACATGAACAGGCAAAATATCATCTGGCATTTTAAGGTGAGCAAAAATTGTCCCTACTTCTGGGAGCATTCCGCTAATAAAGGCCTATTGGCTTACCCCATAGCGAAATTTTTTTACTTTTTATCCGCAAAAATTGAGCTTTTTCTTTCTTTTTTTTATTGTGTTGTTTTGTTATTCTTTTTAATTTCTACATTTTATGTGTAAATTGAATTGTGACAATTTGAGAGCATTTCAAGGCCTTAAAATTTTATTGTATTTGGACATTTATAGAATCGTATTCCTTGTACATTTGTATTTTTAGGGCATTTGAAGGAACCTTTTACATTTGGATTTTTGTACATTTCACTATAAGAAAAATTCATTTTCCCAATAAAATTGAGTGAACTTTTGGGAAACCAAAATGCCCATTGAATTTAGCAACGGCAAAAGGTGTAGGAGATCCGATTGTACGCGCTTTTCTCGATGGAAAGTATTTCACCGATGGAAAAAATTGTTCGTCATTAATTTCTTTGGGACGTACAGATCGAAAACTTATCATCATTTTTCATATTTATCGATGGAATTAAATAATCAATCATTAAGTTTAACAATAGAAATCATAAATCCATAGGCAATTTTCTGATGGAATAATATGTTCCATAGGTAAATTTAGCAATGGAAAATATATTTTCGTCAATAAATTTGCCTTTTGTTAAAAAAATTCACATCAAATTTATCCATCACTATTTTGTCACCAAAGATATTACAAATTTTTAATAATTATCTAATAAATCTTTTCTATATCTCCTTCATCATCTTCTTTTGTATCAGTTTCCCCATCTTTCTATGCTTTTTTCTTCTCATCTTCCTCTAAATATAAAAAATTGAAACATTATAAATAGAAAAGCTTTCTAAATTACAAGTGTTTTGAACATAAATAATAAATTTATAATTTGATGTAAAGGTTTACCATACTATAATATTAATTTAAACTTAAAGAAACTTGAATTTTATGTTTTAGAGATACATAATAGAGGATAAATGCAAGTACGGTTTTCACCAAATAAAGGATGAATAACTAAATTATAAAAAATGCAGAATAAATTCTCAATCAAACTAACTCTAATTGAAAAAATTTAAAGCAAATTCAACATGCAAAAAGGTAAACTACCACGTTAGAAGCTAGAGAAAGAAGATTCAAGTGCTTTTTCCAGCTTCAGGTTGTCATGGTCATCAAAACAATTAATATATGAATTACGTAAATAAAGTTATAATAGCAATAGTCATGCCATAATATTTGTACAATGAAACCAATGTTATTAAAATCGGACCGGATAGAGAACCGGCAAGGCTGGAATTCGTGGTTCGATCGGTTCAACCGAGTTCAACCAGATTTTTTCTATTTTTAAAATATTATAATTATTATAATTTTTTGAATACTATTGTATAAAAATTAAAAAAATATTCATCAAATTTTAAATATATATCACAAATATTTTAATAATAAGTTACGAAAATAATTTTAATTTTATTATTACAAGTGATTAATTATGAATTATTGAATATCATATGCTAGAAACATAAAAATACAATCATATCATGAAAATAATTTCATGTTTAGATGGAGTACTAATAAAGTGAACACAAAAAATATTAACCTTGCATATATGAGTATAATTATATTTAATTACAATAAATTCAAATAGATAATAAGTATATTAAATTATTAAGTGACATTTTTAGAATTTAAAATACTAATTTTTCAATAAATAAATAATAAAATTTTAATATATATATATATATGTATGTATGTTTTAAATTTCCATTATTTATTTATTTGAAAAAAATTAGTATTTTAAATTCTAAAGATATTATTTAATAATTTAATATACTACTACGATAATCCAAATAGATAATAAGTATATTAAATTATTAAGTGACATATTTAGAATTTAAAATATTAATTTTTTCAAATAAATAAATAATAAAAATTTAATATATATATATATATATATATATATATATATATATATATATATATATATATATATATATATATATATATATATATATATATATTTGATTACAATGAATTAAAAATATAATAAATATATTAAATTATTAACTGATATACTATATATATATATATATATATATATATATATATATATATATATATATATATATATATATATATATTTGATTACAATGAATCAAAAATATAATAAATATATTAAATTATTAAGTGATATACTATATATATATATATATATTTGATTATAATGAATCAAAAATATAATAAATATATTAAATTATTAAGTGATATACTTAAAATTTAAAATACTAAGTTTTTCAAATAAATAAATAAATAAATAAATAAATAAATAAATATATATATATATATATATATATATATATGTGGGTGGGTGAAAAAATTCAAAAAAAATTGATTTTTTACATTTTTAGCAAAAAAACCCGATTTTGTCCGGTTCGCCGGTTTTTCGGTTCTACCCGGTTTTTTCGGTTCAATCCGGTTTTTTGCCAATCCGATTTTCAGTAGTCAAACCAATCGGCTGACATGCCGGTTCGCGGTTAAACTGGTTCAACCGACCGGTTCGGTCCGATTTTAATAACATTGAATGAAACCATATATATACCCTAGGAAATCTTTAGCTTTCAACATATTTTAAATCCATAAAAAAAATCAGTTATAAAGCCAAAAATAACCAAAAAGAAAATGGAAGCCAAAAAAAGTTTAGTTATCAAGGAAAAATTCACTGGAGCTATTAGAAATATCCCATTAATTTCTTAAAAAAAAATATATACATTAGTACCAATCACTTATACCAATGACTAAAAACAACACTAATATGAAGCCCAGAAACTTAAGCAAGCATTATACAAACAAAATGATACGAAATCGTGTAGAGAAACTTAAAGAAACTTAAAGAATTCTAACTACAAAGATGACAATTAGTAGCTAGCATGCCACCATGTCAAAAATACTAGATTACCTTTGTTCTTTTGAGCTAAAACATTTACAATCTTTTATGCATGGATATGAATAACTTATTACTACAAAGTCACAATTATAACCACAAAGATAACAATTAAGGATCTCATGCTAATTTATAACTTCTAGAAAGACCTAAAGATTTAAGGAGCACAAGTTTGAATTACCCATTTGAAGTAAAACAATTTCAAAATGCCATGAAACAAACAACAGTTCATCAACTTATACATAAAAACAGTTTCGAAAATAAGAAGAAAAAAATTGTCGAAAAAATTAAAATACTGCATCAAACACAGAAACAAACAGTACCTAAGTATCAATCCCATAAAATTCAAATAAGTGAAGAAAATTAAGAAGCAAAAATAGAAAAAATGCATGGGTTGGAGATTAAGGGGGTCAAATGACTTGGAACATAAAGCTTGGATGGGCAAGATGGACATGAAAAATTGAAAATTCAAAATAAAGTAATTTTTATAGGCATCATTTGATCACGATGAGCCACGACCCAGTACCTACTTTAATATAACGTTTAGCTTACCTAAAACATAGACAACAATATACTTTTTCTCAAACTTAGCCCTTTCTTTTTCTTCATTTCAATAATGAATTAATCAAAATTATTCAAGCAAACAAAAACTAGTCACGCATAAGTCTTTGTAAGTTAATTTAGCAAATTAATAGTATTTTAGATTAACAATAATCATAAAAAATATATTAAATAAAGTGAGATGCAAGGGTGCCTAAATTGATATTGCACATCTTATTTTTCAATGTAAAAATGAACCACATAGAAACTAACAATTTAGTGATAACCTTATTTATCTAAGGGTAGCAACATCAAGTAATATCAACTACGTTAAAACTATAACTTTAAGTTCTCAAACCTACAATGCATAAAAAGTAGCAAATGACCATTTGATACTTAACAATCCCACCAATAAGCCTAAACAAGATTTTATCTGAAGTTACTATGGTCACCAATCTTTGACCAATAATGTGCCTGTACATAAAAAGCATTGCTGTGAAGAAAAATTGCCTCCAACATAGAGTGTAGGTTTATATCACATTTTGAGTTTCACATATATATTGTGGAGAGTAGATTAAAATGAGAGTTGCATGACTGTTACCAATTAAGGAGGCTAAATCTAAGGAGACACCGATCTTCTTGAGCTCTTCTAAGAAGAGTGAAAATTTCTCTCATCACAAAGATTTGGATAACAACAACTATAGCCCAAATGTATAGATGCCTCATGTAAAGAATAACTAAAAATCCTCCAAGCATCCATAAAGATGAATATGCTCTGATCACTAGTTAATGGTACTTATTTCAGTCATAAATAAGCAATTGATTTCCATTTAGTTTACTTTATTCTCTAGGAATCTGCCACCAAATGTATTCAACTTTTCAAATTGCCCAAAATCTAAATAAATGCTCATCTGGTACAACACATATCCAATTTGGTTAGTTTGATTAGGCATGGGTAACCAATCCATAGCTTATTTTTTTAGTATTCAAATTCAAGTCTAATCTATTAAATGTTGAATGCAGATGATTAACCATCCAAAAAATTAAATATATATAATTGTCATATGCATCACATAAATAAATTCTAAAATTTTCAAACATAAAAGTAGAAAAATATAGACTATTAAAATTCAATGTCAATATAATAAATAAAATTTCATCACTACAAAAAATAATTTAATATTAATTTATCACTTAACAATAATTAAGTAGCTTCACATAGCACCCAAATGAGACCTAAGAAGATATGCAATGCAACCCAAATTCATATGATAGTGTTTATCACTCTAACAATGCTCTATTACAAGTTTTAAGGCTTTTATCCATATGCCGCTTCAATTTGTTATCATCTTTTATCTTTTTGAAATAAGGCAATTTGGTTCTTTCTAGTCCTATCCATTTGAGTTTTCAACTCTTAGTTGAAACACCAAAAGTGAAAATAATATTGAACAAGAAAATTTCAAAATTATAGTTATCTATTAGAGAGAAAAATAACAAGCCTGAAATCTAAGTCTTTCTTCTACTAATTCTATTTGACTTGAATTTCTAACTTTAGTTCATGTATCATAACTCAAGATAAGGACCCACTTAGCTATAGTTTAAGTAACTTTAGTTCACGTATCATACTAATGCACTTAGTCTACTGACATGTAAATTACATTCGACTTTTTAAAATCTTAGTGTCAGGTCCATCCATCTAGAGCATGTAAATTAATGAAATTTAATTCATATAAATTAACTATCAATATAGATCAATGTAACATTAACTTTAATAATGATTAACATTAATAATCGCTTAATAATTTCAATTATTCCAAAGATAACAAATGTTATTTCACCCCAATCTGATCATACACTCTTAGTGAGCAGCACCTACAAAGTTTGACCACACCAAATCTAAAATCTATATCAGAATAGCAAGAAACTCTATATTGAACAAAAAGAAGAACAATATAATAAAGCATTAAAAATTCTCATGAAATATTGCAATAACTTAAATTATTCAACCGCTTGAATAAGAAATCTAAACCCATAAAGAAGTCATTGCCACTTAAAAAATGATGCAAAGACATTATTCATGGATTACATAAAGAGGAAAAAATCTTTCTTTTTTCTTCCATTCTATCACCAGCCAAAGAAATAGTCTTGATAACTTCATCGAGAAGGAAATAGCAGAGACCATTAAATGATAACACTCTCTCAAGCCACAAGTGCTATAGTTATTTCACATAAAAAATCCAATCAAGATCAAAGTAAAAACAATATTTCACAGGTAATCAAGCTCATTAATCGAGTAATCTCTACTTAGTTTGAAAGAAAAAAGGTATAAAATGTAAATTCTTTTGTTACTTCCCACTAGGACCCAAACTGTCACCAGCCATTGGCCAAGGTAATTTCTTCACCCTTTCCAAATCCAATAAACTTCAAAAATAAATTCTTATCTTTCATTTCCCCAACAAAAAAATGTTTATATATACAATAATCATATTACCCAGAAAAAATCATATTACCCAGAATATACAAGAATCTTAGTTTGTGATTTATTAAACAAAAGAATTTTGATAAACATTAAATATAAAGAAGAAGAAATCAAACTTTGATTGTTTGTGCTAAGAAGGATATAACATAAAACGGGATCGGGATCGACCAAGCAATAGATATCTAGACAAAGATAATAAACAGATCAGGATCGGCAAAATAGCAACTTTTTCATATCAAAAAATAAAAAAAAAGAGAGAGAGATAACCGACTAACCCTTCAAAGAGCAGAGTTAGACGATAGTGAGGAGCTATGGTGAGGAAAAGTTATACTTATACCTTCAAAATTGGATTTATTTGTTAGAAAGAGAGAGAGATAGAGAGAGAGAGAAAGGAATGGCTGCATCTAAGAGAGAGAGGAGAAGAAACATCAAATGACATGAGGTTAGTGTTTCAATTGGGGAATTTATGATGAATTGCATAAATGTAAATAATTAAAAAATAGGTTTATTTATTTCAATTTCCCTATACAATGAAAATTTTGTAGATAATTTACCAATAGAATCTTATTTTTGTTGGCAAATTACCTATAAAAACGCTATTCCATAGGAAAATTACCTAGGAAAAATAAATCCGTAGGGAAATTATAGATGGAATATTTTTTTCTATAGGTAATTTATCGATAAAATACTTATTCCATAGGTAAATTACCTACGAAATAATGTTTCTATAGGTAATTACTGATAGAAATATGATTCCATAGGTAATTTACCGATTGAATTCTTTTTCATAGGAAAATTACCAATGGAAACATATTTTCGATAGTAAATTAATGATGAAAACATATTCCGTCGATAATTTACCTATGAAAATATGATTCCATCGATACATTTCATGTCTTACTTTAGCCACGAAAAATTAGATCCAATTTAACGATGGATTTTATGATTCCATTGCTAAATTCCATCGGTAAAGTCTAGCAGGAATATTTCCCTCTGTTATTTACAATGGATTTGTTATTCCATCAAAATACACATTTTCTCTAATAATTTTACCTATAGAATGACTTTTTTATTGATAATTATCTACAAAAAATTTCTCATCGAAAATTAGGAATTTTCCTTTAGTGTTTGAGGAATTTGAAGTTTTTACATTTTTGGAACTTTAATCATCCTTGAATAACTTGAATGGACAATATTCTCAACTAGTTTAATCTCAATAAGAGAAATTAAGGGTCATTTTCAATAAGGGAACATAAGTATAGGCATGTTAATACCAAGGCCTACCAAATCAACATATAAACAAAATAAGCACTAAGCAATTTCTATGTAAATGTGCTAATGGCCAAAATAGAATTTTGTCTTTTAAAAACCAAATTCTAGATGAAAAATTAGGGGTGAGATTTAACTCATATGCATAAATGGATTCATGGCTTCCCGCTTGAAACTCAAGAAACACCATATGCCTCTTCTTACGTACCAAACCTTACTAGAAGGTCATCTCCATTAGGTTGGATGAGATTGAACCTAGAATTAGGATGTCTTACATTGGTTGTAACGTCAGGCTTAGGTGAATGGCTAACAAAGAAAGGTCAAGTCGCTAAAGGAAAATGACCACTATGTTTTTCTTAATTGGTGGAAAGACTATTTTCTACAATTTTCCATTATCTAAGGACTTTTAGATTTGGCTCTAGCAATTAACTCACTAGGGATTGTTTGAGAGATAATAACTTAAGGTCTCCCTTTTATTTTCATTTTTTTTATTATTGTTGTTATGATGTTGACTTCAAGTGCATCGTATTCCCCTCTTCTTTCTTTTCTTTATTTCTTTTCCTTCTTTTTTACTTTTTTTCATTTCTCTTTCAAGTTTATTTAATCAAATAAGTTTGATTCCCTATGAATGGAATTCACACAAAAGAATGGTAGAAATTTATCTCCTTTATTCATGAAATATGGAATCATCTTTCCACAGTGGTCACCTTCCTAATGGAAAGATAAAATTATTTGAGGCTAAAGGTTGTTTCGATTTGTGAATAAAAATAAACTGAGCATGCATTCAACATGCTTGAAATAAAAGCTCATAGGGCTAACAAGAGATTACAAAATCTAGGTAAGAGGAAGTGTCATTTAGAAAGTTATACAAAGAAGTGTTGCTTGAATCATTTTTTAGATTCTATCTCATCCCAATGTCACTTCAATGAGTAATCATAAAGGTTCCAATGCTCGTAGAGAGTTTTACTCAATCCCCTCAATCACAAATAGTTTTTCCTTTAATTTTGAAGCTAGCCTCAGTTGCTCAAAATTTAAAATTACATGGTAAAGACAAAGGCTTTTATGCAATTTAGCAGATGAAGAAAAAGCATGTCCACCTCCTATTCAACTTATGTTCAAATAAAAGAGAAATTTCTCATATTAAGATCAAACCTATTCTCACTTGAGAATTATTAAAATTGAATAAAATAAGTAAATTAATAAGAAGCAATTACGTCAAAACTTTAAACATTGCTTGACAAGATTAATTACATTTAATGCAAAAATTAAAAAAATAAGAATACTTCCTATGTTTGGGAAAAGGATAGCATAGTGGTAGTCACAATCATTTTGAATGCATAGGAAAGATAGTGGTCCTCAAGTCTGCATTAGAGAAGATCGATAATCTTCGAATCTGAAACTGGCAAAAATGATTATATTAAAATTTTAGGACATAACTCGATCAGATAAATTAGTCTTGAGATCCAAGCTAATTTAATAAGGGTACTCCCTAAGATTGGTGAAAGGATGGCGCTGCAACAGTCATCCTAAATGCATTCGGGAGGCAACAACCCTTGAATCATTTTTAAGAAAACGATAATGCCATGGCTATTTTTCAATGCATCAGAGAGGTGATGATCCTTTAACTTGTAATTTAAAAAAAAAGTTATGTTAACCTTGGGCATAATTTGGCAAGATAAATCGAGCTAAAAACACTCCCTAAATTTGGGAACAAAATAAAGCTGTGGCCATCTCGAATGCATTAGGGAGATAATAATCCCTAAACCTGTAAAGAAAATTATGTCAAAGTCTTAGTAAGGTAAACTAAGTTAGAAATGCTTTCTAAAATTTACAAAATAATGGCACTGCAATTGTCATTATATCGATTCAATAAATCCTTAAATCTCAAAAATATCGCATATGAAGGCCCAGGTGAATTGTTGAGGCAATGATAGTGGAGCCAACTGCCACTTTACCTGTAGAGTTATGCATATGAAAACATATATAAAAGATTATGTGCAACATGAGTAAGAATGCATGCAAGCATACAAGAATGTATTCATGGAATGCATGGCCTTACACTATAGGTGGTTAGGGGGTCTTATTTAGAATGTAATCTGACATATGATTTGTATGCATATTCCTTAGTGGTCATAGTCTCCAGGCAAGTTTTCTCTGGTTATTTACCTTAGTTTTTTCTACTTTGCCTTATTTCTAAATTCTTTCATTATCTTAGGGAAACTATCCATCTTATTATGGCAAAAGATAATCTACCATTTCTATATACCATCTGACTCCTTTGAGCACTTAGAAATATCATGTGAAGCACTGCTGTCATTGCCTTAAAGTTAAACCCACTTTGGCATGTGTCTCTGTGCATGCCATAAGTTTCTCTTGATGAGTTAACCATATGCTTATGCCTAACTTATGTATGCATTCTTACCTTCATACACCATACAAAAATAATAGCAATCATGACTAGACATATGATAGAAAAACACAAATCTTCATTTAATCTTTGGGAGTGACACCTTACATGTATATAACTCGAATTATTAGTCATCCTTTATAGGTTTTCTTGAAATTTGGAATGGGTCGATTTAGATAAATTAGGCTTCACATTTGGGCTTGCTTTTTTGGGTGAGTAAGGTTTTTTGTTTAAGTTTGCTATTTGTAATTTTATAAGGTGCAATTGTAAGTTTAGGTTAAGGTTTAATTATTTTTATTTTGTCTTCTCAAGACTCACTTTATGATCTAAAGGATGCACTCAAATTGTCTCCATACCCGAGATTCAATAAAATGGTGTTTATCAAATTAATGTCTTAGAAATGCTATGCATGATGCAATAAAATAAGACATTGTTTACATAAGAAAAACTCATACCATAAACATGGCTTGACAAACATATACATTTTTTAGAGACACATTTTACATTAATAAAAATATGGCCTATATTACATTTTTTCCTTCTGTGGGTACAGATAGCAAAAGGTCTTTTAGCATCTCAAACTCTTCCTTCTCTAGATGTTGCCCCCAAGACTGGTGATGATATTTACATCTCACAACTCTTGTTGTAACTAAGTGGTTAATGGCTAGATATCTATATGCCATATGTATCTTGAAGCACATACCATTCTGGTGAGCTTGAGTCAAACACAAATATCGATGGCCACGCAATATTATAGCCTTTTTGGATTAGGTCTTGAATGCAATCTCTTAAAGGGTAACAATAATTAGTGTTATGCCCCATACACTAATGATAATTACAGTACCAATGAGCCCTATAGCTTAGCTTCCCTTGGCTCTTAGTTGTATGGGTGGCAAAGGTTTAAATTTCCCTCATTTATGAGATGAGTAAGGTACCAAGATAGCAGCTTTCCTAGAACCAAATAATGCAATCAACTTATCTCTATAATTGAGACTCTTGAGGTCCTCTCACCATTACCTTTACTCTCACTGCTACCTCCATTATTCTTACCAGAACCTAAGTTCGCAGAACTAGCCTTCACTAAATGTTTAGCCTCAGCTTTGATGGCTATGCACTTTAGAGAATCCCAATCCTTTAACCCTTACATCTTGAGCCCATCCCTCAAATATGGACTAGCATTTTAGATGAATAACCTAATCTAATTGGTAGTCTTTAGTTTTTGCTTCATCTCTATCACCCTTTTCCTCCATCAAGTACGGTACCCATGGAAGGCTTCTTTTGATTTCTGATATAGCAACCCTGATCTTTCAAGGTCACACCTAGTCTCGTGCTATAATCATACTACTTCAAAAATTCCTTTACTAATATATCCCAATCCTCTTTGGTTTATGATCTAACCTACGGTACGAGTAATGGCAGGGCCTGTCAAACTAAGGCAAAAAAATACTTAATCTTCTATTTCTTAGTTAGGGCTATCCTTTTTATGACTAATGTGTATTGCATGATATGTGCAGAAGGGTTAGAAATGCCACTAAATTTAGGCAAGTCTAGAATCTTGAACCTTTGAGGTAGCAACTCATCCCCATCCAGATCTCTATCTTCAAGGTCCATTCCCTTTCCAACTGATAGAACCCAAGAGAGCACCTTTATCTTTTTCAAAACTGGATCTTTCATTCTAGGCATCTTGCCTTGCAAAACCCGAGTCACTGCTGGCTTTTCTTCCTCTTTAGGGATAAAATCCTCTTCAGCAGCAACACCCTTATCATTTCTCTGCTCAATGGATGAAACTATTGGTGTAAGACCCTTGGATTTGATGGCTATAGTAGGTGTTATAGCAGTAACAACAATAGAGGTGCCCCCAATAGTACTTAGTTCTCTATGTGTAATGGGAGGTGCTAAAAGTTGCTGTCTAGCAGGCATCATCTCTCTCATTATGACCCTTTTCCTTTTTTCAAACTTATCGAATCTTCTATCTAGTTCTTAATGATCAAGGGCTCTTGTCTGTAAGAGATCTACCATCATTGTAGCTTCTAAAGTTGATTCAAAAATATCAACCAAACTCAAATCTATCTCTGACTCCGATTTGATTCTACCTAGTTTGATAAAAGCTTCCTGATAAGATGCCCACTTGGACCCCTAAACTACCTAGGAAAATTTATGATGGCTAAAAAAGGTCAAAAGGTTAGAGTGATGAATGATACATAAACATACTAATTATAACTATGATACATGGTGCACATGCGATGCATGAACATGAATATGTTATGATGCATGACACACAAATAAAATATACACATTTTAATGGCAAAAAGGATTAAAATATGTATTTTACATTATAATATTAATTATCATCATTTGTTTGCACATAAAATGAAATGCATGCTAACATATAATCATACACACAAGATTTACATGCTTTAATTTATTTACATTTTAGGTTACAATTTATGAAAACAGAAATTATACACAAAGTGAGATGTCTATACATCATAAAAGAAATCTATACACAAAAAACATGCACATTTCATTGGTTTATATTATTAATTTACAATTTATTGGAAATGCATACATGTATATGCAGCATGGACAATGACATGCGAAAGAAAGGAAAATCCTCCTAGCCTTATTCTCCCATATATTAGGTCGTGTGATCTCTTTCCTAGGCAAGATTAGCTCATGGGTTAACAGGGAATCCAATGAATGCATATTATGCACGATGGAAAACCAACAGCATAACCTTTTTTTATTTAAAGTCTATAGGCATTGAGTAATAGTCCTCCTTGACACTTCCTTACATTGAGTGAACGTAGGGTTATGCTTTGGGATTGCACCAAGGCTAAAAAAAGGATGCCTAACTTAATTCTAAGGCCCTAGCATGAATTCAATGCTAATTTTTGAAAGCAAAAAAAAAACATATAAATCACAAAACTCATTTATATTAAATCAACCAGAGGTACTTTTAGAGAAAATCTTAAACCATTCCTAATGCAGACAGTTCTCACTGGCACCATTGCGGGTCTCCGCCGGGGTATTCTGAATGATCAACCGTTCTTCCTGCCATTCTCTGAATCACCTGTCCATTATGATGTGCACCAAACCCCGTGGACATCTGGTTTGCTCTCAAAAGAACTTAAGATTAGATCAAAGTTCATTTAACTCATGAACAAGGAAAAATGGAGGGCCACGCAAGAGGCCATTATCTCCAAAACTCAATATATTTGTAATTTGCTTATAAGAAAGGAAAGGAATTTTAATGCTGAAAAAGAGGAGTTGGAGGCTACATTAAAAAGTCAAGAGGAAAAGTTTGGAATTCAAGAGGAAAAATTAAGGATTCAATAAGAGAAGTTAAAGGCTCAAAAGGAGGCAATCAAGAGTCAAGTAAATTTACTAAGGGATAAAAAAAGGGCATTAAAAAGTTGGAATCTAAATTATAACTCTTGAGTGTATCATTGCAATTTCAAAGTGATAGTGGCAAGAAGAAAGAAATAAATCATTCATTAACAATGAACAAGGAAGAAAAGGAACAACTCATATACGAAGAAAAGTCTTCTATTCATTTAGAAGGTGTATTGGAACCTCTTATGGATAATTTATCACCAAAGGAGCAAAAAAGGAAAAATTCTCAAGTTAAAGCAATGGATTCAGCCTATTTGAAGGATTTATTTAGGCTAGAAAAGTCGGTAGAGTTCGTATTGGAGGAGATAAAAGAGGATTCATATTTTATTGACGATAAGGAGTTTTTAGCTTTGGTGAACTATGACAAGTTTCTTTTGCTGATGGCAGAAAATGAGGAGCAAAGTTTGAAGAGACCTACATTTAGATCACAAGCTCGACCTCCAGAGAGTAACATGAGTCGAGCTACGACTCAATAAACCAGAACTTTTCTAACCCTTTTCTTTAAATATTCATTTTTTTTCTTAGTTGTGCTTTGTTTTTAATAGTTTGTTATCCTAGCTTTAGTTTACACTACAAGAAAATTGATTTTTAATGACCAAAAATTGACAAAGGGATAAAAATTTGGTCGTAATAATATAAAAATAGCGAAGGGAATTTAATCCGATTATTAGATCTTAAATTTTATTATTATTTAATGAGGGGATAAAATTCGATCGTTGAAAGATTAAAAATTCGGTCATTACTGTCTTTAAGAAAATGGCAGGACATAAATTCTATTGCCTCCAAAAAATAATTCACAATTATTTTATAAAAAATAAAACTTAAAATACCAAAAGCTAAAAATTAGGAAATAATGGAACCTATTCTCTGTAAAACACAAGAAAAATTCTATCCCTTTTCTTTTCCATCTCCTTTTCTCTAAAATGTGAGCATATTATGCTTTATATTCCAAATTTGTTTCCAGCAAAATACAGATCCCAAACTTAATATATAGAGCTCAAGATATAAAAGAACAAATTACAAAGATGAAGATTATCTTACCAGCCTTTTTCATACTAGGCATCATAACAAGTTTACTTCCTTAAGAATCCATAGATGGGAGTCCAGTTCCTACCTGCGTCTTCAAAGGCCACTCATCATTATCTCATACCTTATTGATTTGCATCATGTTTTCTTTCTCAGGTTTGTTCTGCTATTTGATGATTGAAAAGAAGCTTAGGGTTGCTAAATTTTGTAGGTTCTATTCAATTATATCCATAGCCGTGGCTTTATCTATACTTTTCTATCCTTTGATTTTTTATGGCCTTAATTGTGTTTTGTAGCACCCTTAGCCTATAATCTGTACATATCACTTTATCCAACTCATTACACATGTTTTACCGTGTAACATAAACATATACCAACTACACAGAGAACATATAATCAAACTTAATACATAAGAGTGCTATACTTTTAAAAACTTTTCAGTGTACGTTAAAGTCTCTCTACAAAATACAACAACTGTTTAACATTTTTACATATAATATCTCCAATACCACTATCCTATAATCTTTACTATATACAAAGAGCCAAAATAAAAGTCTATAAATGTCTCTCTTGTTGACTTGAGTTGGCCATCCTGCTGCAAATATCACCCCAACAACCTACACGGATGAAACACCCGTGCTAAGCTATAAAGCTTAGTGGGGAACGAAAATCATGATAAATGACCACTCACAGTGATCGTCAACAAGCACACAACATGTCTCAAATATAATAATGATTTACCTCAATAAATAAAATTTAACAATCATATAAATTCAATGGTAACATTTACGTTTATGCTACATTCACCATGTATAATAATGTAAGCTCCAATGACCTATGACTTTAAATTCAATTAATTATCATGTGAATAGCTTTTGAATTAATACTAAACCGTACTAGCATAATTATCCATTATCTTTTTATCTATACTTGTATGTCTTTGATATACACCCATTAGAATTACAATGGAAAATTAACACATCCAAATATTATGAGATCTTTATAATATTACAAGCTTACTATATATAGCATAAGTTACAAAAACAAGCCTATCAATTAAGATATAACAACTATACATCATTGCCAGTGATGCGGAACCCCAGCCTATATGCCAAACTAGAACGCCAACATACCATGAATATTGCACATAAATAAGATAATAAACCCCCAATCTAAAGAACCCCCAAACAAGATTGATTGGAAACGCTTATGATAGATTGATTTAGAAAACAAGAAGAAGAAGAATCAAGCATACATTAATCATGCAAATAGCCTAAGTCTAATTCTTCATGCAATAGCAAGAATCAATAATAAATTAACTCTCACAAATTCGGCCAAGCCAAAAAAAATTCTCATTAATCAAAATTCAAGTGTCTTACAAATGAAGAATTCAGCCCTTTATATAGGCTAGGCAGCCACCCCTCCCTAGATGAATTAAAATCAAACACTAACTCTAAGAGATAAATAATAAAATAAATAACAAAGATAATTCCTAACCTTTATCTACATGTATTTGGCCATAATATGGACTAAGTACACGAAGAAATAAAGATAAATACAATTTGAGATTAATCCTAACAGAAAGTGATAAATATGCTTATTATCCTAAGAAAATGAATGAATGAATGTAGACTTAATGTTGGCTACAAGTGAATTTCGGCCAGCCCTTTAAAGATATGGTCAAGCTATTATTTCTCCCTCAAAATCTACTTAATAATATCCCAAAATAATAAGTATTTATCAAGGAAAAACCATTCCTAAAATTTAGGACCCTAAGTTCACCAATGTAGGCCTAAACCTAAATCTGACCCAAACCCATTAAAATTCAATTCTCCCATGTAAAATTCGGCCCCCTTAGGTATTCTAAGCCTCAAATAGTTATTTTGGCCGAACTCTTTAGAAGAGATAAGCCCAACTTTAGCCTACCCACTTAAACTACCCAAAACAGTAAAATAAGCCCAAAATAAAGCAAACCTATTCTAATAAAGCCCAATTCGTTTTCCTAGGTTCTAGGCTGCCCAAATATACTTAATTAAATGTTACATAAAGAATAGAAACTAAATAAAGTAGCTTGAAGGCCCATTGCACCATTCGGCCTACACTTGTCTTCATAGTCCAATTTAGCTTCTTTCTCTTCTTGAACTTGCATCTTCTCCACATAAGGTTTCATGAATGCTTGTAGGACTTCTTTAAGCTTCTTTGACCTTGCTCTTGTTATTGGTCCTTGAGGAAATGCTAGTTCATCTTTCTTGTTGCCATTGTGCTTGGTCGTGCTCATATCATCCCCTTCCCCTTCGAAAGGATTCGTCCTCGAATCTGAATCACAGTCAAATGGAGATAAGTCAGAAATATTAAAAGTTGCACTTACACCATACTCACCTGGCAAATCAATCTTGTATGCATTGTCATTGATCCGTTTCAGCACTTGAAATGGTCCATCTCCTCTTGCATCAAGTTTAGACTTCCTTTGATTAGGAAACCTCTCTTTACGCATATGGATCCAAACCCAATCTCCTGGTTCGAATATCACTTGCTTACGGCCCTTGTTAGCCTGCTTTGCATACATTCTGTTCTTCTTCTCAATATGCTCACGTGCTTTCATGTGTATTGTCTTAACCAAATCAGCCTTAGCCTTACCATCTAAGTTAGAAAGTTCATTCAAAGGTAAAGGCATCAAATCCAAAACAGTCAATGGATTAAAACCATACACAATTTCAAAAGGTGAAAAACCTGTAGAAGTATGAATTGCACGATTATAAGCGAACTCAACAAATGGTAAACATTCTTCCCAAGTTTTAATATTCTTACCAATTATAGCACGCAACATAGTTCCTAAAGTTCTATTAACAACTTCGGTTTGGCCATCTGTTTGTGGATGACAAGTAGTGGAAAACACAAGTTTAGTACCAAGTTTACCCCACAGAACACGCCAAAAGTGACTTAGGAACTTAGAATCCCGATCTGAGACAATAGTCCTAGGTATACCATGCAATCGAACTACTTCCCTAAAAAATAAATCAGCTATGTTTGTTGCATCATCAGTTTTATGACAGGCAATAAAATGTGCCATTTTACTAAATCGGTCCACTACAACAAACACACTATCCCTTCCCCTTTTTGTCCTAGGTAAACCTACAATGAAGTCCATAGAAATGTCAGTCCAAGGTTCAGTAGGAACAGGTAAAGGAGTATACAAACCTTGATTTAAGGACTTAGACTTAGCCTGTTTACATGCAAAACATTGAGCACACACTTTTTCAACACTTTTTCGCATATTAGGCCAATAAAAATGTTCATTAAGCATGTCTAAAGTCTTTTTCACGCCAAAGTGTCCCATTAATCCTCCACTATGCGATTCCTTCACAAGCAACTCTCTAAGAGAACATGCAGGTATACATAGTTGTTTTCCTCTAAAAAGAAACCCATCATGTCTATAGAACTTATTAAATGCATAATGTAAACATGCCTTGTATACTTCACCAAAATCAGAATCATGATCATACATTTCTTTCAAATGCTCAAAACCTAACAGTTTAGAACTAAGCATAGAAATCAATGCATATCTCCTAGAAAGTGCATCGGCAACAACATTCTCCTTACCTTGCTTGTACTTAATTACATATGGAAAAGTATCAAGGTACTCTACCCACTTACCATGCCTTCTATTCAACTTACCTTGTCCTTTCAGATATTTGAGAGACTGGTGATCTGTGTGTATCACGAATTCTTTAGGCAAAAGGTAGTGTTCCCAAACCTCAAGAGCTCTCACCAATGCATAGAACTCTTTATCATAGGTAGAGTAATTCAATTGTGGTCCACTCAACTTCTCACTAAAGTATGCTATTGGGCGATTTTCCTGCATCAAAACAGCACCTATACCAATCCCAGAAGCATCACATTCAACCTCAAAAGTCTTAGAAAAATTAGGTAATTTCAAAACAGGAGCAGTACACAATTTATCTTTCAAAACATTAAAAGCATCTTCCTGCTCTTTACCCCATTTAAAACCAACAGACTTTTTAATGATTTCATTTAGAGGTGCAGCAATAGTAGAAAAATCCTTAACAAATCTCCTATAGAAACTTGCTAAACCATGAAAGCTCCTCACCTCACTTGCATTCTCAGGTGTTGGCCAATCTTGGATAGCCTTAATCTTTTCATTATCTACCTCAACACCACGTGCACTAACAACAAATCCTAAGAAAACAACACTATCAACACAAAATGCGCATTTCTTCAAATTAGCATACAATTGTTGTTCTCTCAAAACAGCTAACACAAGTTCAACATGCCTTAAATGCTCTTTTAGGTTTTTGCTGTAAATCAAGATATCATCAAAATACACAACAACAAATTTACCTAAGAATTCACGCAAAACATGGTTCATGAGTCTCATAAATGTGCTAGGCGCATTAGTTAAGCCAAAAGGCATAACCAACCATTCATACAAACCATATTTTGTTTTAAAGGCAGTTTTCCATTCATCACCTAATTTCATCCTAATTTGATGATAACCACTTTTCAAGTCAATTTTAGTGAATATTATAGCACCATTTAACTCTTCAAGCATATCATCTAACCTAGGAATGGGATGGCGATACTTTACAGTGATTTTGTTAACTGCTCGACAATCAACACACATACGCATGGTTCCATCCTTTTTAGGTACCAAAAGAACAGGTACAGCACAAGGACTTAGGCTTTCTCTCACGTGTCCTTTTGCTAAAAGTTCCTCCACTTGTCTTTGCAACTCCTTTGTTTCTTCCGGATTGCTTCGATAAGCTGGACGATTTGGAATTTGTGCACCAGGAACAAAGTCGATTTGATGTTCAATCCCTCTAATTGGTGGCAACCCAGGTGGTATCTCCTCGGGGAAGACATCTTTATAATCCTGCAATAACTTAGAAAAAGAACTAGGCAAATTTGGGTCAAGGCTAGTTTCTGAGAAATAATTGTCCTTAAACCTCAAAAGTACTAAAGCTCTCATGCCTAAGTATGCATTCCTCAACTCTCTTTCTTTTGCATAAAAGGAGTATTTGCTAAATTTTTCACTCGGCTCACTCTGCTCTCCTTTTACCTCAACACACATTAACTTCTTCTCTCCTGCACTTCTCTCTTTCTTTTTCTCACTAGTGCTGTCTCTCACAGTTGGGCCTTTACTTTTATTATTTTCACTACTGGCCTCTTTTCTCTCATTTTTCTTTTCTTTCTCACTTCCCTTTACCTCTTTTGCAGATTGATGTATCTTTACTTGATCTGCATATACCTCTTTAGGTGCCAATGGGGCAAGTGTGTGTTTACATCCTTTAAATGCAAAAGTGTACCTATTTCTAAATCCATCATGTAATACACGCCTATCAAATTGCCAAGGCCTTCCTAGCAAAATATGACTAGCATGCATAGGTACAACATCACAAATGACTTTATCTTCATATTTACCAATGGAAAATAATACAGTTACACGTTTGGTCACCTTTACTTCTCCACTATCATTCAACCACTGAAGTCTGTATGGGTTAGGGTGTTTCTCAGTTTTAAGTCCTAATTTATCAACTAAGACCGTACTAGCAACATTAACACAACTACCTCCATCAATTATCATACTACAGACTTTTCCACCTATTAAACACCTAGTATGAAAGATGTTTTCCCTCTGTTCTAGTCCTTCTTCTTTCACATTTACATTCAATGCACGCAATACAACTAAGGACTCCCCTTGAACAGGATATTCTACATTTTCATCTAGATCAGAACAATCCTCCAAAGGTGGCATATCATCACAATTCTCATCAGATTCAGAATCAGAAATAATTTCATCCCCCCTTATTATCATGGTCTTTTTATTCCCACATTCATTAGCATAATGACCACGACCCTTGCATTTGAAACATTGAATGTCCCTATGTCTATTAGTTTTAAGGGTTGTTTCAGAAGTACCTTTTTGTGCAGTGACGATTTTATCTTTGGAATTGGACTGGTACTTGGCAATGGATTCCTTCTTCGAGTCTCCCTTGTTCCACTTTGAATTCCATTTGTTGTTATTGGAATTTGAATAGGACTTGGATGTCCCACGTCTACTTCGTTGTCTCTCCACTTTAATTGCGATGTTCACCAAATCATCCATATCCACATAATGCTGTAATTCAACAATATCAGCAAGTTCTCTATTCATACCTCCCAAAAAGCGTGACATCGTTTGATATTCATCCTCCACAATGCTTGCTTTGATCATGAGCATCTCCATTTCTTTGTAGTAATCCTCCACAGAACTAGATCCTTGTGTAAGTCTTTGTAACTGATTGTGGAGTTCCCTATGATAGTAACTAGGCACATACTTCTTTCTCATGATTCTTTTCATTTCCTCCCAAGAAGTGATAGGGAGTTCCCCATTTCTCCTCCTATTTTTCAATAACTCATCCCACCAAATTAGTGCATAATCAGAAAATTCAATGGCTGCAAGTTTTACCTTTTTCCCATCCGAATAGTGGTGGCATGAAAAGATCATCTCCACCTTCCTTTCCCAATCAAGGTAGGCATCCACATCATTTTTACCTTTGAATGGTGGAATCTTCATCTTGATAGCACTCAAATTGTTGTCTTGGCTCTCCATTCGGTTGTCATACCTCCTTACTCTTCTTGGAAAAGAATGAGCCTCCTCTTCCTCATCATCGTTGTACAACTGGTCTACCTCTTCCTCCCTTGTAGACTTAACCTTGGAACCTTTAAGGCTATCTTCCAGACTGTCTATCCTGAGATTTAGCTTTTGCAAACTATCCATAAAAGCTTTGTACATAAACTTATTATCAGGCACAATCTCGGTTTCCTCTTTACTATTGATTCCGGACATCTTTAAACTTTAAATAAACTTTAAAGAATTCACTCAACCTCACGTGTTTGTCTCTTAACTCACAAATTGATATCTCACAATTGCACTTCAGAAACAAACTCAAACAAATATGCACAATTAAGTAATTTGATTAAGGGAACAATGAAAAACCTAACAAGAAGCAAAGATACTAATTCTAGAGGCAAATTGACCTATTGGAACAAAAATCAGAAAATTAGTACACAAGAAGAAGATTTCGTGCACTATAATATATATAGATGTTCAACAACGTGCAATATGTCAAACTAGTGTAATTGGAACAAAAAAAAAAAGCTCAGACACAAATTAAAAACTTAGAATGAAGAAAATGGACAAGACGGATGCACTTAAATGCGATGTTTAACTAAACCTAATGATTTGTTTAAACAGATTTGATGTAAGACTCAACAAAAAAAAAATCAAAGAAAGCATGCAATAAACACAATCCCAATTCCAAAATTAGGAGTACTAACCTGGCCTTGAAGAAATCAAACCAATTGTGAAAGTTCTAACTCCAATTCTTGCTTGACTGATCAAAACTTACTCCAAGTGGTGTAGGGCACTTTGTAGATCAAAATTATATCCAAACCAAGTTCAACCACTCAAAGATTGAAAATTATATGCTTGATATATTCAATGGAAAATTCGGATTCAACAAGAACACAAGATTCATCAATTGATCAAAT
The DNA here is from genome assembly GCA_037975025.1 of Excoecaria agallocha. NCBI lineage: Eukaryota > Viridiplantae > Streptophyta > Magnoliopsida > Malpighiales > Euphorbiaceae > Excoecaria > Excoecaria agallocha. The sequence goes on from CM075822.1 coordinate 20,929,459, forward strand.
ATGATCTTAACAAGATAGTAAATCCGAATTGAGAACAAGGCTGTTTCTAATTGATTTTTTTTTCTTCTTTTTTTTTTGTAACTTTAATCAAACTAATGATCAAATACTTAAAGATAGGTAATTAACACAATAGAGCAAGAACCAAATAAGGAACTAGATGCAAGATCCTATTCGGCTAAAATAGAAAATTAAAGTTTAAAAGCAAAAATTAAAGGATAGTTAAGAATTTACCCCTTAGCCTATGCTCTGATACCAATTGATGCGGAACCCCAGCCTATATGCCAAACTAGAACGCCAACATACCATGAATATTGAACATAAATAAGATAATAAACCCCCAATCTAAAGAACCCCCAAACAAGATTGATTGGAAACGCTTATGATAGATTGATTTAGAAAACAAGAAGAAGAAGAATCAAGCATACATTAATCATGCAAATAGCCTAAGTCTAATTCTTCATGCAATAGCAAGAATCAATAATAAATTAACTCTCACAAATTCGGCCAAGCCAAAGAAAATTCTCATTAATCAAAATTCAAGTGTCTTACAAATGAAGAATTCAGCCCTTTATATAGGCTAGGCAGCCACCCCTCCCTAGATGAATTAAAATCAAACACTAACTCTAAGAGATAAATAATAAAATAAATAACAAAGATAATTCCTAACCTTTATCTACATGTATTTGGCCATAATATGGACTAAGTACACGAAGAAATAAAGATAAATACAATTTGAGATTAATCCTAACAGAAAGTGATAAATATGCTTATTATCCTAAGAAAATGAATGAATGAATGTAGACTTAATGTTGGCTACAAGTGAATTTCGGCCAGCCCTTTAAAGATATGGTCAAGCTATTATTTCTCCCTCAAAATCTACTTAATAATATCCCAAAATAATAAGTATTTATCAAGGAAAAACCATTCCTAAAATTTAGGACCCTAAGTTCACCAATGTAGGCCTAAACCTAAATCTGACCCAAACCCATTAAAATTCAATTCTCCCATGTAAAATTCGGCCCCCTTAGGTATTCTAAGCCTCAAATAGTTATTTTGGCCGAACTCTTTAGAAGAGATAAGCCCAACTTTAGCCTACCCACTTAAACTACCCAAAACAGTAAAATAAGCCCAAAATAAAGCAAACCTATTCTAATAAAGCCCAATTCGTTTTCCTAGGTTCTAGGCTGCCCAAATATACTTAATTAAATGTTACATAAAGAATAGAAACTAAATAAAGTAGCTTGAAGGCCCATTGCACCATTCGGCCTACACTTGTCTTCATAGTCCAATTTAGCTTCTTTCTCTTCTTGAACTTGCATCTTCTCCACATAAGGTTTCATGAATGCTTGTAGGACTTCTTTAAGCTTCTTTGACCTTGCTCTTGTTATTGGTCCTTGAGGAAATGCTAGTTCATCTTTCTTGTTGCCATTGTGCTTGGTCGTGCTCATATCATCCAGACTATTCTTTTATACCTAGTTTATAGGTCTTAGATATGCATACATCTCACCGTAAATAACAAACACACATTCACTAGATGTATACATATGAACATGTGAATATAATCATAAGAAAACTATTTCAAAAACAATGGATGATACTGTCTAACTCTTATTTCTTTAATATGAAATATGCTTATGCAATTGTAAAATTGTTTCGTCCATTAAATATTATAATACTCTTTAACCTAATAAAAATTCCTTCATATATCATGCATTGACATACATCTAGAAAAAAGACTTATGATCACAAAAGTCCCACATATATATACCATCAATTTAACCAAAGTAACTTTAGTGTAAAGCCTACACTATTCTAAAGAGGTGGATAACGGGTTATACGATAGTACCCGAAGGTACAAAACTATTGATTATAACGGTGGCACCCAAAGGTACAAATAAGATACCCGAAGGTATTAAACGATGATCCCTTGTAGGGACAAAACTGTATGATAAATCGATGGACCCAAACGGGGTCAATCAAATAACATAGATCGGTCAAGCAGACCTAAGCGGGGTCGGCTACAACCCACACGAGGGTTATTTAAATTAACTTTAACTTTTAAACCCAAATAGGGTCACTATACTTTTAAATTCAAGTGGACCTAAACAGGTCAAAATGTTCAGAAGTAGCTGCAAGGTACCCTTATAGGCATGCCTATCTATCCACTTCCTAGACTCAATGCAGGCAGTAAAATCTCTTTACGTTATCTTTTCTTTATTCATTCATATACATGTATACTCTTATATAACTATGTACAAAGTAATCATATACATGCTCACGTATAACTTTCTGTAAACATGTGATCATATGCACAATTCGGTATTGCTATTCTGTACTTTGCTCTTTTCTTATCATATACATATTGATGTTCATACATATATATTCATGTATATATACGAGCATGGTGTCATAGATATAAACATATAAATTTTCTATAAACATGTTATCTTGAGCACAATTAAGTATTACTATTTTGTACTTGTGATCCCTTCAAATCAAGTAGCTATTTTACATATGTAATATGATGATACATAACATCATGCTCTACTGAGTTCCTTTAATCAATGATGTGTATGATCATGCTCACAACATGTTACCTATATGCGTACATACATGTATCACTATATATATATATATACACACACACACACAATCACACTCAGGTATCAAATCAAGCAACTGTAATTATATAATACTGTAATCATTTACCTTAACATATTATTCAGTAGACATAAGCATATAGGCATAATCATATTCATTAAAATAAGTAATTATCCATATGCTGTCTTGTTGCATACTATATTTCCTAAACTTTTATACACTTATAGCTTTAGTTTAATAATATTATCGTACCTTTTTGTCGTATACATATGTCATCTAACACCATAGTCATGTATAAATTTACAATACCACTATTATTACCTATAATTACACAACCAGCAATGTCATCATTTTATGATCAAATTACTGTAAAAATATCATATTATTATTATTACATGTAGTACATTTATAGATCAAAGAATTAGGTTATAGTGAATAAGATAGACAGATTTTCAGTTCTCTTTAACATTTTAATTTTTGCCATGCTAAATGGCCGAATTAACCAAATTGGACTTTTAAATAATAATATTTTATATCACTAGTTTCTCATGCTTCAAATACCAGTCAAATAGGACCATTAAATTAGGAGTTATACCCCAAACATTACAGACTGTCCAAGAGTGCATTTTTTTTAAAACAGTTTGTGTGACCATATTGAAAAATTCGTGGAACAAAATAAGTACAGAATTGAACTAACATTTATTCATAATAGTTGTAATCCTGTAAGTATATTTTAACTGGAATTTTGTCCCATAGCATTTTGAGTTTTCTATCATGAGTTATAAGAAAAATACTACAAGCTGTTCGTTAACACTAGACAGCAGTTCACAATAACAAAATCAGTTTTAGTTACTAATTAGAAAATTCATAGAAGAACATTTGTAAAGATTTAAGCCAACCTTCCTACACAAAAATTGTTCTCCTATAAGTCTATTTTATCCAGGATTTTTTCTCATAGGATTTAGACTTCTCTATCAAACATTATTTCAAAAATACTGGAACCAGCTCTCTACAACTAGACAGCATCTCACTACGAATTTCAATTAAAAATAAAAAATACTTAGGGACAGAATCACATTTAGGTTTCTTCTACAAAACTATGAATCCATGTCTTAAGTTTAATTAGCAATTTGAATTTCCCAAATTGGAGTTATAAAACTCGAGATATCTACAATATTCCAAAACTGGTTCATAGAAACTTAACCCAGAATTTCAAATTCATTACCTTTTCTTCTTTCAACTTTGATTTGCATGCTTTCGATTCATCTCTACCATAAACCAAATATTATAATAACACAATCAATATCATCATATTCATGCAAAATAAAACACATGCAAAAATGATTTTACACTTTATTAATTACTGTTCATATTAACAATGTTGTATATAGGTCTGAAATTAAGCTAAAATTAGACAAGCTTAAGGAAAGATTTAGGCTTTACTTTCTTCATGAAAAGTATAGGTTTAGAAGTCTATTGTTCCCAGAATTTAACCTCATAGTATTTTGTTCACTATACAAGGAGATATATCATATTTTCTACAATCTGTTCCAGAATCGAGAATAACAGGTCACTACAATTTCAAATGAATATTTGGATAGTATACAAACATATTTAGCCCTTGCTATCTTCTACAAAGTTGTTTATCATTATATCAAGTTTACTTAGAATCAAACCTCACTCAATTATGACTTAGATACAAGGAGTTATGGTTAAAACATTGGTAACTATTCAAAACAGCCTATACACACAAACAGTTCACTTGTACGAATTTTATGAGTTCCTTAAAAACGGAATCAATCCACGACGTCTTCTAATGAATTGTAGATAATTGAATTTAGTTTACTTAGAATTTTGAATTACCTCAATCCGAGGTCTACAACTCCAGATATGGACAAAACAAGAAGGCTGGTTCACAAGAACCACACCCAGTTTTTCCTCAACATTCAAAAACACGATTTTCCTATTTAAATCTCTTATTAACCTTAAATAAACTAATAAATTACCATCAAAATTAATTAATCCAAGCATAAACATTGATATCCACACAAATGCATGAAGAATAAGTTCCCAAACCTGGACATGCAACTCAAATCTTCTTGAAAATTCTCCTTTTCCTCTCACTATCTTCTTCTTTCATGTTCTTAATTTTCTCCTTCTTTTCCTTTCACAATAATTTCATCCATTAACACAAACTTCCAGCATCTAACCCAATCTACTATTAATCAAAATAAGATGGAGAAGGAGAAGAAGAATTATCAAATTAAGTTAATTACCTTGTAGATATACACTAACTTGTTCTTCACATTACTACTTCTAGCCTTGATCCTTTATAACCATCCATGCATGTAACTTAAAATGAGAGGATTTCACTCAAGTTTAATGGCTGAATTTGCAAGAGAGAATGATAAAATCTGTATTTTTCCACTATCTTTGACTTATATAGTGCTAAGGAAAATATCTCTTTTAGTCCTTAAACCTTTTGCATGTCACAATTTAACCTAGCTAGTCTTTGCATGTTAAACATTATCCCCTCCTTTTAATTCCTTTCATCCATTGACCTATCAATTTATTCCTTCTCTTAAATTGACCTCTCAATTTATACTTTTATCCACAATTTGCCCCATAATTATAAATTTACCCCAAATTAATACTTTTTACTTCAATTACACCTTTGAATATTATTAAACCAACCATAATAATTTAATTATGACCTTATAAAATTCATACCATATAATTTACACATTTATCACATAATTAATGATAACGTAATAACATTTTTGCTCTAATTAATATCTTAACTCTTAATAATTCACCCAATAATACTCAATTAGACTTTAATAACATGTAATTACCCTTGAATTCTACTAGGGCCTATTTTGGGCTCTTACATGTTTCTTCTGGGAATACGACTATAGCAGAATAGAAGTGAGATTGGGATCTTTTGTTACCTGCAAATTCTATAAATGGGATATTTTAACTTAAAACCCTACTCTTTTTGTTGCGCGTGAAATTTTAGATATCTCTCCATATCCAGGAAAATCATATTTAGATTTTATGTTTGACATGGATGATTTGACTATTTAAATTCTTGCGATTGCCCATAATCTATTTGTTGAAATGCTGTTGAGAGGATTAATCCTTATACCAGTGTTAGAAATGAATATTTTATGCATATTTTCCAGTAAAAACCTGAACTATCATTCTAATCATTATAAAGTCCTAATAAACATATTATGGCTTTACTAATATGATTGTAGCTTGGCTGTAGAAGAGCTTTCCTATATAATTTATTCTATAAGAATTAACAGAATCAATTTCTATTAATCTCCCCCTCTTCATTCATTCCCTTGTTTTATCATAAATTCTCGTACTTCCTTCGTTGCCAATTGCTAAAGTTAGGCCTCATTGGATAGGTGGTAAAAAAACCAATAGTCTAGGAATGATATCCTCCTAAATTAAGTCCTCTAAGTGTGTTTAAACTTTTATAATACTAGAGTTGTTTTCCAAGAGAAAAAGAAAAATAGAGGATTTGTTTATGTTGAGTAATTTTCTTAAGCAAAGAACAATTTTATGAGTTCTCTAAATTTGAAAGAAAATTATAAAACTACTTTAAGATGTTTTCTTCAATTTTTCATAAATTTGAGACTTATTTCTCAAAATGTTGTATAGAAAACTTGCATGTTTTCAATGAATGATGGGTGGACTTTTTTTCCTACTCCATCCTATTTATTGAAAGCTTGTTTTTGGGACCTCTATTGTCTTTTACTGTACTACTACCTTAGCATCCTTACTGATATTGCTAATGCCTCTTTTTCCTTCTTTCTCATACTATTATGATTTTGATTATTTTGGTTTCTTCTTTTCTATTGCTTTCTTTTTTACTTTATTCCTATCACCATTTTGTCTTATTTTACTACTAAATTCGGTGACCTAAATTTATATGCTAAGTTGTTGGGGAGAATCATGAAGATTTCTCGAGGAATTGGGTATAATAGTTAGTGATCGTAATATATGTCCTTGGAAAGTACACTTATGGAGAGAAATTCCAAAACAAAATATAGAACACATGTGGCAAGCTATTCTTGTAAGAATTTACATCATTATGTTCTTTAAATTTTTTATTTCAAGCTTTGCTTATGCCAAATATATTATAGGTCCAATTAATGTTAATTCATTTTAATAATAATGAATTTAGGATAAATTTGAGAGTGATTACATAATTGAATATCGTGAGCATGTTGCGAAACATATGAGAGGATTATGGAACAATTGTAGAGCATGGATGAATTTCAAATATTGGAAGTCTAGGCCACTCCACGAGGCTATGAAAACTGTGCCAAAAGGGGTGGACAAGAATGATTGGGAATGGTTGGTCAAAGAACACTATTTTAATGAAACATTTCAGGTATGACATAAGTTTATATATTTTACGCATATTCTTATTTTGCTTGTCAAATCATAAATTTACATATCAAGTAGTTAATGTATAAAACAAGCAAAAGAAACTCCATTAATACCAAGTTGTATATGTCACATCATACAGGCAATAATCCATTTAGAGAGATTATGTATCAATAGGTATTTATCCTTATTAAACATCGTTAGAGAATTTATTATTCATTAATTAAAAAAATTTTCATTTGATATGTTTGTACTTGTTTTAAAGGGAGGTAAAGATGGTAATCCATCAAATTTGGCTACCATATTCTTTGAGACTCGTAAAAAAGACAATAAGCTTGTTAAAATTACCACCCATGATAGATATGTGTGTATGATTGATTTAATTTTCATTATGCTACCTTTTATTCAATATGTTGATACATTTTAAATTATTTTCATATTATAGACTCAAATTCAAGAATTGGTGGAATTAGAACCTTTTCTTTCCAACATATATGGAGCAGAAAAAGTCTTAGGACCTCAATGAAAATGTCATGTTCCTGGATTTGGGGGTGGTGTAACTGCAACACAATTGAAAGCACCTTGTTCATTAAAATAGGCATTGTCATCTAAGCTAAAGAAATTGAAGAAGAAAATCTAGAATTGAAAAGAAAAATCGAAGCTTATGATAGTAAATTCACACCACTTGAAGTTGTAATTTTTGGTAAACAATCTAATATGCATCGCGCATCACCATCTTCCAGTGAATTTCAAATAGAGTGAAGCATTTAATATGTAAGTAAATATTTTCCAAAGTTTAAAAAACTTCTATAATATTTTTTAAGTATATGGTAGCATATATATGGTTATTTGAAATATTAATAATTTCTTGTTTTATGATTGTGATTGTATTTTACATGTATTTCCTGTAGTCTTTCTATATAAATTTTCATCCTGTTTGATTTGCAATATGATAATATGTTATTAATATATTATTAAACTTATTATTATTTTTTACTTTCTTAGCCATTTGATCTACTGCCTTTATAAATGAACAATAATTATAAATTTATGTTTACAGGTTTTGCGATCAATAGACAACAATGTTTTGAAGATCATTATTCATTTTTTTTTGAAAATTCTAGTTAGTTAGATATTGGTATAGTAAGGGGCTATTTTTCGAAACAAATTTATATGTGACAAATAGAATGTTAAACATTTTTGAAATATTGGTATACTTTATAATTGGTTTTTTGCAATTTATGAAAAGAGTATTTATTATATTTTTGGATATGTATGTATGTGTGGGAGTGTCAATGGGGTGTATGTGAAATATTTAAATAAAATTGTTTATATTGATGATCAGATTTACATTTAATGATCGAAAATCCGGTTGCCATTTGTAATCATTAACGACCAAATTTCCTTTCGTTAAAAGATATAAACAATCTACGAAAGGAAATTTTGGTTGTTATAACTTATTTTTTATGGCCAGATTTCCCTTCGTTGAAAGTGGCAAACAATTAATGAAAGAAAAATCTAGCCACTAAAAGGGCTTTTTTACGATCGAAATTTCCTTCGTTAAAAGTAGAACACAATTAGTGAAGGGAAATCCCGACACTAAAAATTTATATTTAACGTCTAAATTTGTTCTGAGCATTAATATCTTTAATTATCGGATATCAATCCGGTCGTCTATACTATTAATGATGGGGCTTTTAATGACCGGTGACGACCGAATTTTTCGATCATTATAGTGTTTTAACAACCAGATTTTAAATTTTAATGATCAGATTTCCCTTCGTTAAAGCGAATTTTTCTTCTAGTGTTACTTTAATAGACTTTTATAATTTTAATGCATGTGGTTCATGTTTTCTTAAGTTTATTATTTATGTCTGTCAATTCATGAGTTTAAGCAGGACAGGTTGAAAAAGAAGCTACTTCTAATGATGTTTGTGCTTGATTGTCATAATTTAAGTTAGCATATGCTTCTAGGATCATTAAAGAGCGTGTATTAATTTTGGGGTGTCAATAAATGGGAACTCATTCTTAATGCTCATAATAAGGTTTAATTTGTATATCAATAGCAGCAATGGTGAAGAAAAGCCAAAATCATGCATAACTGGTACCTGGCAATTTCCTTGAATAATGGTACATTCTTGATTTAATTTTTGTGCAATTTAAAGTCTAATTTAGGAGAGTATTGCTTATCTTAATTATAGGAGAGGGCATGATTTTTATTTTAGTGATGATTAGGTGAAAATTAAAAAGTTTAAGCAGTTTTGTAGTCAAATAATTGATTAAGCAATTTTAGTTTTTACTTATTTTGTGTTTTAAGAGTTCAGAAAGCATTTACTTTGTGGATTAAAATCTTACTCCATTAAGTGAAATCATACTCGGTAGAGTAAGATTTTATTCTACAGAGTGCCTTAGGTTTCCATAAAAAAGTTTACACTTGCAAAATTTAGTTTTGGTGTTTTGGCCTTCAGTATGTCCATACTTGGTAGAGTGATGGGACACTCTACCAAGTGCCTCATCACTTCATCGAGAGATGGCCATATAAAAGGCCTAGGTGTTGTCCCATAGTTCAATTCATGCATACACTCTTGCTTTTGTTAAGTTTTTCACCTAGTTTTATACCTGTGTTCACCCTTTCTCAAATTAACTCCATCGATTGCTTTAATTGATTGTTTAAACTTTATTGAGCATCAATTAATTGCTCAAGTAAGTTCAATTGTACCTTAGTTTCTCTTTGATTTCATTGCATTTTACTTAATTTCCTTAACATAAATTGTGAAATTATAGTTACTTTAGTTTGGGATTTTGCATTGTTTTTTATTTGGTTTGTGCTTGTTTTTATCATAGTTGAATTAAGTGCATGTAATAGACCATTATGATATAAATTTGGGCTTGAGATAATTAAAATTGCATTAGTTATAGATTTGAAAAGTTGTGCACACAACATACTCTGTAAAATGCCTCAAAGAGAAAGTTAAACTTTTTGCTCAATTTTAATTCTGCATATCATTTTCATTTCATTTGTTCTTCTCAACCCATCATTTATGCACTTAATTTGCATCTATTTTCCACCAAATCTATAAGAGCAATAACTGGTGCGTCATTGCTTTGTTTCTTTTTAAAAGGATTCAATGAGCTTTAATTATCATTCAATTTAAGTTGCTGTTTTGTGTGTATGCAGTGGCACCTAAAAGGATACGAAAAAAAGAAGCATCTAGTTAGTCAGAGAAACATAAGTTTTGGTGAGACTTGTATAGTGTCCCTATGAGAATAAGGAATTTTATTGCTCCCACATACATAAAAGCTTAACTTTGCTGAGGACAACAAAATTTTTAAGTGTGGGGTATTAAAGCACAGCTGAATTTGATTTTGAACTTAAAAATTTAGGGAAGTTCTTTCTTCTTGCTCATGAATTATTTTAGTTGTTTTATTTTTCTTTTATATATTTAGTTGGTTTATAGTTTTCATTCTAGTGCTATAGTTAGTTTACATTGTCACTAAACTTACATTTAGCTTAGTTTCCCCAATTCTTTTCAGAAATTGAACAAATTGAACTCAAGTTTAGATTGTGCAATAGTCAAGACTATAGCTTAGCAGTAAGACAAGTAAGTTGTTCAATGAAATTTTGTGTTAGTTTAACACTCAATTTGGTTTATAATTATTAGTTTCCACTCTTAAAGTACGAAAGACAAGTTTTTAAACTTTAGAAAAACCAATGTATTGCAATAGTTATGTAAGGAATTTTAGGCCATTACAATCTTCCTTATCACCCTTTGAAGCATAAAAGCAACTCAAACAACTTAGAAAGTGATCTAGAAAAATTTTCATTATTGAACTTATTAAAAAGACTATTTTCCTACCCTTTTGATATAATTAACCTTTGTTAGCCAATTTGAGCATAATAAAGTGTGCTTAAAGCATCACATTATTTTTGTTCTTGTTGCACTCATCTATTAACCATATAGACTAAAAGCCTTTATCTACCCACTAGAATTTGCCACTCTAGATTTGGATAGGTTTACATTTATTAGGCATTTCAATTTAGTGTAATAGGAATAGTGTATCTTTGAGGGCAAGAATTGTGGGATGAAGTCTAGTGCTTGTATAATGTCCTTATTTTACCCATTTTTATTGTAAATTGCTAGCAAAAGGAGCTAGTAAAGGAAAAATAAATAAATAAAGCTAGCATATATGGCAAAGGTTTAAGTGTTGGGTATTTACGAAGAAAATAAATTATGACTTCTTAGTAAATTAAAAAAAATGAGAGGGATTTCATTTTTTTGTTCTTATTTGAGATTGAGGAAGCAAGTTTAACAAATGAATTATGCTTAAGAGTTTGAAATTTTTGAAATATGATTTATTCAAGTATAGAGTGCCTATTTTTTCTTTGATTATCTGTTGACCATTCTTTGATAACTAATCCCTTAACCCCATTACAACCCAATTAAGACCTAAGTGATTCTATACTTTGCTTTGAGTTGTTTAGCAAAGATGACTTTTGGATTCCGATGCTAATGGATAGGCCTATGGTGTTTTTGGAGTTTCAAGTGCGAAAACACATGCATACTTAGTGTACATCAATTCTATAGCTTGATTATGAAATTCATTGGTGTTTTGTTTTTGAAAATTACTTAAATTGTTTTGGTCTTGTACACACACATGGAAACTGATTATTATCTCCTTATTTGAGTTTATTCTAGCCAAGATTTTGTTGAGTGCTCTTGTTAATTGTTGAACTTAGTTTTGAATTGTATAAATCTAATTTTGCATTTGATTATTCTAACAAGTGGTTTGTTTAGATTTGCTTGGGGGAAACCAAAGGCTTTGGGGTATTTGATAAGTGAAAATTTAACTATGATTTTAATGTGTTTTTAATATGTTTTTATGTTATTTTCATGTTAATTCAATGGCTTTATTAGTTAATTTTTTCAATTGGTGTTTTAATTGTTTAATTAAGTATTTTTTGTGTGTTTTTAGGACTTAATTAAAAGAAAAGGAAGTAAGTTTAAAGGACTTATTTGGAACTTTGCTTTGGGAAGGTTTTACAAGTAAGGAAGTTGGAAATTTGATATCCAGTAGCTCCATATTCCATGGAGTGGCTTATAGAACAAAGACACTAGGTAGAGTAAAATCTTACTCTATAGAGTAAAGGCAAGCCAAGCATTCATGCTCAATCGATCAAAATCACACTCTGCCGAGTGTGAACAATTCCCATCTATATAAGGATTCTTTAATGGACTAAATAGAAAGTATTTTTGTTCAATTGGAAGTCTGCTGAAATAGGAAGCAAATGTTGATTCTAATTCTTTTTCCCAAGATATAAAAGGAGCAAGGAACACCAAGAGAGGGAAAGATGAATTCTTTACATAATTCGTAGTTTTTTGTTTAGGTTAGTTTTGTTTTTAGAATTTAGAGAGCTTTTTATTTTGTCTTTACTTAATTCTTTGTTTGTTAGTTTATTTTATTTTTGTTTAAGTTTTAATGACAATGAGTGACTAGTCATTTCCTTTTGATGAGGTAACTTGAACCCTCATATTTCTCTATATAATGACTTAGTTTGGTCTTCAATTGAATGCAATTTGATTATTTTTTAATTCTTGAGCAGAAATCCTTGTCTTGAGTTATAATTATGTTGGTTATTGATTTGTTGAGAAATGGTTAATAATCAACTGTAATATTGTCTTTAGGTATGCATGTTCATAGTTTAGCTTAGTTAATTTGATGCATGGTTATTTTCTGAAAAACGTGGTAACTGTGTATTAATTTTAGGTGAATTAAGTCTATAAATAGGTGAATTAAGAATGAATTGATGTGAGATTTTTTGAAAAAGGGTCCGACAGATATTTAGGAATTCATAAAATAGATTTTTATGCTAAGTATTGAATTGTTTTGAGTAAGGGGATATGATACTTAGAAAGATATTTTGAGAAGTTATCTGAGTTTATTACCATTTTTTCATAATCAACTACATTATCTTTAACTAAGTTATATGCAAGAGAAATTGAGGTGGATAGTCTTTCAGTAAAAGATTTTTAATTATTATCTTTAATCAATATTAGTTTAATTTTAGTTTTTATTTTTCTTTTTTGTTAGCTTACGTTTAGTTTAGTTCTTGTATTTAAAGTCAAAAATTTGGGAATAATCTCATATTAATTTCACTCACTTATAGATATTTGGCTTAGCAATCCAGGTTCTCTTAGGTACGATATTCAAGGTCTTAATCTATATCTTCCTATATTACTAGCCGATCTAGTACACTTGCTAGACACCGGTCAGCATTAAATATATTAATTCAAGCCTAATAAAATAAGAAGAAACTAGGAAAAAAATCCTAAACTAATCTCCCACCTTATCCTCCAAACCAACTTGGAATGTGTGGTGTTAAAATGTGGCATGAAAAGTAACATAGGTCAGTAATATTAAAAACTAACAATAATAACAAAGATAATGAGATTAATACACAAATAATAATAACTTAAGCAAAAATATTAATAAAATAATGAAAAAGGAAAGAAATATAGAAATAAAAGAAAAGCAAGGGATAAAAAGAGCATAAGGTGATTGACAGACCAAGGAAAGCAAAGAGCATCGTGCCAAAAAATGATAAGTCATGCCTCAAAATGTGACTAGCTGATGAGTCACAGTCGCAAGATAAGTAAGTCACGAGATCGAACCAAGGGGTAATGATGTCATGTAATATGTCTACTTTTTAGTGTGTGTTTTCTCTTAGTTATGTAACTAAGTATGTAATATTATGTGTATTTTATGTGTTTATGTTCAATTTATGTGTTTATGTGTGTTTTTAGGTTAAAGATGGTGAAGTGTGAAGAAGAATGAAGAGCTGGTGAAGATTCGAAGATGAAGATCACGAGTCGTGAAGTGGATCACGACTCGAACAAGAATTCACGAGACGGACTGGAGATTCACGAGTGAGGCAGAGAAGAAAGGCTCATGACTTGGCATCTTGTTCACGAGTCGTGAAGTAGATCACGACTCAGAAGGTGGCTCACGAGTCCAAAAGATTAGGTGAAGTAGATCACGACTCGTGAGGGTGTTCACGAGTCGGACAAGAAACTGCTTCTCAAACGTCGTGACTTTTGCACCCGATTTTTCAACCAAACATTATGTCTTTTTAGAGTAGCCTTTTGTGGTTTCTGAGGGGACATATCTGTAGAGTTAGACTCTATATAAATGGGAGAAAAACTCTGGTTAAAGGATCGAAAAAAATCAACAAATTTTTTTACTATTTTCTTAAGAACATTTTAGTTGTTTTGGACAATTTCATTTTTACTTAGTTTTAGAGGACGACAAAAGAACAAAGCCAAAGGAATGAGAGATTTATCAGAAGGTCAAAATAGAAAGTAAACCCTGGGGAGTGATGTTTTCTTGTCTCTTATTTCATCTTTATTGTAATTTTGTTTATGGCTAAGTTCTTTTGGTACATTATAACTAATTAATTTAAGTTGTTATTCATCTACTTATCTTTGTCTATTGAATGTTTATTTTATTTATGTATGAAGTATGATTTAAGTTTGTTTAAGTGCTTTGATTTGCTTAGTATGCTTGATCACCATATTAAGTATGTTAGTCATTTAATTCACAATGAGAGTTGGAATTCTTTGATGGAAAGTTAAATGAATTTACTTAAAGCATTGAATTCACTTAAAGATAAGGAATTCACTTTAAGGGGTTAAAGAATTGGCATAGAACTTCATAGTTTTTACTTATCTCTATAATGACATGAGAATGCTTATAGACTCTAAGTAAGAACATTCTTTATTGACAATGAGAATTGCTTTGAAGAATCTTGACTAAATTCTCCATTCATATCATTCATACAATTGTTAATTAATTCAAAGATGAACTTGTTTTATTTGGTTATAACGTATGTCCATCCCATCTTTTAAGTAATCTATTATCCAAAATTAACTTAATATATTTTAAGTAGTTTAGTATTTACATTCATTGCATGATTTTAATTGAAATTGTTACCTATCCATTTACTTGTTGTTACATCAATATAAAATTTACCCCGTTCCCTTTGGAACGATACCGTACTCATCCTATATGCAGTCTAGTGAGACTAAGGGTTCAATTAAATCCCCATAAGCTTTTGGCGCCGTTGCCGGGGAATGGTTTAAATGAATTTTTATTGATTGATACAAAAGAGTAGATGTTTTAGGATTTTATGATATAATTTAGTTATTTTGATGTATGAAATTTTATTTGGTGTTTTGTTTGTTTTAGTATTAGAGTTTTTGTAATAGTTTTAGACTAAAAGTATTTTTGATTTGTGTAGGGAACTTAAAAGGAAGCTACAAGAGGAATTTAGTTTGCAAGTAGAAGGAGAACAAAGTACGAAGTTGGAGGAAGGTCATAATATTCCAATTATGGTAGGTGAAGAAAGGAGAACGCTTGGTGATTTTGCAATGCCAAATATTTCGGAAAGTTTTGGAGGAATAGTGGCACTGGCTATTGCTAATAAGAATTTCGAGATCAAGCCGGTTGTCATTCAAATGGTGTAAATAACCAATTTGGAGGTTTGCAAGGGGAAGACCCTTATGCTCATATTCTTGCTTTTCTTAATGTGTGTGCTACGTTTAAAATTAATGGAGTGAGTAATGATGCCATTAGACTTAGGTTATTTCCATTTTCTTTAAAAGAAAAGGCTCAAATTTGACTTGCTAGTATACCTAGTGAGAAAATTATTACATGGGACCAATTAAAACAAGCTTTTCTTCATAAGTATTTTCCGCCACATAAAACGGCAAAATTTAGAAATAAAATATCTACATTTAAACAATTGCCTAATGAAACCATTTATACCTCTTAGGAAAGATTTATGGAACTTCAAAGGCAATGTCCTCATCATGGCTTGCCGGATTGGATGATTCCTCAAATCTTTTACAATGGGTTAATGGAGGAAAATAGAAATATTGTTAATGCTGCTTCAGGTGGAAAATGGTTGGAGAAAACTGCTAAGGAAGCTGAAACTTTGTTGGAAGAATTAGCCTCACAAGGCTATATGGGAGAAGAATCCACTATGGTGAAGGCTAAGGGGTTTTTGGAATTGGATTCCATTAATCTTTTGACGGCTAAGGTAGAAGCTTTGACAAAAATGGTAAGTAATTCTCACTCCAATGTTGAAAATGTTAGTCAAGTATGTGAGAAATGTGGTGGACCTCATATGTATGCTAATTGTAGTGAGGGGTCTAGTGAGGATGTCAGTTTTGTTCAAAAGAATTATAATCAAAGGTTGGGTCAAAATTCTAATTATTATAACCCACAATGGAGAAACCACCCCGGTTTTTCTTGGTCTAACCAAAATGCCCAATTGAACCCTCCTAATAATAATAATCACAATCATATGAACAAGTTACCTAACCCTTCACTTTTTCCAAATAAGCTACCTTTTAACTCCCAACAACCTAAATCCCATTTAGAGAATTTAATGGAGCAATTTGTTAATCATCAAATGACTACTAACAAGAAAAATGAGGAACAATTTAGGCAAATAAACACTAAAATTGATCAACTTGTCACTCATAATAAGATGCTTGAAACCAATTGGTTCAACAAACGACTTCTAGTGCTAAACTTTTAGGCAAGCTACCAAGTCAACCTGAGTTTTTGCCTCAGGAATAGCTTCAATCCATTATGTTAAGGAGTGGGAAAAAGATTGAGAGTAATAGTAAAAGTGATGAGAATCTTATTGTGAATGATGATCATGTTGTGGATGTGAGTGAAAATGATAATAAGCTTAATGAACCTAAAAACATATAACCTCATCTAGGGAAGATGGACCTAAAGTTAATTTGAATGTTTTTCCATTTCCTCAAAGACTTATTAGAAGAAATCTTGATAAGCAATTTGGCAAGTTTTTTAATTATTTGAAGGAACTTACTATAACTATACCCTTTGTGGATGCCATTAAAGATATGCCTTCATGGGCAAAATTTTTAAAAGAAATTGTGAGTCACAAGGGTAAGCTTAAAGACTATGGTTATGTTTCTTTGGTAGAAGAGTCTAAGGCTATGTATTCTAAATACCCACCTAAGCTAAAGGATCCGGGTTGTTTTACGGTTCCTCGTGTTATAGGTGGTACATATTTTGATAAGGCCCTATGTGATATGGGTGCTAGTGTTAGTCTTATGCCTTACTCAATTTATAAAAAGCTTGATTTAGGTGAGTTAAAGCCTACTAATATGTGCTTATCAATGGCAAATAAGTCTATTTCACACCCTATAGGCATATTAGAAAATATTCCAACCAAAGTGGGTAAATTTGTGATTCTTGCTGATTTTGTTGTGTTAGAAATGGATAAAGATCTTGAAATTCCCATTTTGTTTGGTAGGCCATTCTTAATTACTGCTGGGGCTGTTTTTGATATGAAAAATGGTAAAATATCTCTTGAGGTTAATGGTGAAAAAATTGAGTTTAATGTTTTTGTCATGATTAAATACCAATAAAGGTGGTAAATAGAATTGATTCTTATGATGTTCTTGATGACTATATTGATAGTGTTGTGCATGATTGTGTAAGTCAAAACCCTATTGCACCTTATTGTTTGAATGAAAGTTGTGATGAAGTTTTGCAAGTTGCCTCATATCCCTCCTATGGAAGATTCTCAAAAATTGAGTCTTTGAGAAAGGATGAGGATATGTCATCAAAGATATCTAAGGAGGAAATCAAGCTTGAACTCAAGCCACTACCAACAAGCTTAAGGTACGAATTTCTAGATGCCAATTCTTAATTACTATTCATTGTTAATTCATCAATTGCTAAGCATAATGTGGATGCTTTACGTGGTATTTTACTTGCTCATCGAAATGCTATGGGATATTCAATTAGTGATTTAAAAGGGATTGCACCTAAGGTTTGCATGCATAGAATTTTGTTGGAGGATTCTAAGCCGTCTATTGAAGGTCAAAGAAGGCTTAATCCAACTCTTAAAGAGGTTGTGAGGAAGGAAATAATTAAATTGCTTGATAATGGTATAATTTATTCTATAAGTGATAGTAAGTGGGTGAGCCCAATTCAAGTTGTCCCTAAGAAGGGTGGTTTGACTGTAATTCGTAATGATAGCAATGATTTAATTCCTACTAGGACTATCACGGGTTGGCGTATGTGTGTGGACTATAGGAAGTTAAATAAAGCTACAAGAAAGGACCATTTTCCTTTACCCTTTATTGATTAAGTTATTGAAAGATTGGCTAATTTTTCTTACTTTTGCTACTTAGATGGGTTGAGTGGTTTCTATCAAATACCAATTCATCCACATGACCAATCTAAGACAACTTTTACATGCCCATATGGAACTTTTGCATTTAGGCGAATGCCTTTTGGTTTTTGTAATGCACCAGCTACATTTCAAAGATGCATGTTTTCTATCTTTAGTGATCTTATTGATCAATGTGTAGAAGTTTTCATGGATGACTTTAGTGTGTATAGCACTAATTATGAGGATTGTTTATCTAATCTTTCTAAGGTGCTTGATAGATGTATGGAGCATGGTTTTGTTTTAAATTGGGAGAAGTGCCATTTTATGGGTCAAGAGGGTATTATTTTAGGACATTTAGTTTCTAATAGGGGGATTGAAGTTGATAGAGCTAAAATTGAAATAATTGCTAATTTGCCTCCTCCTAAAAATGTTAGAGATGTTAAAAGCTTTCTAGGCCATGCTGGTTTTTATAAGAGGTTTATCAAAGATTTTTCTAAGATAGCTAAACTCTTATGCACGTTGCTAGGTAAAGATGTTGATTTTCATTTTGATGAGGCATGTCTTAAATCTTTTGAAACTCTTAAACATGCTCTTGTCACTTCACCGGTGTTACAACCACCAAATTGGGATCAACCTTTTGAATTGATGTGTGATGCTAGTAATTATGCGGCAGGGGCTGTTTTAGGACAAATAATTGATGGGAAGCCTTCTGTTATTTATTATGCTAGCAAATTACTAGATGCCCAAATTAATTACTCCACAACTGAAAAGGAACTCTTGGCTATTGTGTATGCTTTTGATAAATTTAGGGCTTATCTTGTAGCGCAAAAAGTCATTGTCTATTCTGATCATGCTGCTCTTAAATATCTCTTAAGTAAGAAAGATGCTAAACCTAGATGTTTGAGATGGATTTTAATGTTACAAGAGTTTGATTGGAAAATAAGAGATAAAAAGGGAAAGGAGAATTTAGTTGCGGACCATTTATCTAGGTCGACCCAATGTGTTTTGCAAGATAATGATGATGGGGTACCTATTGATGAAGCTTTTCATGGGGAACATCTTTTTAGTGTAGTTTCCAAGGAAACTCCTTGGTTTGCTGATATAGCAAACTACCTAGTAAGTGGTATGCTTCCTTATGGTTTAGATTATAGGCAAAGGAAGAAATTCCTTCATGATGTGAAGTTTTACTATTGGGAAGAACCTTTATTATATAGGAGATGTGCTGATGGATTGATTAGGAGGTGTCTTCCTCATGAAGAAGTTGGTGAAGTATTAGCTCATTGTCATTCTTATGCTGTAGGTGGTCACTTTAGGGTTTCTAAGACAGCTTCTAAGGTTTTACAAGCTGGTTTTTGGTGGTCTACATTGTTTAAGGATGTTAAGGACTTTGTATTAAGTTGTGATAAGTGCCAAAGAATGGGAAATTTGTCTAGGAGGAATGAAATGCCTTTACATGGTATTTTAGAAGTTGAATTGTTTGATGTTTGGGGTATGGACTTTATGGGATCATTTCCTAGTTCTTTAGGGAATAGGTATATTTTAGTTATGGTGGATTATGTATCTAAGTGGGTGGAAGCAATTCCAACCATTACAAATGATACCAAGGTGGTTAAGAAGATGCTTAAGAAAGTCATATTTCCTAGATTTGGAACACCTAGGGCCATTATTAGTGATGGTGGGTCTCATTTTTGCAATAAAGTTATAGAGCAATTATTGAGAAAATATAATGTGACTCATAAAATTGCTACACCTTATCATCCCCAAACTAGTGGACAAGTTGAGATTAGCAATAGAGATCTTAAGTGGATTTTAGAGATAATGTCTCTAGGTCAAGAAAAGATTGGGCACTTAAGTTAGATGATGCTCTTTGAGCATATAGAACAACTTTCAAAACTCCTATAGGTCTTACACCTTATCAATTGGTTTATGGTAAGTCTTGTCATTTGCTGGTTGAGATTGAACATAAAGCTTATTGAGCAACTAGGGTGTTAAATTTTGATATGCAACAAGTTGGTAGGAAGAGATTGCTTCAATTACAAGACTTAGAGGAACTTCGTATGAATGCCTATGAAAATGCCAAGTTATATAAAGAAAGAACTAAATCATGACATGATAAACATGTACTAAAGAAAGAATTTCAAGTTTGTGACATGGTTTTGTTGTATAATTCTCGATTGAAGCTTTTTCCTGGAAAATTAAAGTCTAGATGGTCGGACCTTTCAAAGTTGTTCAAGTTTTTTCTTATGGGGTTGTTGATATTACTAATGATAAAGGAGAGATTTTTAAGGTAAATGGACATAGATTGAAGCCTTATTTCATTGGTGATGCATTGGTTCCTACTCATAAAGTTTCTTTGATAAATTCTTCTTTTGCCAACTCCTAATATTCTTTTTGTTTTTCCTTAGTTCTTTTAGTTTGAATTTATTTATTTTATGGTTTGATTACATACTACATTATATGTTTTATATATTTTTTATGTTCCTTAGCTTATTTTTCTTTGTTACTTTAATTTTTGGATCAAGTTGTTAAGATTTTGCAGAGAAATACATCATGTTCATGAGTGCATCACGACTCGTGAATGTGTTCACGAGTATTCCAGAGGCTTCATCCATTCAGTCATGAGCAAGATCACTAGTCGTGAAGACTATCATATGTAGTACAGAAGCGAAAGGCTCACGAGTCGTGAGATTCCTGCCGAGTCGTGATCATTGCTTCCTTAACACTCACTGCCTTCTCTTCACGAGTCGTGAGGAACATGCCGACTCATGAAGCACTGTTCCAAGAGTTACGAGTCATGATTTTTCACTTCCTGTTTTTATTTTTATTTCATTTTCATTTCTTTATTTCACTTTTATTTCTTCTAATTAGGAGTATTAGCAGTTTTTAATTGGATTAACTACCCTTTATTAACATAAATTTAAAAGGGGGAACGGTTATAACATAAAATTAGGGTTTCTAAACGTCATCTCTTTTCATTTTTCCCTTCTTCTATAAATACTGTGGTAGTTTACTTTTCATTTTTTTACATTATCTTTCTTTTACTCCTCTCGTACACTTCTTTCTCTTCAACTGTAACTTGCATTTCCTTTTTTCTCTTTGTTTTTCTTTCTCTGCAACATTTTCTTCCCATTTCCCTTCTTTTCATTCACGTTACACAATGTTATCTCTGCTTCCTTTCTCTTTAACAACCATGGTAAGGACAAAGAATGTTGCAGCTTCAAGGGGTCATCAAGGAAAAGATGAAGCACCAGTACAGAGTTTACAGACGGACTTTGGTGCTCCATTCCCTCTTTCTTCCATTCATGAAGGTAACAGATTCCTTGTTCTCAAAGATAGAGCAAAATCTCAATGTAAGTATTTTCCTATCTCTTTGCTTGAACAAGTGGGTGTTCTTGATGAAGTGAATGAGATGTTGTCTCAATGTGGCCTCTTACATTTTGTTAATATGCATGAACAGTTCTACACTGATTTAGTTTTGGAGTTTTACACAAATTTCAAAGAAAATGCTGATAATCCTAGACTTGTAGACTTTCGCTTGAATGGTGTTGATCATACTCTTACTTATTTCATGACGCATCGTATCTTTGGTTTTAAACCAAGTGGATTATGTATTCCTCCTAAGAGTTATAGACCTAATGATTTTTGGACCTTTCTTACTGGTTTGACTACACCATATAGGGCTAGAGAGGCTAAATCCATGTTTATATCGGGCTTGAAATATTGGATTTTGCATAAGATTCTTGCCTCCATTGTCTTCAACAAGCCTGAATTTAATAGAGTTTCTAGTCATGAACTGTTTTTGATGTGGTGTGTGCATAATCGTAAGTCTATATGTTGGTCTTATTGGATTTTCAGACAATTATTGAATTGTGTTAGTCACCTGGAGTCCCCTATCACACATGGTCATGTCATAGCTGCTGTTGCTAGGGGAATTGATATTGATTTGCGTATTTATGATGGTGTACTTCCATGCATATATTTTTCAAAGCATTTATTTGTAAGAGGAGAAGTCACTAACAATTCCTTTCAATGCATACCACTTATATATCGTTCTTGTTGGAAGGAATTACCAAGCACTTCTACTCCCCAAGTGGTTGCTATGGAAAGTACTTCGGAAGAGTCAAGGCCAATGGAGTTAGGGCAAAGTGATGATCCTATGGAGGGTACACCTAGTCATTTACCTGTTTTCACACCAACTGCTGGATCTTCTTCCAATATCACCACTTCCATGTTCAATCAATTGTTACACAATCAATCCACCATCCAAAATCAATTGGCTTCCATGGAGCAAGCCACAAGTCAATTGGTTCATCGTCACCGCCGTCTTGAACACAAGGTGGATGCTTTCATTTCCCAAGCGAGCTATGAGGTCCTATCACCTCCACCTTCACCATGAATTTGAGGGTAGTTTTCTTTCCTTGCTTTTGTTTATTTTTAATTTTGTTTTTGTTTGTGTGTTTGTTTTGTTTCTCCACATTGAGGACAATGTGTGTTCTAAGTGTGGGGGAGCACTTGTGTGTGTGTGTTGGTGTGTTGTTTGTTTATCTTTTTCTTTATTTAGACTAACTTTTATAGTGAGTTTTATTATAAGTATTGCTCATATTGTATGTAATATAGGTTGTTATGAAGATTCATTTACCTTTTATACTCATTTGATTAGATATTCAAGATTTTTGGCATGTGTTTTATGTTTTTAAGTTATCTCTTTTTACTTCTTTCAACATTTTAGGTTATTTAGTCTCTTCATTAACTATGCTTTAAGGTTAGAATATGCTCATTTAGTTTAAGATTTTAGGATTTTAGTTGCTTCATGGAAACTATAGCCATAATACTTACCTTTAGCCTTTCAATAATGGATGAGGACTAATATAAAAAAATGATGATAATGATAAACTAAATAAAGCAAGATGCATATCTAAAAGCTTAATAAAGTATGGGATGGAGAGTAAAACGCACCCAATACTATATTCTCTTGCTATTCATGGGATAAAGTCTAAAAGTATACCCATGCTAAAAAAAAGAAGAAAAACAAAGAAAAAGAAAGAAAAGAAATGAAAAAAATATATAGTCTAAAAATGCCATGAGATAGGTTTAAAGGTATGTGTGCTTTTTTTAATTGTCCAAAAAGGAAACTATAGTCTTAGAATCTTAGGCTTTATGATCACTATTCTCTCTTGAGCATGGTTAGTCTTGAGACTTTATATTCTTGATGTTGAATTTAGTAAATTTAGGTGACTTGATGATTTAAGATGCATGTTTTAAGTCTTGATGTACTAATATTTTGAGTGTTAAGGTGTTTGAATTCATATCAATCTTATCTTAAGTGACAATTGAGCAATGCTTTATAATGTGACTTACTTAGTTTGACTTGAGATTAAATTTTCTCACTTTTCTCTTGCTTGGGGACAAGCAAAGTTTAAGTATGGGGGAATTTGATGTCATGTAATATGTCTACTTTTTAGTGTGTGTTTTCTCTTATTTATGTAACTAAGTATGTAATATTATATGTATTTTATGTGTTTATTTTCAATTTATGTGTTTATATGTGTTTTTAGGTTAAAGATGGTGAAGTGTGAAGAAGAATGAAGAGCTGGTGAAGATTCGAAGATGAAGATCATGAGTCGTGAAGTGGATCACGACTCGAACAAGAATTCACGAGACGGACTGGAGATTCATGAGTGAGGCAGAGAAGAGAGGCTCACGACTCGGCATCTTGTTCACGAGTCGTGAAGTAGATCACGACTCGAAAGGAGGCTCACGAGTCCAGAAGATTAGGTGAAGTAGATCACGACTCGTGAGGGTGTTCACGAGTCGAACAAGAAACTGCTTCTCAAACGTTGTGACTTTTGCACCCGATTTTTCAGCCAAACATTATGTCTTTTCAGAGTAGCCTTTCGTGGTTTCTGAGGGGATATATCTGTAGAGTTAGTAGACTCTATATAAATGGGAGAAAAACTCTGGTTAAAGGATCGAAAAAAATCAACAAATTCTTTTACCTTTTTCTTAAGAACATTTTAGTTGTTTTGGACAATTTCATTTTTACTTAGTTTTAGAGGATGACAAAAGAACAAAGCCAAAGGAATAAGAGATTTATCAGAAGGTCAAAATAGAAAGTAAACCCTGGGGAGTGATGTTTTCTTGTCTCTTATTTCATCTTTATTGTAATTTTGTTTATGGCTAAGTTCTTTTGGTACATTATAACTAATTAATTTAAGTTGTTATTCATCTACTTATCTTTGTCTATTGAATTTATTTTATTTATGTATGAAGTATGATTTAAGTTTGTTTAAGTGCTTTGATTTGCTTAGTATGCTTGATCACCATATTAAGTATGTTAGTCATTTAATTCACAATGAGAGTTGGAATTCTTTGATGGAAAGTTAAATGAATTTACTTAAAGCATTGAATTCACTTAAAGATAAGGAATTCACTTTAAGGGGTTAAAGAATTGGCATAGAACTTCATAGTTTTTACTTATCTCTATAATGACATGAGAATGCTTATAGACTCTAAGTAAGAACATTCTTTATTGACAATGAGAATTGCTTTAAAGAATCTTAGCTAAATTCTCCATTCATATCATCCATACAATTGTTAATTAATTCAAAGATGAACTTGTTTTATTTGGTTATAACGTACGACCATCCCATCTTTTAAGTAATCTATTATCCAAAATTAACTTAATATATTTTAAGTAGTTTAGTATTTACATTAATTGCATGATTTTAATTGAAATTGTTACCTATCCATTTACTTGTTGTTACATCAATATAAAATTTACCCCGTTCCCTTTGGAACGATACCCTACTCATCCTATACGCAGTCTAGTGAGACTAAGGGTTCAATTAAATCCCCATCAGGTAAAAGGGCGAGTCATGACTTTGACCCGTGACTTATTGATACTCAAGCTCATTGAGTCAATTTAGGAAGATGAACATGGAGTAGAAAATGTCATTAAGGCCAAATTAAGCTTTCTAAACCCTAATCCATTTCTATGCCCAAAACAAAGTTTGCATAATAAAAACATTGATTTAAACCAACAAAATAGACTCAAATAAAATAGCATTAAAAAGAATTTAATAGATAATATTGTAATTAACCATGAAATATTGAACAAATACATAAATTAACCCTTTGGTAATTAAATTACAAAAAATTTATTTAGTCTAATAAAATATAGATATAAAATATAAAATTAATAACAAAAATATTGAGGAGATATTAAAAATAAGAGTTAATTAAATGAGAAATAACAAATTAGAAAATATGCAAAAATAGTGATAATAATGGCTATATTAACAATAATACCAATTAATTATAATGATAAAATTGGCAAAAAGATAATCAAACATCAATTTAACAATGAGACATTTAAAATAAACAATAAACATGTTAACAACAATAATAAACAAAATAACATTAGTAATTAAATTAATAGCAAAAGTAATAAGACAATAAATAAACTAATAAATTAATCTAATATATTAAACAATGAAATAACAAACAAATAATAAAAAAATTAAATAATAAATAATGAAATTAAACATTAATTAACAACCAAATAATTAACAAATTAACATAATGACATAATTAATTTATTAAGCTAATATAATCAATTAATTCACAAAATTGGTTAGCAAATTATCATACTTTTCAATTAATTAACAAAATATTAACAAAATTGAACCAATAAATTATATAAAATTTAATTAATAAATCATATCTTAAAAACACAATAAATAAAATAAATGATTATTTACATAATTAATTAAAATTAAATATAAGATTTATAGGATTTAGGGATTCAAGAATATTACCTTCAATGTCAATTCTGTCAAAGAACAAGAATTTGGTGCTCTATGGCTTTTTTCAATTTTATAGAGTTTTTTGCAATTTTTTTGGTTAATTTTGTTGAGTTTCTATGGAAGAAAAAGAAGAACAGTGAGAGAGGATGTAAGATAGAGAGAGAGAAGAAAAGTGAGTCCAAACTTCTTTAAGAAGCTTGAGAATCCCCTTAAAATATCCCATGGGATAAGGATGGAAAAAATAAGATTATTTTCCAAAATTTGCCCTGTTTTAAGGTCCAAAATGCATTATAGAAGTTAGTTGCGGCATTGAGTCATGAGTCACGGCCTTGAGTCATGACCTTAACTCGTGAGTCATGGCCCTGACTCATAAGTCACAACCTTAACTCATGACCTTAACTTGTGAGTCATAGCCTTAACCCATGATTCATGGCCTTGAGTCATGCTCATTTTCTTATCTAACTAACCTATAATCTAAAATGCATTACAATTTTTAGGCTAGAAGATGCCATTTTTTTGATAAGTTGCCTTCTTGAAATTTTTTCTTATATGTCATAGCTTTCCAATGAATCAAGAATCACTCAATTTGGATTTTTAGATTGAGATTTATAGACAAAATTTGGACAACTGCACTTAATAAATTTTTAGGGATAAAATTAATGTTTTTAATTTGGAAAATTATTAGAAATAATGGGTTCAGAATTAGATCATACTCGTTTCATAAAAGTTAATTCAAAATGAGTTTATTTTCTTTAAAAATTGGATTCACTCCAAAAAGAGCACTGCAAAGGGAGTTATACCCAAATTACTATAGAATGATTCAGGTACATGGATAGATTTAGGTCATCTATGTTCAAGCCTACTTTTGAGAATCTTAATGACCGAACTAGATTTTGGTTTCTCCATAAAAGTTGTATGTCATTGTCTTTAAATTCAATTGGATTTGTAATCATCTAATTATAAGATCTGTAGGCTGAGATAAGGCCATAACATTCCAAACTACTTTAAGTTTTGGAAATTGATTTTCCTCATTTTTCCTTTTTTGAAAGGGATAAATGGCGAAGCCTTTAAAAATTTTATTTTGAGAATATTAAAAACTCTTGGAAATCCTAGAACTTATGTTCCTTATCTATCTATGAGAAACTACTTCCTCATTAGGTAACCCTAATCAAGAGTTACCTTAGGATCCAGTGCCTATAATTTTGGTCTCTTTATATAAATTATAATTATATCTATCTAGTGTAATTTTCAGCTAGTTTCAATCAATTTGGATATCTAAAACTTGAGATATATCCAAAATATTCACTATAGGTCCTATGGATCATACACCACAATTTGTCAAATTAAGGCTTTTCACCACTAACTCCTCTCTATTGCATATATACACATCTAACATACTTACTCAAAACATTTATACCATTAAAACATCAATTCCAAGTAATTATTTCAATTAAAAAAGTATAAATAAATTTAATTACTTCTATACCTCAAAGTGCTAAAAAATTCTCCCTTCAAGTCTTTAAATCCTCCTTTTCCTCCGTCTTTCTAGACCCAACTTCTACAATTTATAATTCACGTTTTTTAATATCCAACCTACTTTTATCAAATTTTAGAAATTGAAGATATGAAAGAAGTGAAAATGAGGAAAAGATCTTACCTTATTTCTCTAACCCCTAAACTCTCTCTCTTACCAACTATGAACCACTAAACCAAAGGAGTATAATATAAAGAGAAAATGCTGGAAATGGCCATCATGGCCGATTGCCCTAAGTCTCCCCTTTAAACCCATTCATTAAGGTGGGAACATTGGTTCCCTCATACATTTTTTTATAAAAAAATAAGAGTCCTACACAACATTTTAGAAAATATGGGATGAGTGATCCCAATTTTATGAAAATGAAACTCTTCATTTTAGGTTAATTTTTAGGAGGAAAATTGGACATTTGTCCATTTTTATTAAGAAAATACCAATTTATTAGTAAAAATCAATTAGGTAAATTTATGTTAGCGTGCAAGAAAATCCTTTATTATTATAAATCCCAAATAAATTAAATAAAGCAATGATAATAAAATAAAAGGGTAAAGTATAGAAATAAAACCGTTAAATAATAATACTCTAAGGCCTTCCAACCTCAAATTCTCCAAAAAAAGCCAATGCAATTAAAATTTATTTCTCACAAAAACATGAAGAAAAGAAAATATTAACATGTGACAAATAAGAATAAATAACAAAATAAAATAAAACAAAATACATTTTAGAACTGAAATTAAACAAGTAGAACACAAACATACAATGGTAGAAGAAAAATGTGATATATAAGAATCAAATATGATATGTAAATAAGTTCGGAGCAAGAAGATACATGAAAACACA
Source organism: Excoecaria agallocha (assembly GCA_037975025.1). Lineage (NCBI taxonomy): Eukaryota > Viridiplantae > Streptophyta > Magnoliopsida > Malpighiales > Euphorbiaceae > Excoecaria > Excoecaria agallocha. Next base: position 20,957,861 of record CM075822.1, read on the forward strand.
ATTAATAAGCAAAATAGGGGCCACAAATGGCAAAAAATAAAGGAGGAATGATCTATAAAGTGTGAGGGACAAGAAGGAGCAAGGTACCCTAGTGTCCCATCACTCATTATGACATATGGGCATCTTTCGAGCCTTCTTCCCATCTCTCACACCCACAATGCAAAATTAAAAGTAACATGTATTTAAAATATAATTAAATACATTATTTGACATAAACATGCTAGAATTAATTCTGAGGACTAAAAATTAATTTAAATCATGCCAAATCATTAAATTAACACAAAATCTATAGTTTTTACTATGAGAAGACAAAAATGCATTAATGGTGGAAGTCCTAAAATAAATCTCATTCTACATATTTTTAGTCATTTTTTAGTCAAATATAACATGATAAAATAAAAAATAATTAAATCATCATGGCATAAAATAAAAAAATAAACACAAATTTCACATAATGGATTAATAACAATGAATGGCATATGATTTATCCCATATAAAAAATAGAAGGCCCAAAATATTACCCTTAGTTGTTGACTATAACACCAGGAAATTGCACTTCAAGTTCTGACTTAGATTGATTTCTACAATAGTAAATGGATGAAAATATTTTATGAAAAATCTCAATTAGCCAAGCCTTTTTTTCTCAAGGAGTAAAAATTAAATTTTTTACTCTCAAGAACTTAATGGCTGCCTCTAAAAAGAATAATTCAATTCTTTTAAAAACCCTAGGGTTTTTGCCCTTTATAAGTGGACAGAGTTTGAAATCTTTCAAACTCTATCTTTCCCTTGAATTCTATTTGAAATCCTCAAATTTCCATCCAAAATTTTATCCTTAATAACCAAAATTTATCCTAAATTTTATAGAGTGGCCATCTTAACTGATAGTGATGTAAACGAGTTTAGGGAGACAATCAACATTGAAAGATTGAACTATATCCATGGCCAAGAATAAAATCAAAAGAAAAGAATATAGCCCTATAGGTTAAAAACCAAAAAAGTTAGCCTTGCAAAAATTGGGAATCTCGTCAAGGTGAAAACCTAAAAAAGGCTTCCTAGGGAAAACTTAAAGGGTAATTGAAAATGTTCAATCATTAAAATTTGAAAGGGCTTATTGATAACAGGAGCTTGATGCTTTCAAGATATAACCCAAGATTATATGAGACCTTGTATTTTTGAGCTTAATGCCAAATAATGTTCATATGTAATGAAATTAGACTGAAATGTAATTAAATCTTATTCATTATCTATTCTTGGGATTCATGTTTTTTATCTTCATATTTCTTGATTTTCTTCACTTAAATCATTTTTTATATATGCAAATGAGTTTTAGTAAGGTTTTAGGTTTTTTTCATGCTTGATTTGGCTTAGATTGCATTTTGGAGTGAAATCAATTTCCTGGAACAAAGTTCCAATAGCTATTAAGTAGATTCACATTAAGGCTTTACTAGTAACTTATAACCACAAATTGCGACTTGCCTTGACTCTCCTTTTTCATTTCCCACACCAAAAAAATTTGTTTTATCGATGGAAATTATGCTTTTTATCGACGAAAAATGACCTTACTGACATTTTTTTATTATTTTATCAATGAAATACATCTCTTGGTAAGACGTTCATTGATAGAAATTTACCAGCGAAAAATTTCATTAGTAAACATTGCCAAAGGAATTATAAAAATTATTCCATCGATAATTTTAATAAAAATCGATTGAATGTTTCATTACGTTAACCGTCTACCAATGGAATATTGCATTGGTAAACTATCTATAAATTTAATGAATAAATAATTAATTTATTTTAATATAAATGGTGATGGATTTTTTCATCGATAATTTTCTTTGCAAAAATATTTAGTATAAATATTAAAATTATTAAAATGCTAGCGATGGATTTTTTCGTCTGTAATTTATCGGTAACATATAATTTTTCTATTTATTTTTATAATTTTTTTGAAAAATTTATATATTCCCTATTTTCAAATCCCAAATTGGAAAAAAATGTAAAATTTTAATTAAAGATTTATATTAATTAATAATTTTAATATATAATAAAAATAATATATACAAAAAGTTATCTAAAATTTTATTTGTACAGGTATTGAGTAAATTACAATACCAAAGACAAAAGATCTATTTATATATAGAACAGAAAACTTAACATTAAATGCTCTTAGAATATCCTAAAAGATAATGAAAACTTCAAATTACTAAACTTGTCCCAAGCACGCAACCGCCACCTTTATCAACCATCAATCTATGATTTGAAAATATCACATGACAACTCAATTTGAAACTTGATGGTGACCAATGACAACATACAAAATAGTTAGGCTTATCTGCTAATTTGTTTTAATATCTTATGTAAATTCCAAGTTAATCTACTTCAAATTTTGGTATTTAGGCTACAAAACACAAGAAACACATAACCAAAACTCCTTAATTTCTTAAGTGGGAAACTCCAAGCATCTCTCCATTCTTTATAACCTGAAGAAAGGAAAATAACAATTCTTATCGATATCATAATCCATAACCTCAAAAGGGTGTCAAACATTAAGCCCAAAACAAGATCACGACATACGTCATGTGCATAACTCTTCTTTTCTGATGCAAAAATTTTAAAACGAGAAGGACCAAGATGGCTAACTAAAGCCATGTTAGCCACACCTAGCCCACTATACAACTTTCCCATTAGCATTTAATATAGGTCATTCACAATATGACCCGTAAAGCAATTTTCAGTAATCCCCACTATAAGTGTAGCAAATATAGAGCATAATCCACATCTAAGCAATGAGTGTCCCATGATAGGTTTTATATTGAAGATTGACATTTTCACATAAAAGATTTAAACTCGAGCTAGATGCTCAATCATTTGCCATAGTGTATTATAATAGGAGAGCAAAAGATCCATTAAAGCTACCATACATAAGAACTTGAAGTCAGTTAAAAATTTAAGTGATATGGATGTAATCAGGTAGTAAATTACAAATATATTATATTATAACACTAATGTCCTTGGGTTTTTCTAGTCAAACTTATTACATAAATGCTACCCTCAAATGTTAAAGATAGTAAGAACAAAGGTGACTCACAGTAGTATATTGAATGTCAGTTGATTTCACAAGCAATTCGTGTCTGTCAAGAATAAGAGTTTTGCATGTATGGGAAGAAAGTTCTAGGGCTTTACAATTCTAAGTACTTTTTCTTGAAATTAGATAACCTTTTAGCTACTCTCATCTAACATATGACCTTTGACCTTGGAATAATCAATTAAACAATAATGAACAACTAAAAAGAAACATCCAAGGATTTAAATCAAGTTTATCTTTTATTGATATCACTGTATGTAATTTGCCCATTTCATTTTAAACAAACCACATATATGTCACTATCATAAAAAATGCCATCTACTATAATTGTGAGAGCTGACCATGTTTACTAAAGAAAAGACCACATTAAGATGTGATAAGATGCAAAAAAGCTACAAATGAAATATTAAGGAGAAGCATAAAAAATATTACAAGTTCCCTACAATATCCATGGCCAGATGTGTGTAGCATTTCATTCTTACCCATTATTATATTTAACCCAATCTTTATTTTATGGTTCATCATTTACATCACCCTAGATTCATTACCAGGGATTACTTAAAAGTGAAATATAAAACTACTCAAGATAACTAATTACAATAACTTACAATAATAAAAAATATGAGTTAATATCACAAACATATTTATAAAATCACAAAAAACTTATAGAAACAAGCAAAATAAAAAGAGCATATGTATTCAAAAAATTAGCCACAGAAGTCACCAAAATAATGTAGGAAAATAGACATGTGAGCTTAAAATAAGAGATTTCCTAATATCAAAATGCAAAAAATTGATGTACAAGGAAAACAAAAAGAAGAAGAGGATGGTCACCTAAAAGCGTAAAGAAGAGAAGGATTACCTAAAAGTGTAACATTTTTATGTATTAATAATATAAGAATAAAAACATATCAATATCTTTAGTTATGTTATAATTTAGCAGCTCTCTTGTAAGATTTTCAATAAGTCCAGTGCATTAAATTAAACACTTTTAAGGCTTAGAACATACACATTTCTTATGTATCATAAGATTAGCAAACCTTTCACATTCAAAACCCAGTAGGTGACCTAATAAACTAAAAATTCTATGTCACACTAGCAATACAAAAATGGTAAAAACTGAATACTTAAATCATTATACATCAATCGAATGTACAAGTTTGTCAGCAGTATAAGAAAATGAAAAAAAAATCATTCTATAACTTTTGGTTAAGATTTTATTAAGGAAAATCAAATCATATTAGGCATCAAACTACCTTAGCTGAGTGTAGAATTATATCATCCTTGGTCAATGTGAAAGAAAGACTATTGCCATATGATGCGAGATTCAGTGTAGCATATGGCTCTGGTTGACAAATAACAATTCACATCCATATATTTAGTTAAATGATACAATTATGAAATGAACAAGGCAACTAGATAACCTTTCCTGAATCCAATTGTCACAATCAACATATCCTTTAGTGCATAGGCATCGACGTCTTTAACTTTCACTATACAATGTAAAATAGAAGGCATCATGAATTCAAAAGAGTAAAATAAAGAGTAGAATTACAGGATTAGTGTTCTGAAATGTTTTTAGAACAAATAGTAGTAAAAGGCTTATCCAAATAAAGATTAAATTTATAGCCGTAATATTCTAAAACATTTTCAAAATTGATTGACTCGTGCATATATAACAACTGAAAATATATTCAAATAGTACTAAATGTTTGATTCAAATGGTTTTTAAGAATCTTTTTTTCTTATTTATTAGTAATATTACAAGCCTATAAAGTATATCAATCAACAGTAGATGGATCCAAAACATCCAAAACATACATTTTAAGAGAATCATCCACATAAATCATCTAGTATTTGTCAATGAAATAGTAAGTTGGCTAATGTAATATCAAATTCATTTCACAACATTTTGTCCCAATTTCTCCATTTAATTTTTGTTTTTAGGATGAATATCCACATTACTCGTCTTTCCAATAGAGTTCTTCCTTAAGAATTTCTTGGCCCTTCGGCTATCACACCTATAAGCATAACAAACTTATTTAGCCAAACATGGTTTTCCTTTCATATAACATACACTATTTAAATGATGGTTGAAAGAAGTTATGAGGTATAATGAAGCCCTTAAGAGAATTTATATAGTCAATCTTGGCTAATTTTATAACTCAATATCTATAGTTTGAGATAAACTAAAAGAAACTTTTAAATCAAACACAACTTTGTGACCTTCTATGCAAAAAATACATAAAAACCTGCAATCTAACGAATAGGCGTTAGTGAAAAAGATAACAAGGCAAGAAAATTATTTAAATATTATTACCAGAGTAGAAGAATTCAAACCTTTCCATCCTTCCAAGCTGCATCCAGGTCCTTAAGGACATGCCAAAAAACAACTAATAAATTGAACACAAGATCATAACTATCAAGGCTGTGTCTATCTTTAAGAACTAATGTTTGGTTCATTCTCATAAATATATATAGCAAAATACAACAGAAAAAAACTAAAGAACACATACCAACTTTCTACTGGTCAATTTAGTAGCAGCTTTTACACTTCCAAAGTGATGTATATTTGATGCAAATTGAGTAGTAACGACTCTCCCTTTAGCATTTGAAATACATCCCATTAGTGAATTTGCTAGTACACTCTTGCTGATTGTCCTTCTAGGTGATTGTACATTAGTTGAGTCACTCATCATCTAAATAGGAGTGTGAATTAATTAGATGTCAAGTGGTGATGTCCTTTATGAACAACTTTAATTAAATAATTCTGCTCACAATGTATTATTTAAAAGACTTGAATATCAAAGCAATACAGATAATGTGCAATTAATGTTCATCAATAAGGGAAATAGCATTCTAAAGACATGATTAACATCAAACAATAACCCAAGAAAACTTACATCCACGACATCAAAAGACATTTATGTCAATTTAAAAAAAGTAAATCAAAATGAGTGGTCAGTTCCAATATTAAATGAAATGTAAAAGAGTTGTGTTAATAGAAAGTAAATAATTCTAAATGGGTCAAGAAGATTAAATAGGAAAGAGCATTGTTAAGGATATTATTAACATCAAACAAAAAATCCAAGAAAACTCATAGCCAAGATATCAAAAGCCATTTAGATCAATCAAAATGGATAGTCATTTCCAATATTAAATGAAATGTAAATTTCCTCTTAAAAAAATGGTTAATAGAAAGTAAAGAATATTAAATGGGTCAAGCTATGCTTCACTAATTCTAACTACCAAAATACAAAAATAATAAATAATAAAAAAAACTCCTAAAGAACACCCATCTCTTCAACAAAGTTAAACCTATAAAATTTCCTCTAATTAATTCATGTCAATACAATCAGTTGTTAAACGAAATAAATAAATTAAAGAGACTTGCTAACGTTATGCCTTATTTTGAGAGTTCCTCTAGTGCTTGGCGATCAAATACTTTCCCATCAAATAGTGATTCATCAATCTATAATGAAAAACATCTTATGCAGCTAATGAACTCAAATGAAATAGGATAGAAAAATGATAGATCTAAAGAGGCCACATAAACCTCCTTTGCCCTATAAAAAATACGTCCATTTGCTTGCCATTTCTAGTTAACATGGAAGCTATTCAATCTTGGGATTATGAGAATAAACTCACCGACATTGGTTAGTTCTTTTGATTTATAAAGCTACACTACAGTAGATTAACCAAAATAAACAAGAGTAGGAAGTAAATACATGGCTTCTAGAAGCACTAGGTGCATAAAACGAATGGTAGCTTGTAAAGGATAGTAAAAAAGAATGATACTTTGAAGTCTAACAAGAGAAAATAACTCACTTATAAGTGATAGTTCTAATCTAGTTCCAACCGAATCAGAACCTCACCAATATCTTTTTATAAGAATAAGGCATGCATAAAACATGTTAAAGCACATAAAATATCTCAAGTATTATATGGACTAAAAAAGAACACAAGGTATATGCCTCACACCAAATATATCCATCCTTAGTAGTTTACTATAAGTTTTAATGAGTATTTGACGGTGAAAAGAAGACCAATAATTTAGCCATTGAGTGTACACCACAAAAGGTAAATAAAAGCACATGAATATTGACATGTTTCTTTTACACAATAACTTAAGGATGACTTCACATGACATTTATGAAAAAATGGTAAATTTTACAATTCTGATTGATGAAATATGGTAATGAGTTCATAAAAGAAAATTTTGAAAATATTTACTTACCAAACGAGAAAATAGAATGCCAAATAACCACCTAAAAGTATCGATATTGAAGACCTGCAACACTAAAGAAGTTAGGAACCCAAATCCTAATTTCGAATCCCAGATACCTAAAAAATAAAAAATAAATAAATTAGAGAGAATAAAGCAATGACAACACTTAAGAGATAGTGATAAATGAAAAGCAATGTACATTATGGGAGATTTCCTCGACAACCTTTTAAAGATTTGAAAGAATAGAGAAAGGAGAGAAGCCCCACCTTTCCCATCCTTCACTGCTGCTATTAGGTTACAACGACCATGACAGTAATTCCTCTCCCATAGGAAAAATCAAATGGATATTTTGCAAAATTATCATGCAAGGTATTAAAATTGGGAAAAATAAATGAAGATTGAAGTTAAACAGAAAAGAAAAATGAGAATTAAGGAGTTCAAAATTGAAGATTCAATGTCCTTTATGTGCAAGAAAGAGACAAACTATATGAGGGAGAAAGAAAGATAGATTCAACAAGGGAGAGATGGTGGTGGTGGTGAATCACCGATAGGGATAACCTGTAAGGCCCCTAACATGACCCTAATCTAATTTGCATATTTGAATGGGATTTTATTTGATTAATATTAAATTAAATGAGGAATTTGTATAAGTATGGGTCAAGAGGGGGTAAATTATCATGTTATTATGTTATTTGCATGAGAATAAAATTTTAAAGCATGGTTTAATGTTAATTAAGGGTGCAATTGAAGTAAAAAAAATATTAAATTGGGGTAAATGTATTGTTTTGGAAACTCAAGGGTCAAATGTGGATAGAAATGTATGTTTAAAGGTCAACTTGAGAGAAGGAATGAATTGTAAGGTAAAAGTAAGACATGCAAATTTTCAAGGGACTAAAGAGGGGATTTTCTTTGTTGGTATAAAAGGCTTGAGTTAGTGAAGATGGAGGTGGCATGTAGTTGAGAGCTGATCGGCTTTTAAGGGAGAGAAAACCAAAAAAATCTTCATCTCTTCTTTCTCTCATTCCCATTGATTCGTCTCAAGCAATTAGATGATAATTTTAGTTGGTTAATCAAGAGTACAATGTATTAAACTTAAGGTAATTAAATTGTTAATTAAACCCTTCATTATCTTCTTCTTTTTCTTTTCATTTTGACTAAGGAGAACGTTAACTGTGTACAGGAACTTGAATGTCGATGATTTTTGTGAAGGAGAAGAGTAAGGAAGGAAGAGCAAAGGAAAGGGTACTGCTAGAGGTTGAAGACATTGGGTTTTTCAACCAAGGTATGGGAATTTAGGTTGTTCATATTGCATGTGGAATTGATTGCTGGAATTGGGTATGATTTACAGAATTTAAAGTTACGTTTTGCTTAATTTTAACGATGTGAGGTTGAAGAAAAGATCATCCTTGCCAAGTCATGAATATCTTCACGAGTCGTGAACTATTGTCCGACTCATGAAGCTCTTCACGAGTCGTGCATCTTCTTCCTCTAGGAATGTTGGGTTCACTCGTGAAGCTCTTCACAAGTCGTGAATATTAGTCCAACTCGTGAAACTCTTCACGAGTCATGAAGTGTAGCTTTTCTTCTCCAATCGTGAACGTCTTCATGAGACGTGAGTATTGGCCTTATTAGCTTCACTCGTGAATCTCTTCACGAGTCGAACATTTCGTCACGATTGAATGACCTATATGGATTGTTTTGCTCATAAGTTGAGCTATAGAGCAGCAAATTGAATGATTCTTTTTGCATTGGAAAATAGACTTCTATACCTATATTTCATGTGAAAGAACCTAGAATTAAATCAGCCTTTAATTACATGGAATTTAGGATTGAATCTGGACTAGTTCCCTAGACTGCACACAGAAACAAAATTTATAGTAATGTGCATATCTTTTTGTAGAGATGTTGAATTGTTACAAAATGAAATTCTAGAATAATTAGAGACATGAAATTCTAACTTTGATGAAGAAAGGTTTGTTTAAATCCTTCTAAATTTTACATTATAAATTGTTCTAAATGACAGTCCACACGATTTGGTTTTAAAACAGCCTATAGTAATTTTCAAATAACTCAAGCTATAGGTCAGATATGGAGATGAATTTTGATGCTATGGAAACTAGACACATAGAGGGATAAAATTGTGTGAGATAATCTTGACTAAAAATGACTTTTTCCTTTCCAAATGTGGCTCACACGTTGAGTCCGGAATGCTGCCCTATACAAATTGTTGCTTTACTTGACTTTATGATTACTAATTAAATTGAGACAAATAGTTATTTTTATGATAGTAAAATAAATTGGACAGGGCATGTAATATGACTATCAATGACAGATTTATATGCATACATGTACATTCATTGTGTATATGAATAAGGATTAGTGATGAAATATCTAACCTATACATGTAATTAGACTTGTACATGATTGTCATATGCCTAATTGATGTGTACATATGTAATCCTATGACATGAAAGTGTACATGATCTGAATGATGAAAAATGCATATATATATATATTGGTAAACAAGCTTATAGGAATAAGCCTACTATATGTGAATGTACCTACAGGTATGTACATTTACGATTATGTACATGAGTGTATGAGCATGTAATTGCCCTATGAGATAGAAGATGTTGTAGCATGACTATGAACATGTGAGATGCTTAATGAGAACATGATCAGTATATGATATGATGATTATATGCCATGCCTATATGTCATGATGCCAACTTATAGTCACACGAAATGGATGAGCTAATTGTGTAACTTGACTTATGAAATATGCATATATCTATTTATGCACCAGAGAACTTATAGTTTTACAAGACTCTATATATGTACAAATAGTATACTATGAATACAGTCTTAATATATGAATTGAACACGAATATTGTTCTGCCTGCGATAGAGTTTTAGATGTGGATAGATAGGCGCCTATAAGGAAATTGTAGCCGGCATAGTTTGGCCCAATTGTGTCCATAGCATGTATGATCCCGTTTGGATAATGAACAGCCACGTTTGGGTTGATAGGCGACCCCGTTGGGGTAAATTTGACTGGTCTACAGTATATTTTGGCCCTGTTTGGGTCTATAGATCTGATAGCTTCGGATATCCTTCATTTTGATACCGATGTGTATCTATAGTTTCTGTTATCCACTGATAAAGCTAAGGCAGGATAAACGTTATTTATAGTAATAATCAAAATTAAACAGTTAAAATTATTTAACTAAAGGTTGATATTATGGATTATATTGTTGGTTTGCCCACAGGAATTATATTTCATTTGAATATGTTCATATGGGAAATTGTTGTCTATATGAATTATGAATATGAGAATATTCGTTACTCTTTTGGGTACAATGTTTAGGTACATGAGGAAATGTTTTGTGCTTTAAAGTATTTGTTGTTAATGACATGATATGTTGTACATGTTATCTATAATACACATTATATGTATATTTTGATGACCGTTGTGAGTGGTCATCCATCTATAGATATTCCCTACTAAGCTTTATAGCTTAGCATGGGTTATTTATCCGTGTAGGTACTGTTAACAAGACTTTTGCTCAAGGACGATCTGTGTATCAAGAAGGGCCAACTACCGACTGTTAATCTTGATGTAGGATGTTTTTGTATTAGTATTATCATATGTTTTGCTTTATGGCCAGTTATGTTATAAAATGTATATAACCTATGAGAAATGTTGTAACTCACAAGTAGTAAAGCTAAGAAGAGTATGTGTGCATGTGATATACATAAAGTAATATTCAGATGGTATAGTATGCATGATACTAAGTATGAAATGCAATACAGGAATAGACTTGTAGCACACACATAAGTATATGAAACCGTATGACATGATTAGGGGTAAAATGATAGTTAAACAAATATATTGTATAAGCATGATTAATAGTAATTAAATTATTAGATAAATAGGGTTTTGCATAGAGGGTGCTTTAATTTATGGTATCAGAGCCTGGTTTAGCCTTTTCTGGGTAAAAATTAACCTAGGATTCTATAGTATGATATAGTGTTTTGTTTGCCTGATACAGAAGTCCCTGTTTTTGATGCGGAACCCCAGCCTATATGCCAAACTAGAACGCCAACATACCATGAATATTGAACATAAATAAGATAATAAACCCCCAATCTAAAGAACCCCCAAACAAGATTGATTGGAAACTCTTATGATAGATTGATTTAGAAAACAAGAAGAAGAAGAATCAAGCATACATTAATCATGCAAATAGCCTAAGTCTAATTCTTCATGCAATAGCAAGAATCAATAATAAATTAACTCTCACAAATTCGGCCAAGCCAAAGAAAATTCTCATTAATCAAAATTCAAGTGTCTTACAAATGAAGAATTCAGCCCTTTATATAGGCTAGGCAGCCACCCCTCCCTAGATGAATTAAAATCAAACACTAACTCTAAGAGATAAATAATAAAATAAATAACAAAGATAATTCCTAACCTTTATCTACATGTATTTGGCCATAATATGGACTAAGTACATGAAGAAATAAAGATAAATACAATCTGAAAATAATCCTGAAAGCTGGTGATAAATATGCATGATTATCCTAAGAAAATGAAGGAATGAATGTAGACTTAATCTTGGCTAAAAGTGGATTTCGGCCAGCCCTTTAAAGATATGGTCAAGCTATTATTTCTCCCTCAAACTCTACTTAATAATATCCCAAAATAATAAGTATTTATCAAGGAAAATCCATTCCTAAAATTTAGGACCCTAAGTTCATCAATGTAGGCCTAAACCTAAATCTGACCCAAACCCATTAAAATTCAATTCTCCCATGTAAAATTCGGCCCCCTTAGGTATTCTAAGCCTCAAATAGTTATTTTGGCCCAACTCTTTAGAAGAGATAAGCCCAACTTTAGCCTACCCACTTAAACTACCCAAAACAGTAAAATAAGCCCAAAATAAAACAAACCTATTCTAATAAAGCCCAATTCGTTTTCCTAGGTTCTAGGCTGCCCAAATATACTTTATTAAATGTTACATAAAGAATAGAAACTAAATAAAGTAGCTTGAAGGCCCATTGCACCATTTGGCCTAAACTTGTCTTCATAGTCCAATTTAGCTTCTTTCTCTTCTTGAACTTACATCTTCTCCATATAAAGTCTCATGAATGCTTTTAGGACTTCTTTAAGTTTCTTTGACCTTGCTCTTATTATTGGTCCTTGAGAAAGTGCTAGTTCATATCTCTTGTTTTCGACGTGCTTGGTCGTGCTCATATCATCCCCTCCCTCTTCGGAAAAGATTCGTCCTCGAATCTTCGTCTTGTTCAAGTTGGGAATTGAAACTTGAGGAATAAATTCATCTTCATAAATGATCTTTGGGATAGGTGGAAATAATATGAACGCTTCTTCAGCAAAAAACTCATCATGTTCCTGCAATTTGACAAAGAAAGTAGGCAAAACATGGTTAGTCATTGTTACATCTTTGCGAATTTGATTATTGTTGCCTTCGTTTCCCATGTGCATTTCCTCCACCTTAAGCAATAGAGGAGCAATTGTAACTTGTTGATCTTCCATCTTAACTAAACGAACTTCTTCATTCTCATTCAAACAATCAACATCTTTTCTTTCAATTATTTCTTCATCGCTCACAACATCACTATCAAAGAAAACTATATCTATAGTGTCCCCTTCAGCTTCACAATTTTTTTCTTCTAGGATAACTTCCTCTTCCTTTCTCTGTTCTTTGCTATTTTCCAATCTACTTAGTTGTTTGAACCATTGTTTAAATTACGATTCTATATCATTAAGGTCTTGCCTTAACAACTTCACACTTTCCTTTATCCCATTCATTCTTTTTTATCTCTCAACTTATAAATTGATATCTCGCAATTGCACTTCAGAAACAACTCAAACAAATATGCACAATTAAGTAATTTGATCGAGGGAACAATGAAAAAACCTAACAAGAACAGCGAAGATACTAATTCTAGAGGCAAATTGACCTATTTGAACAAAAATCAGAAATTAGTACACAAGAAGAAGATTTCGTGCACTATAATATATATAGATGTTCAACAACGTGCAATATGTCAAACTAGTGTAATTGGAACCAAAAATAGCTTAGACACACAAATTAGAAACTTAGAATGAAGAAAATGGACAAGACGGATGCACTTAAATGCGATGTTTAACTAAACCTAATGATTAGTTTAAACAGATTTGATGTAAGACTCAACAAAAAAAATCAAAGAATGCATGCAATAAACACAACCCAAATCCAAAATTAGGAGTACTAACCTGGTCTTGAAGAAATCAAACCAATTGTGAAAGTTCTAACTCCAATTTTTGCTTGATTGATCAAAACTTACTCCAAGTGGTGTAGGGCACTTTGTAGATCAAAATTATATCCAAACCAAGTTCAACCACTCAAAGATTGCAAATTATATGCTTGATATATTCAATGGCAAATTCGGATTCAACAAGAACACAAGATTCATCAATTGATCAAATATGATCTTAATAAGATAGTAAATCCGAACTGATAACAAGGCTGTTTCGAATTGATTTTTTTTTCTTCTTTTTTTTGTAACTTTAATCAAACTAATGATCAAATACTTAAAGATAGGTAATTAACACAATAGAGCAAGAACCAAATAAGGAACTAGATGCAAGATCCTATTCGGCTAAAATAGAAAATTAAAGTTTAAAAGCAAAAATTAAAGGATAGTTAAGAATTTACCCCTTAGCCTATGCTCTGATACCAATTGATGCGGAACCCCAGCCTATATGCCAAACTAGAACGCCAACATACCATGAATATTGAACATAAATAAGATAATAAACCCCCAATCTAAAGAACCCCCAAACAAGATTGATTGGAAACTCTTATGATAGATTGATTTAGAAAACAAGAAGAAGAAGAATCAAGCATACATTAATCATGCAAATAGCCTAAGTCTAATTCTTCATGCAATAGCAAGAATCAATAATAAATTAACTCTCACAAATTCGGCCAAGCCAAAGAAAATTCTCATTAATCAAAATTCAAGTGTCTTACAAATGAAGAATTCAGCCCTTTATATAGGCTAGGCAGCCACCCCTCCCTAGATGAATTAAAATCAAACACTAACTCTAAGAGATAAATAATAAAATAAATAACAAAGATAATTTCTAACCTTTATCTACATGTATTTGGCCATAATATGGACTAAGTACATGAAGAAATAAAGATAAATACAATCTGAAAATAATCCTGAAAGCTGGTGATAAATATGCATGATTATCCTAAGAAAATGAAGGAATGAATGTAGACTTAATCTTGGCTAAAAGTGGATTTCGGCCAGCCCTTTAAAGATATGGTCAAGCTATTATTTCTCCCTCAAACTCTACTTAATAATATCCCAAAATAATAAGTATTTATCAAGGAAAATCCATTCCTAAAATTTAGGACCCTAAGTTCATCAATGTAGGCCTAAACCTAAATCTGACCCAAACCCATTAAAATTCAATTCTCCCATGTAAAATTCGGCCCCCTTAGGTATTCTAAGCCTCAAATAGTTATTTTGGCCCAACTCTTTAGAAGAGATAAGCCCAACTTTAGCCTACCCACTTAAACTATCCAAAACAGTAAAATAAGCCCAAAATAAAACAAACCTATTCTAATAAAGCCCAATTCGTTTTCCTAGGTTCTAGGCTGCCCAAATATACTTTATTAAATGTTACATAAAGAATAGAAACTAAATAAAGTAGCTTGAAGGCCCATTGCACCATTTGGCCTAAACTTGTCTTCATAGTCCAATTTAGCTTCTTTCTCTTCTTGAACTTACATCTTCTCCATATAAGGTCTCATGAATGCTTTTAGGACTTCTTTAAGTTTCTTTGACCTTGCTCTTATTATTGGTCCTTGAGAAAGTGCTAGTTCATATCTCTTATTTTCGACGTGCTTGGTCGTGCTCATATCAGTTTTCTTATAGATCGAAGATGAAGAGCTCTAGAGATGCTTTTGAGGAATCGGCTAAAAGTAACAGGCCGGTTAGAACCAATCCCTCAAATCTTGGATCTTCATCATCCAATCCAAATGAGGTTCCCGCAGCCATCCCTGCAGAAGCATTGTTAAAGATATCACAGGATATGGCTCAAATTCTTCAAAGGATGACTGCACCTAAGCTCCAATATCTAAAATTAGGAAGCATGGTGTTGAAGAGTTTTTAGGCACTAATCTATAATAGTCTGAGGAAGCTAAATTTTGGCTGGAAAGGCTAGAGAGAATTTTTTATGAAATCCACTGTCCAGTGGGTCATAAGGCATCTTGTGCTGTGTCCTTATTACAGGGAGCTGCTTATGATTGGTGGAAGTTGGTGTTGACACAACCCCAATTACCAAATCCTCTTACATGGGAATTTTTCACAGCTGAATTCAAGAAAAAGTATGTTACAGAAAGAATTCAGTCACTTGTGCAAATATGTTCCTGATGAGATGTTAACTGATGCTTTTAAATGTAGACAGTTTGAAGATGGGTTAAATGATCGTATCAGAGAAAATTTAATTGGATCTACATCTTTGCAAGTGGTTAACTTCACTCAACTAGTTACAGCAACCTTGCGAATTGAAAAGAATGAAATTGCAAAAAGGGAGAAAGAACAGAGAAGTAGTGGGTCTAAGGATGGATCTTTCACAAGAAAGAGAGCTAGACTAGCTCAAGGAAATAAGCCAGCTAAGTCTGGCTATAGTTCTGCAAAAAGGGATAGGAGACAAGAATCTTTTGTAGTGTCTAAGCTAGGAAAGGGAGCTTTAAGGAAACAGAGTGGGGGGCAACCTCCAGTGTGTCCCCATTGTTCTAGGCAACATTGGGATAGTTACAGGAAGTTGACTGGGGCATGTTTCAAGTGTGGTGGTACCGATCACTTCATGGCAAATTGTCCTTCGAAGAGGGATCAAGGTGTTGGATAGCAGGGTAGTAGAGGAACTTTCAATGCACCATCTTCAGGTAGAGGCAGAGGAAGAGGACATGGGGGATCGAGGCATCAGGGATCCTAGTCCGGGAGCATTTTTGAATCAATTGACAGGCCCACAACTCCAGTTGTTCCTATTCGGGCTTATGCAATGAAAGCTAGAGAGGATCAGAGTGCTGCAGAAGTTATAGCTGGTATTTTCTCTCTTTGATTCTGACATGCATGCACTAATTGATCCTGGTTCCACTCCTTCTTACGTTTGCACTGGGGATATAGGTAGGAATGAGTCTATTGTACATGAAATGGAATATGATATATGTGTAACCAACCCTTTGGGTCACAGTGTTGTTGTTAATAGAGTGCATAAACAATGTCCTATTGTAATTCAAGGGAAAGAATTTCTTGCTGATCTTATTGAATTGCCATTTCGGGAGTTTGATATTATACTAGGTATGGATTGGCTGTCTAGACATCATGCAGTGATTAATTGTGAAGCTAAAATTGTAACTCTTATTGGTGCTGATGGTAAAGAAACTATAGTTCAGGGCATTCGATCTAAACCCATAGCTAATGTAATAACAGCTATGCAAGCTAAGCGATTTCTGAGAAAAGGGTGTGAAGCTTTCTTAGCACTTGTGCTTGATTCAAGAAAAGATATTGTGAATCTCCAAGAGATTCCAATGGTGAAAGAATTTCCTGATGTGTTCCCTGAAGACTTACCTAGTCTTCCACAT
The DNA here is from genome assembly GCA_037975025.1 of Excoecaria agallocha. Lineage (NCBI taxonomy): Eukaryota > Viridiplantae > Streptophyta > Magnoliopsida > Malpighiales > Euphorbiaceae > Excoecaria > Excoecaria agallocha. The sequence goes on from CM075822.1 coordinate 20,974,845, forward strand.
GAAAGGGATGTTGAGTTGTCTATAGAAATTCTACCTGGTATAGCTCCTATTTCAAAGGCACCCAACAGGATGGCTCCTTTGGAATTGAAGGAACTAAAGGTTCAACTACAGGAGTTGCTTGACAAAGGCTTCATTAGGCCTAGTGTATCACCTTGGGGTGCACCGATTTTATTTGTGAAGAAAAAAGATGGGTCTTTGAGGAATAGGGTAATAGTGAAATAGGGTAATAGTGAAAAATAAGTACCCTTTACCTAGAATTGAAGATTTATTTTATTAGTTGAAAGGTGCTGGAGTATTTTCCAAGATTGATTTGTGAACGGGTTATTATCAACTTCGGGTTAAGGATGTGAATGTTTCCAAAATAGCCTTTAGAACCCGATATAGGCATTATAAGTTTCTGGTGATGCCATTTGGGTTAACAAATACACCGGCTACGTTTATTGATCTTATGAATAGGGTATTTAGACCCTACTTAGATCAATTTGTTGTTGTGTTCATAGATGACATTTTGGTGTATTCGAGAAATGAAGTGGAACATGCTGAGCATTTGAGAATTGTTTTACAGACTCTGAGGGAGAATAAGTTATATGCTAAGCTGAGCAAATGTGATTTTTAGCTTAAGGAATTTCTTTCCTTGGTCATGTGGTATCTTTTAAGGGCATTAGAGTGGATCCAGCAAAGATTGAGGCTATAGTGAATTGGAAGCCGCCTCGAAATGTGACAGAAGTGAGATGTTTTATGGGCTTAGCAGGTTATTACCGTCATTTTGTGAAAGGCTTTTCAGTTATAGCTGCACCACTCACTAAACTGTTGAGAAAGGGCACAAAGTTTGAGTGGACTAACCAGTGTTAGGCAATCTTTGATCAGTTGAAGAAATTTTTGACAGAGGCTCCAGTTTTGACACAACCAGTTACAGGAAAGGAGTATGCTATGTATAGTGATGCTTCCAGAGTTGGCTTGGGGTGTGTGTTAATGCAAGATGGTAAAGTAATTGCCTATGCATCTAGACAGCTGAAGCAGCATGAGCAAAACTATCCAACCCATGACCTAGAGTTAGTAGCAGTGGTGTTTGCCTTAAAAATTTGGTGACATTATTTGTATGGAGAAAAGTATAGAATCTATACAGATCACAAGAGTCTCAAATATTTGCTCACTCAAAAGGAATTTAACTTGAGGCAGCGAAGATGGTTAAAACTGTTTAAAGATTATGATTGTATAGTGGATTAACATCCAGGCAAAGCTAATGTTGTAGCTGATGCCTTGAGCCATAAGATGATGGCTGTTATGATTGCACATCACTGTAGATGGAAACTTACATATGATGGTGCTTTAATAGTACAGCTAAAGGCTAGACCTTGTTTGAGGCAAACAATGATTAATGCTCAGAAATATGATGAAAGGTTACAACAGATTTTGAAGTCTTCACATGAAGGGACCTAGTCTGAGTATTCAATGAAATAAGATAGGGGTGTGTATTACCAGAATAGATTATATGTTCCTGATGACAAAGAATTAAGAAGAACAGTATTGAATGAGGCTCACAATACAATATTTACTATGCACCTTGGTGGGAATAAGATGTACCAGGATTTGAAACAATGTTATTGGTGGCCTGGCATGAAGAAAGATGTGGTAGCATATGTCTCCAAATGTTTGACTTGTCAGCAGGTGAAAGCAGAGCACCAGTTACCCACTGGTATGTTGAACCCCATCCCAATTCCACTGTGGAAATTGGGATGTTACCAATGACTTTGTAACAGGATTGCCCCTTACACAGAAAAAGCATGATACAGTTTGGGTTATAGTTGATAAGCTGACTAAATCAGCTCATTTCATACCAGTTCGGATGGATTACCCTATGGATAAACTAGCAAAACTTTATGTAAATGAGATTTTTAGACTGTATGGCATTTCGGTGTCAATAATCTCTAATCGAGATTCAAGATTCACATCGAGATTCTGGCAGAGTTTGCAACAAGCACTAGGAACTCAGCTCTGTTACAGTACAACATTCCACCCTCAGACGGATGGTCAATCTGAATGGGTTATCCAAATTTTAGAAGATATGATGAGAGGATGTGTTTTGGAATTTGCTAGAAGTTGGGATAGATATTTAGCTTTAATGGAGTTCGCTTACAATAACAGTTATCAAAGGAGCACCGAGATGGCACCTTATGAGGCCTTGTATGGCCGAAAATGTAGAACTCCTGTTTACTGGACTGAATTGTCAGAGCGCAGAGTCATTGGTCCAGATATTGTTAAAGATACAGAAGAAAAGGTACAAGTTATCAAGCAGAGATTGAAGGAAGCTAGCGATAGACAGAAGTCGTATGTTGATTTCAAAAGAAAATACATTGAATATCAAGTGGGTGAAAAAGTGTTTTTGAAAGTGTCCCCTTGGAGAAAAGTATTGAGATTTGGGAAAAAGGGTAAATTGAGAGCGAGGTTTATTGGCCCATATGAGATTCTTCAAAGAGTTGGGCCAGTGGCATACAGGTTGGCTCTCCCTATGGAACTAGCCAAACTCCATGATGTGATTCATATTTCTATGCTTCGGAGGTATCGATCAGATGAATCCCATGTGATACCAGTTCAAGACGAGCAAGTATAGCCGGATTTCAGTTATCATGAAGAGCCTATAGCAGTTATGGCTAGAGAAGTTGCACAGTTGAGAAATAAGCAAATTCCACTTATTAAAGTGCTCTGCCAACATCACAATTTACAAGAAGTTACTTGGGAGCCAGAAACAGCTATGAAGGAACAACATCCTCACTTATTCAAAACAGGTATGAATTTTGAGGACGAAATTCTTAAGGGAGAGAGAATTGTAAGGCCCCTAACATGACCTTAATCTAATTTGCATATTTGAATGGGATTTTTATTTGATTAAGATTAAATTAAATGAGGAATTTGTATAAGTATGGGTTAAGAGGGGGTAAATTATCATGTTATTATGTTATTTGCATGAGAATAAAATTTTAAAGCATGGTTTAATGTTAATTAAGGGTGCAATTGAAGTAAAAAAAACATTAATTTGGGGTAAATGTATTGTTTTGGAAACTCAAGGGTCAAATGTGGATAGAAATATATGTTTAAAGGTCAATTTGAGAGAAGGAATAAATTGTAAGGTAAAAGTAAGACATGCAAGTTTTCAAGGGACTAAGAGGGGATTTTCTTTGTTGGTATAAAAGGCTTGAGTTAGTGGAGATGGAGGTGGCATGTAGTTGAGAGCTAATCGGCTTTTGAGGGAGAGAAGACCAGAAAATCTTCATCTCTTGTTTCTCTCATTCCCATTGATTCATCTCAAGCAATTAGATGAAAATTTTAGTTGGTTAATCAAGAGTACAATGTATTAAACTTAAGGTAATTAAACTGTTAATTAAACCCTTCATCATCATCTTCTTCTTCTTCTTTTCATTTTGACTGAGGAGAACGTTAACTGTGTGCTGGAACTTGAATGTCGATGATTTTTGTGAAGGAGAAGAGGAAGGAAGGAAGAGCAAAGGAAAGGGTATTGCCAGAGGTTGAAGACATTGGGTTTTTCAGCCAAGGTATGGGAATTTAGGCTGTTCATATTGCATGTGGAATTGATTGTTGGAATTGGGTATGATTTATAGAATTTAAAGTTACATTTTGCTGGATTTTAACGATGTGAGGTTGAAGAACAGATTGTGTCCTTGCCGATTCGTGAATATCTTTACGAGTCATGAACTATTGTCCAACTCGTGAAGCTCTTCACGAGTCGTGCATCTTCTTCCTCTGGGAATGTTGGGTTCACTCGTGAAGCTCTTCACGAGTCTTGAATATTAGTCCGACTCGTGAAACTCTTCACGAGTTGTGAAGTGTAGCTTTTCTTCTCCACTCGTGAACCTCTTCACGAGACGTGAGTATTGGCCTTATTAGCTTCACTCGTGAATCTCTTCACGAGTTGAACATTTCATCATGATTGAATGACCTGTATGGATTATTTTGCTCATAAGTTGAGCTATAGTGTAGAAAATTGAATGATTATTTTTGCATTGGAAAATAAACTTCTATACCTATATTTCATGTGAAGGAACCTAGACTTAAATCAGCCTTTAATGACATGGAATTTAGGATTGAATCCGGACTAGTTCCCTAGACTGCACATAGAAACAGAATTTACAGTAATGGGCATATCTTTTTGTAGAGATGTTGAATTGTTACAAAATGAAATTTTGGAAAAATTAGAGACATGAAAGTCTAACCTTGATGAAGAAAGGTTGGTTTAAATCCTTCTAAATTTTACATTATAAATTGTTCTAAATGACAGTCCACACGATTCGGTTTTAAAATAGCCTATAGTATTTTTCAAATAACACAAGCTATAGGTCAGATATGGAGATGAATTTTGATGCTCTGGAAACTAGACACATAGGGGAATAAAATTGTGGAAGATCATCTTGACTAAAAATGACTTTTTCCTTTCCAAATGTGGCCCACACGATGAGTCCGAAATGCTGCCCTATACAAATTGTTGCTGCATTTGACTTTACGGTTACTAATTAAATTGAGACAAATAGTTGTTTTTATGATAGTAAAATAAATTGGATGGGGCATGTAATATTGTAAGGCCCCTAACATGACCCTAATTTAATTTGCATATTTTTGTGATTAAGGGGCTAAATTATCATATTATTATGTTAATTGCATGAAAATAAAATAAAAGAATATAGTTTAATAGTAATTGAGGATGTAATTGAAGTAAAAAGATATTAATTTAGGGTTAATTTGTAATTGTGGCATATTAATGGCCAATTGTGAATAAAAGCATTTAATTATAGGTTAATTTGAAAGAATGATTAATTTGATAGGTTAATGTTTGAAAAAGAGTTAGTGGAGGGGTTAAAGTCATTCATGCAAAGATTTGCAAGGTATTTATGTGACATGCAAGATGTTGAGGGAGTAAAGGGAAATTTTGCCACTTATATAAATAGAAAGAAGATAGTGGAATGTAGAGGTGGCTGTGTGAGTGAAGGTGTCGGCAATTGAAGAGAGAAAACCAGAAAATAGATCATCTTCTTCTTCCTTCTTATTTCCATTGATTTATCTCAAACAATTTGAGGATGATGTTTCTTGATTAATCAAGAGTACAAGGTATTAAACGTAAGGTAATTAAACTGTTAATTGAACCCTTCATCATCATCTTCTTCTTGTTTCATTTTGACTGAGAAAATGTAAATATGCTGGAAATTTATGATGATGATGATGGTATTTATGAAGGAGAAGAGGAAGGAAGGAAGAGCAAAGGAAAGGGTATTGATAGAGGTTGAATACATTGGGTTTATCAGCCAAGGTATGAGAACTTGCATAAGTGTGTGTGTATTCTTGATGTGTTAGCATGAGAGATGTCTTTACTGCTTCTATTACATGTTTTATATGTGAATATCAAGCTTGGAAGTGGTTTAGAAAGGAAAAATACACGTTTGATTGAAAGATGTAAAAATCTGTTTTAAGGATCATATGACCAGTCTATAGTATTTTTTCTATATCTTGAGTTTCCGTGACTCAAATTGAGAAATTCTAATTGGATATGAAACTAGACTCACAGATCTTCATTTCATATGAAGAACACGAAATCTGAATATATTTTTATGATAGAGAAAATAGGCTTGAATCCGGGTCTTGCTTGCTGCCTTTGTTTTTGAGAGCAGTCTTCGGTTTTTAGGGTATATCTTGAGATTGAGAGCTCTGATTGGGTTGATTTTTGATGTTTTGAAAACTAGAAAAATATATCTACAACTTTGTAGAAAGAATTGAGAACTGATTTTCATTGTCTGATAGTGAAAATTTGGATAGTTTCTCTGCTTGAAGCACATAGCCACGCATGTGTATATTTCTTTCTTACCCGTGGCCACGTGAGCCTTTTCTTTCCCTTGTGCGTGGCCATGTCTGGTTCCTCTTGTGAAAACACGTGACCATGTGTGTTTATTCTGCATAAAACTTCATTCATTGCACGTGGCCACGTGAGTTTTTCTTCTTCTTTGCACATGGCCACGTGTGTGATTTTCTGAATGATCTATTAGTACTGTTTTGCTTATAAGTTGAGCTAGAGACCTCAGAATTGAGTGATTCTTTTTGCGTATAAAAATAGACTTCCATACCCAAATTTCATATGAAGAAACCTAAGCTTAAATTTGTCCCTAAGTACATGTAATCTAGGGTTGAATCCAGACTTATTTTCTAGACTGTTCAATGTAACAGAAACTACAATTATGAGCAGATTATTACTACACTTGATAATATGATTTTAAATTGATTGAGACATATAGTTGCTTATGTGATAGTAAAGTTAATTGAATGAGACATGTAATATGACTATCAATGAAGGATTTATATGCACACATATGCATTCATTTGTGTATATGAATAAAGACTAATGATGAAATATCTAACCTATACATGTAATTAGTTTTGTACATGATGGTCATATGCCAAATTGATATATATATATATATATACACATGTAAATCCTATGACATGAAAGTGCACATTTTGACATGTACCTGTGATATGAAATAGAGAATATAATGGTATGACCTTGGCATGTGTATATGCCAATATGGAAACATGTTGATATTATATGTGTTGGTAAACATGCTCAAAAGAATAAGTCAACTATATGCGAATGTACCCACAGGTATGTACATTTATGATTATGTATATGAGTATATGAACATGTAATTGCCCTATGAGATAGAAGATGTTTTAGCATGACTATGAACATGTGACATGTTTAATGTGAACATGATCAAGTATATGATATGATGATTATATGTCATGCCTATATGCTATGATGCAAATTGTATAGTCATACAAATTTGAATAAGCCAGATGTATAACTTGGCATATGAAATGTGCATATATCTGATTATGCACCAGAGAATTCATAGTTTTATAAGACTATGTATATGTGCACAATATTATATATGAATATAGTATTAATATGTGAATTGAACACGAATATAATTCTGCCTGCGATAGAGTTTTAGATGTGGATAGATAGGCGCCTATAGGGAAATTGCAGCTGCCATAGTTTGGCCCGATTGGGTCCATAGTATATATGATCCCGTTTGGATCATGATTAGCCCCGTTTGGGTTGATAGGCTACCCCGTTTGGGTATGCTTGATCGGTCCATAGTATAGTTTGGCCCCGTTTGGGTCTATAGATTTGATATTTTCGGATATCCTTCTTTGATACCAATGTGTATCCATAGTTTCCGTTATCCACCGATAAAGCTAAGGCAGGCTAAACGTTATTCATAGAATGATCAAAATTAAACAGTTAAAGTTATTTGACTAAAGCTTGATATTGTGGCTTATATTGTTGGTTTACCACAGGAATTATGTTTCAATTGAATATGTTCACATGGAAAATTTCCATCTATACGAATTATGAAAATGAAATATGTGTTACTCTCCTGGGTACGATGTTTATGTTCATGAGAATATGCTTTACGCTTTAAAGTATATGTTACTGTTGCCATGTTATGTTGGACATGTTGTTTATAATATATGAGCATATTGTAAATGCATGTTTTAATGACTTGTGTGTGTGGTCATCCATCTGTAGATATTCCCCACTAAGCTTTATAGCTTAGCACGGGTTATTTATCCGTGTAGGTACAAGTAGCAAGACTTTTGTTGAGGGACGTTCTCTGCATCAGGAAGGGCCAACCATTGATTAATAACCTTGATGTAGGATGTTTTGTAATACAATTATCATATGTTTTGATAAAGGCCAGTTATCTTATGTTATGTATAAAACCTATGTGGAATATTGTAACTCACCAGTAGTAAAGCTAAGACGGAATATGTGTGCGAGTGATATACATAAAGTAATATTCATATAGTCTAGTATGCATGATAATAGGTATGAAATGGAAAACAGGAATAGACTTGTAGCACGAATATAGGCATATGAAACCATATGGCATGATTAATGGCTAAATGATGATTAAATGAACATGTAGTGTAAGCATGATTAATAGTATTCATGATACATGTGTAATAGGGTATTTGCATAGGGGTTGTTACAAATATGACTATCAATGAAAGATTTATATGCATACATGTAAATTCGTTGTGTATATGAATAAAGATTAGTGATGAAATATCTAACCTATACATGTAATTAGACTTGTACATGATTGTCATATGCCTAATTGATGTGTACATATGTAATCCTATGACATGAAAGTGCACATGATCTGAATGATGAAAAATGCATATATATATATTGTTAAACAAGCTTATAGGAATAAGTCTACTATATGCGAATGTAACTACAGGTATGTACGTTTACAATTATGTACATGAGAGTATGAGCATGTAATTGCCCTATGAGATAGAAGATGTTGTAGCATGACTATGAACATGTGAGATGCTTAATGAGAACATGATCAAGTATATAATATGATGATTATATGTCTTGCCTATATGTCATGATGCCAACTTATAGTCACATGAAATGGATGAGCTAATGAAATGTGCATATATCTGTTTATGCACCAGAGAACTTATAGTTTTACAAGACTCTATATATGTACAAATAGTATACTATGAATACAGTCTTAATATGTTAATTGAACATGAATATAGTTCTGCCTGCGATAGAGTTTTAGATGTGGATAGATAGGCACTTATAGGGAAATTGCAGCTGCCATAGTTTGGCCCAATTGGGTCCATAGCATGTATGATCCCGTTTGGATCATGAACAGCCCCGTTTGGGTTGATAGGCGACCCCATTTAGGTCTGCTTGACCGATCCACAGTATATTTTGGCCCCGTTTGGGTCTATAGATCCGATATCTTCGGATATCGTTCATTTTGATACCGATGTGTATCCATAGTTCCCGTTATCCACTGATAAAGCTAAGGCAGGCTAAACATTATTCATAGTAATAATCAAAATTAAACAGTTAAAGTTATTTGACTAAAGATTGATATTGTGGATTATATTGTTTGTTTGCCTACAGGAATTATGTTTCATTTGAATATGTTCACATGGGAAATTGCTGTCTATATGAATTATGAATATGAGAATATTCATTACTCTTTTGGGTACAATGTTTAGGTACATAAGGATATGTTTTATGCTTTAAAGTATTTGTTGTTAATGACATGATATGTTGTACATGTTATTTATAATACACATTGTATGTATATTTTGATGACCGTTGTGAGTGGTCATCCATGAATAGATATTCCCCACTAAGCTTTATAGCTTAGCACAGGATATTTATCCGTGTAGGTACTGTTAACAAGACTTTTGCTCAAAAACGATCTCTGCATCAGGAAGGGCCAACTACCGACTATCAATCTTGATGTAAGATGTTTTTGTATTAGTATTATCATATGTTTTGCTTTATGGCCAGTTATGTTATAAAATGTATATAACCTATGAGAAGTGCTGTAACTCACAAGTAGTAAAGCTAAAAAGAGTATGTGTGCATGTGATATACATAAAGAAATATTCATATAGTATAGTATGCATGATACTAAGTATGAAATGCAATACAAGAATAGACTTGTAGCACATACATAAGTATATGAAACCGTATGACATGATTAGGAGTAAAATGATAGTTAAACAAATATATTGTATAAGCATGATTAATAGTAATTAAATTATCAGATAAATAGGGTTTTGCATAGAGGGTTGATACGGATCCAAGAGGGCTATCTTATGCCATTGAAGAGGGGTCACCTTATGACTTTCAAATGGATCTAAATGGAGTTCAAACACATAAATATAGGATCCAAATTTCATTGGGGCGTGTGCCAATTTATAGGAGGCAGATTTGGTGCTTTACTATCAATTTTGGGCTTATACAACTTTGGGCTTTAATTGTACAAGTCATGTGCTTCATTTAAAAGTCACATGACTCACTTAAGTTGTATTATTAATGGGCTAGGTGTGTGGGCTTCTTTTGGGCTTAGTTTAGTTAGTTTGGTTATTTATTTTAGTCTTTCTTTTGGGCTTTCATTTTAGGCGTATAAGGTTTATTAATTAGTTTTGTTTTAAATGTGTTTAAGACTTATTTGGGCTTATTTGGCTTGTAAAAGCCCAAGAAAATTCGTGTAAGGTCATATGAGCATATAAATTAGGGTTTTAAAGAGTGATTTAGGGTTAGCAACCTTATAAATAGGCTACTCTAGGTTGTAAACTTCACGAATTGAATCAAATTATAAACTTTTGAGAGTTTTTCTCTTGGCTTAGCCAAAATTCTTTAGAGATATTGTGAAATTGCTTGCTTTCTTTTCTATTGCATTAAGAATTAGAATTACTTATCAATCATTTAATTGTGGCGTTTTCTTATTCTTCTTATCCCGATTATTTGCGTTTCCATTCACGTGTTGTTTGGGGGTTCAATAGGGAGGGAGTTTCTCTTCTTTGTCTTTTGAAATCAAAGCGTTGTGTTTAAAGGGTTTCGGGTTCTTTAACCTTGGGGTTCCGCATCATTTGGTATCAGAGCGAAAAGTAAGGTAAATTCCTATTTATCTTAGTGTTAGGTTTGTGTTTTGTTTCTTTGATTTCTTTGATTTGTGTGCTTTTTGTGTGGTAAATTTAGCATTTTCTTTTCCTTACCTTGTGTTTTTTTTATTCATTAAAAAGCCTTAGAAACTGAACTTGAACTTTGAATCTTTGGCATGAAAAAAACAAAATTCTAGTAGTAGTAGCCTTTAGATTGATGTGTTGAATTAAAAAAACAAAAAAAAAGAAAAAAAATCGTGGTACTGTTCACAGCACTGTACATAGCACTGTTCATCGCACTGTTTATGGTACTGTTCATAATAAAAAAGAAAAAATAGAGAAAAACGTGAAAGAAAAGAAAAATAGAAAAAAAAATTAAGGAGCAAATTGAGCAAGGATAGTTTATATAGCCTAAAGAAATCCTAATACTTTCATAAGTAGGAAAAAATAATCCTTTTTACTTTAGGATTGGGAGGGGCAGCATATACACCTTTTCCAAACACCTTTGGGAATCCTTTAAAGGGTAGAAAATACAATCCTTATTGCTTTGGATTTAGGTTTTCAAAAATCCAATCCATACTTGATTTGGAATTACAATCATAATCCTAGTTAGACAAAGATTTCTACTTGGCAAATATTTGTTCTATCCATTTATTATCCATTTGTGTCCATCAATTTTATCATTTGCTATCCATTTGTGCAACCATTTTTGGCAAATTTTTTCATAATTTGTGTAACCATTTTTGGAAACTTTCCACCATTTGTGCAACCATTTTTGGCAACTTTTCCATCATTTGTGTAACCATTTTTGGAAACTTTTTCCACCATTTGTGCTATCATTTTTGGAAACTTTTGCCATCATTTTGCTATCACTTTGCCATCTTTTTGCCATCATTTTGCACATAACTTGACACACTAATCAAGCTTGTTACATCGTTCGGCATAGTGATAATTTTGGCTCTAAATTGAATTGTTTTTGCATGCGTTACTTCATTTAGTTTAATTAGGTCTCTTTGTTGATTTCTTGCTTTGTTGAGTAGAATATTTAGGTTCTATATTTGATTCACTTTGTAGTGAATCAAATTCATTCATTTTATCCATATTGTCATTTTTCTTGATTCTTGTTGCTTATTTCTTTGTTTTAAGCTAGCTTTTGTTCCATTTACATTGTTAGAGTATCTTTGCTAGTCCAATACTCTAATTTACTTATCATCAAGTGGTACACTGCTCTTGTCCGTGTATCACCTCCATTGTGTCTAGAGTCTTCTTTTCTAGTTTTTGAGCTATCTTTTTGTTGTTAGTTATTCTTTCCTTGATTTCTTAAACATGCTCAAGTTTTTGATTTGTGATTTAAATTCTAAAGTGCAATTTTGAAGTTGCAAGCTTGAGAGGAAAAAGGCAAGAGAGTGAGAGGACATTAAGAGGGGTAAAAGCCAAAATTTGAGTGAAACACGAGTGAATGTGAGGATGTTTTATCACAAGTCCAAGCAACATTTACATCAAGATTAAAGGAATGCGTTTAAGGAAGATATAAAGTTGTTAAGGCAAGACCTTAATAATCTAGAATGGTTGGTTAGGCAATATTTCGAACCACGCATTAGAATGGAGGAAAGCAAAAAGAAGAAAAAGAAAGAGGAAGTTATCCTAGAGGAAATAATTTGTGAACCTGAAAAGGGTGATATAGATATAGGCTTTGATAGTGAGTTACTCAAGACCATAAAGAGGATGTTGATGAGCTTGATGAGGAAAAACAAGTTTTGGGTGAAGTTAAAGATGTGGAGAACATGGTTAAAAAGGTAAATGAGGTTGTTTTAGAGGTAGAAGAAGATAATGAAGTTGTGCATAATGCAAAAATATTTGAAAGTGAAGATGTCGTTGATTGTTTGAGTGAGAATGAAGAAGCTGGTTTAGTGGAGATGGAAGATCTGCATGTTACAATTTCTCCTCTACCGCATAAGGAGGATGAGGTGCACATGGGTAGTGACGAAGGTCAAAATCACACCACTGTATTAAATACTAACCATGTTTTGCATAGATCTTTTGTTTATAACTTGCAGGATCATGACAAGTTCTTTAATGAAGAAGCATTCATACTGTTTCCACCAATGCCGAAGATCATTTATGAAGATGAATGTATTCCTCAAGTGCTAATTCCCAACTATTGCAAGACGAAGATTCGAGGACGAATCTTTTCTAAAGAGGGAGGGAATGATATGGATCCAAGAGGGCTATCTTATGCCATTGAAGAGGGGCAACCTTATGACTTTCAAATGGATCTAAATGGAGTTCAAACACATAAATATAAGATCCAAATGTCATTGGGGCGTGCACCAATTTATAGGAGTCAGATTTGGTGCTTTACTATCAATTTTGGGCTTATACAACTTTGGGCTTTAATTGTACAAGTCATGTGCTTCATTTAAAAGTCACATGACTCACTTAAGTTGTATTATTAATGGGCTAGGCGTGTGGGCTTCTTTTGGGCTTAGTTTAGTTAGTTTGGTTATTTATTTTAGTCTTTCTTTTGGGCTTTCATTTTAGGCCTATAAGGTTTATTAATTAGTTTTGTTTTAAGTGTGTTTAAGACTTATTTGGGCTTATTTGGCTTGTAAAAGCCCAAGAAAATTCGTGTAAGGTCATATGAGCATATAAATTAGGGTTTTAAAGAGTGATTTAGGGTTAGCCACCTTATAAATAGGCTACCTTAGGTTGTAAACTTCATGAATTGAATCAAATTATAAACTTTTAAGAGTTTTTCTCTTGGCTTAGCCAAAATTCTTTAGAGAGCTTGTGAGATTGCTTGCTTTCTTTTCTATTGCATCAAGAATTAGAATTACTTATCAATCATTTGATTGTGGCGTTTTCTTATTCTTTTTATCTCGATTATTTGCGTTTCCATTCACGTGTTGTTTGGGGGTTCAATAGGGAGGGAGTTTCTCTTCTTTGTCTTTTGAAATCAAAGCGTATGTTTAAGGGGTTTCGGGTTCTTTAACCTTAGGGTTCTGCATCAAGGGTGCTTTATAACCTCACCATCAAAATGACAAAAAGGGAAGTTGGAGCAGTTGAGGGAAAAATCTCTCCTCTAGGGCTTGACTGAACGAGCGAGTGCAAATATTGAGAGTTTTTGTTTAGTTTAAATTATTTTATTAATATTAAATATAAAAATTTTAGTTAAAGAATATTAATAGAATTATTGATGGCAAAAATTCGTAACAACAACTATAACTCCGTCGTCTTAAATTTTTGATACTATTCTATCACTGAATACGATGCCAAAAAATTTCCACATTTATTTACTGAAGGAATAAAAAACCGTCACAACATCTATCTGTAAATCTTCAAAAAATTAATTATTACTTGTATTACCAACAGAAATTCTACCATGAAAAAATTCAAAATGATTAATTTAAATGCCGACGAACATATCAATCTCTATATCTATCGCTAACGCATGGTGCCAATATTTCCCGCCAAATATACCGATAAATTAGTAATTATGTTGGTAAAAATATCGTTGTTTATCAAATTCATTTTTTTACCTATAAATCATCAATTTGTTCGGTAATCTATTGATAATATCTTAATTTAATCCATCAATAAAAATCATTGCTAAAATCAATTTTTTTGTAGTGTCCTTTCTCGCCTACCCTTAACTCATCCTTCCTTTGCCTTGCATGTGACTTAATTCTTTGCATGATTTCGCCTACAATTCATTATTTGGCTACTTTTCATCCTTTTGCATGCATATTTATTATTTTATGCTCATAATTCTTCATGTGCACAATATTGCAACCATTATATTTCTTTTTTTTTTATAATTTCTTTGTTACATTAATCTGCTTAATTTTTTATTTATGTATTAAATGTCTTAATTGTATTTATGCATATATATGTTTTTTTTGTCTTCATCAAAACTCTAGCTTAGCACCCTTCGACTTGTCCCTTCACCCGCACTATTCCTCTACTTTTGTACCTGACAACTACGTACTATGCATATATATGCCTAGTTTTGGATACCCAACTAATACATTTCACAAGTATTTATTATTATTTTTTTTTATTTTTATTTTTTGTACACATCTATAGTTAATCCATTATTCTAATTATTCTGCATTTATAATTTTAATTTCTCCTCATCAAATTTCTTCCTTCCTTTTTTATTCTAATAATTTCCATTTATCAACTATATTCATTATTTTTACATTTATGCCATAAGAATTCTAATTTATTTCTTAAAGGTAATTTTACCCCTTTTATGTACATTTCTTCATTCCATTACAATTTTTGCTACTAAAATATAATTTTAGCATTTTATTTACTATTTCGCCACTAGTTTCTCTATTTTATTACCAAATTAGTGTTTTACCCCTGTTTTCTCATTTTTATCACAAACACACCACTGTTGTTCTTTATTTACCATTTTAACTCAGTTTTCCATATTTAATTACAAAATTACCTTTTTGTCTTTAATTCTTCATTTTGAATGCATAGTGACAATCACCCCTACTTTAACAGTTTGCATTTTTAATTCCCATTTTACCTTTATTATTTATTTTTATCTCAAAATTTCACAATTTTTCTACGTTCATTATTTCATTTTTGGTTTTACCTCTATTTTCTATCTTTCATTGGAAATCTTTATTAAATTACGATTTTGCCTTTCTTAGAAATTTTGAATACAAGATACTAACTTAACCCCTAAATTACTTCATTCTTCTTCCAAATTATATTTTTATCCCAAAACTTCCATTTTGATCTTAGTTAATCAATTTCATTCAACAGTTATGATTTTACCCTTGGTATGCCAACTTCATTAATTAGTTATGATGTTGCTAATATTCTTGCATTTTAACCATTTAGGTTTTAATCTTCATATTATGTTCCAAAATTACTATTTAGTCCTCAACTAAATAATTTCTTCATATAATTGCAATTTATATCATATTATTTATATTTATTCCCAATACATCAACATCATTATTATTTGTCCATTATAATAATTACCCTAGTAATTTCCAGTGGAAACCCATGAACTAGATATGTGGGACTAAGATCCTAAGTTCTAAACTTGCCAATGTTACCACTTAGGGGTTATACATTTTGGCAATGTTAAAGTGACTACTCAAGGGTCATACGCTCCAATGATTTCATAATTCTAAATATAGAACCTTATAGACCGACATTAACCTATAAATGTAAGTCGTTGTGAATTGATAACGCAATGCATTATCCCTATGGATGGCCATTTATAACCTACACCTCTAGTTCTACTACTCGATACTAAGGGCAAAATAATACATTGTTTTTTCATATCAACATTTTTCAATATAATTTCCACCCTTTCCATATTTCCACATCATATTGTGCTACATAATCAATATACCTCATATACAAATTATCCACTATTCTTTTTCATCACATGCTATCATTTTTAATTCTTTCATGCCATAATTCATTATTTTATCATGCTTTGTATTATATACGATACATAATCTATGTATCAAACACAATATTTGCTAAACATTAATTCTTACATTATATATTATCAAATTTCATCTAATTACACATATATTGACTTATGTATACCATTTAACTCTATAAAGCATTTAATGTAACATCTAATTTCACTTTTATCACATATTATCATTTTTTATCAAATTATTCCAATAATAAACCATATATACCATACAACTCCTATGTGAATTATTTTAAAGATTTTCACATTTCTTTCAAATCTTATTCCCTTTGTATTCTTTAACTATAAGTTTCATAGTTTCATCATTAAATCACTAAGTTTTCTTATACATATATTTTAGATTTTCTACTTTGTGCTTTCACTCATTAAATTTAATCTTCCTATTTAACATAATTAACAACTAATCTAATATTTATGACTTCAATTAAAATTTACTCATCATTCTTACATTTTCTCCACGTTTTCACATTATGTAACTAATGATTCTCATACATCATGCATTATTTTCATTATTTCTACATGTTTCATCATCCATCATCACTTATTTCATTAAGACCATATCAATTTGTACTTAATGTCATTCGGCCATAAAAGGGGACCTTATCACCAAATTTCTTTTTCATGCCAAAAATTATTCCTATATGTTTCTAAGGAAAAATTCATAAATATTTACCATTAGTGAACTTATATTGCACATTTAAATACTATTTTCTCTACTTACATAATTGATGCACTTAGGGCATTATTCATTCTATAATTATTTTCATCAATCTAACTTAACAATTTTACTTAGTTATCATCCAAATTAACTTATTTAACAATTAATTGAATTATACATACCTAATGCATAATTATGTAATATATAAATATTAAAAAACTAGATAAAATGTAAACATTTGGGTATCCACTAACCTTGTATGCTTCTCGCCAAGCAAATTCTTCTTTTCCTTCTTCACCCTTTTCTCCACCCAAGCCGAATTGTGACATGAATAAACCCATCAATTTTCTTTTAATTTTCACCTAATTTCACATGAAAAAAAATTAACTGCATCAATTTCGATCTAAATCTCACTAAATTATTAATTTTAACTCACTTTATAAATTTTCTACATTCAAAATTCTTCCACTTTTCAACCTATTTTCTTCACAAATTCCTTGATTAAGGTGGAGCAGATGTTAATTATCTAATTTTTTGGTGGAATTTAGTGTAAAATTTAGGTAGAATTTAAGCTTGGAAAAACAAAAATTGTGGACATATAAGATAAATATTTTGGCCATTGTAAGAAGGTAGAGAAAAAGAAACAATTTCAATCTAGAAAAATCTACAATCTTCCTTCTTATATATATCTCAAATGGATGGCCAGGATTAAATCAATTATTGTTTAATCTAAGGGTCAATAATATGCCATTTTTTTATCATCATATTGTTCCATACTTGTCTTACCCCCACTATAGTGAGTCCTAACTTGGAGTGAGTCCTAACCTGGATTCAATGGCCAAAATTAAATCAAACACTATTTGATTTAATGGTGATTAATGAGCCATTTTTAGCCTTTTAATTGGTCCTAATATATTTTACCAAATTTTCATAAAAATTAGTTCAAAAATATGAAAAAATATTTTTTAAAACTGTATGTAAATTTTTAAGTAAAAAATAGGTAGTTTAGCAAATTTTTTGATCTGATGGTGTAATTATCGATCTAGTAATTCACTTTTCTATGTTGATTCTATTTTAATTTTTCACTTTTAAAAATTCATTCAAATTATTTCTAATGGTCTCCCATTATCAAAAAATTTCTAAAGTCCCGAATAATTGTTTTATACCTTGTCAAATTTTTAGTCAATATGTGTATTATTCACATAAAACCATAACGTATTTTTATTTTTTAATTTTGGGGTCCTATTTGACCTCAATTTTATCTCAAATTGCATCCTTAGGCTCACCATGAATTTTACTTCTTAATGTTATAAAAAAGTGTTCATGGGTCCCAAATAGTACTATTCACCCTGATGATACTATTCATAACCCAAAAATTACGATTCACATAGTCTAAATTTTTAAGGCACTACATGTACTACCAAACCAAAAGCTCATTTAATGGAAATAGATACCTCCTCCAGATCCATCAATATCTTTATTGGTCTTGATTCCAAGCACTTACAGACATTTATAAAGAGGTTTGTACAATTATTTTTTCCACATAAATTGCTAAATATATACTAAACAAGTTTATAACCATTATTCATTTAAGTTACCTTAGGCTTACATCAATATTAATTAAATTAAAGCTTATTATACATAATTAGTTCAATTAACATTTATTTGTACATATTTGTATGTAAATGCATATATATATATATATATATATATATATATATATATATATATACACATATAATTAAACTTATATAGTCCAGTCACATGCTCAAGTAAATATGAAACAAGTTTATAGGTTTAGTTATCACATATATTATGTTATATACATGTAAATTTCTATATTCATACCTTTTGCATTTTTATTATTTTAATGCATTTTCACTTATTTCATATATTATAAGTCATTATTTAACTTTAAATATGTTCTTATAAGGTTTCAATTAGCTTTCGATAAGGTTTGGGTAAGATTTAGTATCATTCAGTAACAAAGCATGCAAAGAAAATGAATTCCATCCTTATCATATGAGTATAAAGAATGGAAAAAAATCAATCCAAAAGCTACCCACATAATAGAGAAGAATTCCTCCTCGTCATGTGGGTCCAAAATGCATGTTTTTGGTAGACAACAATCTAGGGTCAATGTATGAACCCAAAATAGGCCGTAGTAGAATTCAAGGGCAATTACATGTTATTAAAGTCTAATTGATATTGGATGAATTATTAAGAGTTAAGATATTGGTTGGGGTAAAAATGTTATTAGGTTATAAATAATTATGTGATAAATGTGTAAATTATATGGTATGAATTTTATAAGGGCATAATTAAATTATTATATTGGTATAATAATATTTAAGGTTGTAATTGAAGTATGAAGTATTAGTTAAGGGGTCAATTTTTGATACAATTAAATATTGGGCCAATTATAATAATAGAATAATAAATTGGGATGCAATTAAAAGAAGATAGAAAGGTTGGGGTCATTGTAAGAAAAGGTTTAAGTGAGGGTCAATGTATAACATGCAATTAGTTGGAGGATTAAAAGAGGAATTGTGAGGGACCAAGCTAATGTCACATTCCACTTAAACTCACATGGAAGACAAGTATAAAAGGGGCATTAGGAGATAGTGACGCCAAGCAATAGGGAGAGCATATTTTTGCATTCTCTCTTCCTCTCTCTCTCAAAAACTCTAGTGATCTCTCTACACTCCCTCTCATGCTAAAAACTGTAAATCTTCCTTTTCTTTCTCTTATAAATCCGAACACCAAAATTGAATAAATCCACCTTATTTTTAGTTTCATGCATGGATGAAAGGAAAAACTAAAGAAGATTACCAGGGTAAAAGGGATCTAGAAGATTGGAGAAGAAAGAAGAGAAAGAAATAGGAGGATTTTGAAGAAGATTTGAGTTTCATGTTCAGGTTTGGGAACCTACTCTTTATGCATGTGTGTTTACTTGGTGAAATACGTGATTGTAATATGATATGGATGCTTTTTGATATAGTGTTCTAGCTACAAAAAAAAGAGTTTAGAGATTTACCTCTTGCATGTGTTATTTAAAAAAATTGGGAAAATTAAATTTTTAAAAACTTGATTTGATATTATTTTCAATTGATGTTAATATAGAAAGATTATAATACAATGTATGAAATTATATTTGATGAGTAACTAGAAATAAAACATCAATCTTTGATTTTTTAAAATGACATGCATTTAAGTTTTAAAATTCTGAGTTTGGGTTCACTAGACCTAGTTGTATTCTTTTGGTAATATCTTGAGTTTGAGAATAGATAATAAGATGATTCAAATTGGATTTTAAATTAGACTTCTAGAAAAAGATTTCATAAGAGAAATCACCTTTTAATTATGCTTCTAAATGGGTCATAACCTAGCTTGAAAATCGGATAAGTGTGAAATTTCATATTCTTGAATGGCCTACAATATTTGGATGATATCTTTCAATTTAGAACTGATATTAAGATGAGATTTGATGTTATAGAAAATAGAAATGTATATATACAAATTTTTAGAAGTAACCTAGCCTTAATTCTGTCTTTAAATAATTTTTTATGATTTATTGAATTTTAGGTAAACTGTTAATTCCGATTCTGGAACAATTTGTGGTAAAAATGAGATATCTTTGTGTACAATGATAATAATGAGATGAGGTTAAATCCTACGAAAAATAGACTTTAAACTACAATTTCAATGCAGAAAGAAAAGTCTAATAATGCCTATAAAATTTCCTAATCTTTACTTGAAAATCGGAATTCTGTGTTGCCTACTCTAATGAACTGTCTTTCATAAATTCCATTTATCTTTAGTTCTAGAAATGATATTGCAAAGATTCTTGATGTTTTAGAAACGAAAAACATAAGGGAATTGTAAGGACCCAAAATAGACCCTAGTAGAATTCAAGGGCAATTACATGTTATTAAAGTCTAATTGAGTATTATTGGATGAATTATGAAGAGTTAAGATATTGATTAGGGCAAAAATGTTATTAAGTTATCAATAATTATGTGATAAATGTGTAAATTATAAGGTATGAATTTTATAAGGTCATAATTAAATTATTATTGTTGGTTTAATAACATTCAAGGGTGTAATTGAAGTAAAAAGTATTAATTTGGGGTAAATTTATAATTACGGCATCTTTAGGAGCAAATGTGAATAAATGAATAATTGAGAGGTTAATTTCAGAGAAAGAATAAATGAATAGGTTAATTTATAACATGCAAGAAATGGAGGGATCACTTTATAACATGCAAAAAGGTGTGGGTTAATTAAAGGACATGCAACTTATTGAGGGACCAAAAAGGGAATTTTCCTAACTATTATAAATAGTCTTTTTGCTAGTGGAATGAAAGAGAAACTTAATAAGGGATGGTGGTGGACGAAATTCTAGAGAGAGTTACAGAAATTTCCTTTCTCCTTCTCATTTCTTAAAACCATAGATGATTTCTCAAGGTCTTCTTGAAGAGGAAATAATTGCATGTTGTTCAATCTAGATCATTAGTATAAAACTATAAGGTAAATATTTTAACTTGATAGTTTATCTCTTCATCTTTATCTCCTTCTTATTTTGATTGATGATGGATTAAGATAAATGATGAAAGATTGTTGTTGAATGAATGAATTGATGCAAAGGATAAAAAGAAGGTAGAAGAGACAAGGAAAAAGGGCTTGCAAAGGACTAAGAGTGAAAGGAAAATTTAAAGAAGATTTGAATTGCATGTCCAGGTTTGGGAGCTTAATTTTCAAGCATATGTTTTTATTTGAGAGAAATATGTGATTACAATATGATATGGATGTATTTTGATATAGTGTTATAGTTAAAAGAGGAGATGTAGAGATTTACCTCTTGCATGTGTTAATTGATATAGTGAGGATAAATAAAATTGTTAAAAGCTTGATTTGAGTTTATTTTAAAGTGATGTTAATATATAAATGTTAAAATAAAATGTATGAAATTATATTTGATGAGTAACTTGAAATAAAACATCAATCTTTGATGTTTAAATAGTCATGCATATGAGTTTGAAAATTTTTGGTTTGGGTTCACTGGACCTAGCTGTATTATTTTTGTAATATCTTGAGTTTGAGAAACGATAATTAGATGATTCTAATTGGGTATTAAACTAGACTTACAAACAAAGATTTTCATAAGAATATATTACATTCTAATTCTGTCTCTAAATGGGTCATAA
The DNA here is from genome assembly GCA_037975025.1 of Excoecaria agallocha. Taxonomy (NCBI): domain Eukaryota; kingdom Viridiplantae; phylum Streptophyta; class Magnoliopsida; order Malpighiales; family Euphorbiaceae; genus Excoecaria; species Excoecaria agallocha. The sequence goes on from CM075822.1 coordinate 20,996,683, forward strand.
CTTAGCTTGTAAATCGGATAAGTATGCAGTCTTGTGCTCATGAACAGTCTTCAGTATTTGGATGTATCTCTCACTTTATAGCAGACATTGAGATATGGTTTAATTTTATAGAAACTAGAAATGTATATCTACAACTTTGTAGAATACAAATCTTTCTAAAAATGCCTTTTAGTGTGTCAAAAACGATGTACAAAATGAGTTTGTTAAGCAGTTTACAGGATTTTGGGAATAGGGTGAAAATTCGTACGGCCAAATACACTGTCGCGAGCGCGACACCATGATTTTTGCCCATAACTTTGCTTTTTATTTCCCTTTATCATTATATTAGGTTACCCTCATGTGTTACACATATAACTGAACAAAATAGGTCTTGAATGCAAGTATACGAGAGCTATAGACTCATGTGTATATAAATTTGTATCAAAGGATATATATATATATGGATTTGCATAATTGTATCTTTTACATTGAAAATTGTCTATGAATGTATACTTATGCATCATGGAAATTGTGCATTAATAGTTATGTTATAGCTCCATGAATAATTATGAAATTATTGTTAATCATTTATGTGTATGATAATATGATTGTGATATGATATGTTGCCTAAAGATCATATGTTTAAGTACAAGTTCATGATGAAAGTTAAATGTATGTGCCATATGGAAACATATTGATATATGTATAGCATATGATTGATGAGTGATAGAGGTATACATATTGATAATTATGCTTACAAGAACAAGCTTATTAGATGCGAATGTACTACAGGTATGTACAATCTATGATCATATTTATGAGTGCATGAGCATGTAATTGCCCTATAAGATAGAAAATGATTGAATGTCACTTAGTAGAAGAGATTATATGCATGTGTAAATGGTATACTATAAGTACAGCTTTGAAGTATGAAATGAATATGAACATAGTGTTGCCTGCAATAGAGTTCAAATGTGGATATGAATACATACATGATAGTTAATATTAAAAATGCTACTCGTGAATGTTCATTTGATGCTGGAGTTTATGAACCAAGAAAATGAAAACATGTCATGTTACCTAGTTGTATATACATATCGTTGAATCTAAAGTTACTATATTCAGTTGTATAACTTGTCTTTTAATGGGCCGATATATATATAAAAGTCTAGATGATTATAAATGATTCCTAATGATTTCTTGTAATTACTATGATACATATAATTTGAAATGTTAACTTTACTTGTATATTGAAGTAATGTGATTAGTGGAATAAAAGTGTGCAAATAAACATAAATGTAGTTATGTATGATCTTACATGGTTGGGTTCGAAGCTTGATAACTATTTTAGAGTAATGGCTCAAAGAATATGTTAAAGTGTAATGTATGATTATGTCTTTACCTAAATTGAAATGACATGATTAAGCATATGTGCTGTTACATGTTAGCATGCTAAAATACAGATCTACAGTGTTATAGACTCAATTATGAAAAATCTTATTAAATTATATAATAACAATGTTATATGAGAATACGTACACAAGTGTATGCATTAGAGAGGGAGTATTTTGTCATGTGATAGTTACATGAGCAAATTATATAAATTGTTTTATGAATTATGCATATGTGTTGATGCACTAGAGAAGATATATATTTGTACATGATTATGCATAGAAGCAAGTAGTATAATATAGATACAACCATATTATACAAAATAGTTACATGATTGAAAAAGATTTCAAATACAGAATAGTAATACCCAATAGTGAGCATGTATATGTTTACCTTGTATATAGTTATATAAGAGTATACATGTATATGAATGAATAGATGAAAGATAAAGTAAACATATTTTATTGCCAGCGATGAGTCTAGGAAGTGGATAGATAGGCATGCCGATAAGGGTACTTTGCAGCTACTTCTAAACATTTAGACCTGTTTAGGTCCACTTGAATTTAAAAGTATAGTGACCCTATTTGGGTTTAAAAGTTAAAGTTAATTTTAACAACCCTCGTGTGGGTTGTAGCCGACCCCGTTTGGGTCCGCTTGACCGGTCCATGTTATTTGATTGACCTTGTTATGATCCATGTTAATTGTTCGACCTCATTTAGGTCCACTGATTTATCATACAATTTTATCCCTACAAGGGATCATCGTTTAATACCTTCGGGTATCTTATTTGTACCTTCGGGTACCACCATATATCCCGATATCCATTTCTTTAGAATAGTACAGGCTTTATTATCAAGGTTAAGAAAAGTTTAATAAGGCATGCAAATTCTTAGTTGACTTTATACTATTCTACATATGAAATTCCTTTTGTTGCATACAAAACCCAAGTCTAAAAGAATGCTCAATATACATATGTATCTATACTGCTAGTACAAAAACAAATAGCACGTTAATTGCTAAATGCTCTCTATATATATGTCCTTTATTTTTTATATGTATTACATTGTATGATTATATATGGTGAATGAAACGTCCATGCAAAATTTTAACTGTTGAACTTTATGATTTCTATAAGTGAATATAAATGTTTAATTTCTTTCATTTCTTGAAATAAATCATTGTTACATTTGAAGCATGTTGGGTGCTTGTTGACGATCACTGTGAGTGGTCGTTTATCATGATTTAGTTCCCCACTAAGCTTAATAGCTTAGCACGAGTGTTTCATCCGTGTAGGTTGCAAGGCTAGGACTTTCTCTCAGGATTGATATCTGTAGCAGGCTGGCCAACACAAGTCTTTGAAGATTATAAAGTATTAGAAGCCTTTTTGTATTTCAAAGGTTTTATGTTGTGTTGGAAATCTTGTAAAAGTACAACTGTTTTGTAAGATGTTATCAGTGGTTATATTTTTTGTAAAGAGACTCTAATGTATATTGTGAAGTCTTAATAGTATAGCACTCTTATGGATTAAGTATGAATATCAATTCTCTATATAGTTGATATATGTTTTTATTGCTCAGTAAAACATGTGTAATGAGATGGATAAAGTGATATGTATAGATTATAGGATAAGGGTGCTACAATAATAAAGTTGTACGGACCATTTTTTGCTAAAAAGGCCGTTTGGGAGGTCTAAAATGATGTGCAATTTGCTTTAGAAAAACTGTCTGTAGATTTTCATATGGCATTTCTGGGAGGCACAGCCGAGACCATTTTGTCTCAGTCGTGCGCACCTTATGATCTTACTTACAACCATTAGACTCGGTTGGGACTATTTGGTCTCCACTGTGGGCCTTTCCTTTTATAGTTATACATGATTTTTAGCCTTATCAAACATCAACACTTACCCTAACATTTTGGAAACACATCTAAAACATATGAAAACATGTAATTAAACTTAAAATATGGCATTAATATGTGAGTTTAGAACATTTTAAAATAGAAATATGAGATTAATATATTGACTTATAGAAACAAAGTTGTAAAGATTTATTGTTACCATATAGATGAACCCTCATCGGAATAAATGTATATATGGAACTATGAAGATATTAAATTATCATTGATCCTATATGTATGATAATATGATTGTGATATGATGTGTTGCCTAAAGATCATATGTTCAAGTATAAGTTCATGATGAGAGGTATGTTTAATTACCGGTATTCAAATTATTATATGAATGTATGAATGCATGTTTATACACTAGAGAATCGTGTACTATATGATCATATGCATATGCAAGGAGTATGATTAGTATAAGCATGATATTTTAAATGAATATGATGTTGGAGTATATGAATCAAGAAAATGAAAACATGTTATATTTATGTATATATATGCAGTATGATCTTACATGATTGGGTTTGAAACTTGCAAGATGTTTTAGAGTGATGATTCAAAGAATATGTTTAAAGAGAAATGTAAGAATATGTCTTTACTTAATTGAAATGACATGATCAAGCATATGTGCTGTCACATGTTAGCATGCTAAAATACATATCTACAGTGCTATAGAAACAATTATAGAAATCTTATTAAAGCATATAATGGCAATGTTATATGAGACTATATATACAAGTGTATGCATTAGAGAGGGAGTATCTTGTCACGTGATTATTACATGAGCAAATTGTATAAAATGTTTATGAATTTTGCATATATGTTTATGTACTAAGAAAGATATATATATTTACATGATTATGTACGGGTACAAATGGCACCATATAAGTATAGTCTTGAAATACAGAATAGTTACATGATTGAATAGGATTACAAGTACAGTATAGTAATACCCAACAGTGAAATGTTTATAGGTTTACAGAAAGTTACACATGAGCGTGTATATGAGTACATTGTTCATAGTTATACAAAAGTATACATGTGCATATAAAAATATGAATGAATAAAGAAAAGATAAAGTAAATAGATTTTACTGCCAGCGTTAAGTCTAGGAAGGGGATAGATATACATGCCTATAAAGGTACCTTACAGCTACTTCTGAACAATTTTGGTCTGTTTAGGTCCACTTGAAATTAAAAGTTACAGTGATCCTGTTTGGGTTTAAAAGTTATAGTTGATTTGAACAACCCTATTTAGGTTATAGCTGACCCCACTAAGGTTCGCTTGACCGGTCCATGTTATTTGTTTGACCCCATTTGGGTCCACCGATTTATCATACAATTTTATCCCTACAAGGGATCACTGTTTATTACCTCTAGGTATCTTATTTGTACCTTCGGGGGTCACCGTTATAATCAACAATTCTTTACCTTCGGGTACTACCGTATAACCCATTATCCACCTCTTTAGAATAGTGCAGGCTTATTATCAAAGGTTAATGAAAGTTTAATAAGGCATGAAAGTTCTTAATTGACTTCATACTAATCTACAATAAAATTCCTTTTATTGCATACAAAACCCACATCTATAGGAATGCCCAATAGTAAATATATGTAATCAATACTGCTAGTATCAAAAATACATGTTAATTGTTAAAAGATGAATTTGCATTATATTAATACTTTGATTAAATTGATGATATATATATGCCCTTTGTGATCATAAACCTTATTTTTATGTGTATGCCAATACATGATTGATGATGGAACTTTTATTAGGTTAAAGAGTATCATAATATCTAATGGACGCAATAATTTTATAATTGCATAAGCATATTGTATATTAAAGATTATAAAGGTTAGACAATAACAACCATTGTTTTTGAAATATTTTTCATATGATTATATGTGTTCACATTGTTGCATGCACACATTCTTTAACTTGTATTTGTTATTTATGGTGATGATATATAAGTGTTATGTTTGGTTGATAGGCTTATTTTTATGATACATCTATTATGTTATAACATGAATAACTTATGGAACATAAAGTAAGCATGTAGTAATATTATATAGTCTCATGGTAATTGGAAGTGTTGATTTGTTATATAATTCTAATGTGTATATATCCTAGACATACAAGAAAAGAAGTAAGATAATTTGAATACTTGTGAAGATTGTTTATGAACTTAATAATAGATAACTATACTTTTATGATTAAGCATTAATTAATAAAATAATCATATTATAAATAGTTCAATTTAATTCCAAAGGATGTTGGAACTTGTATGATTATGGTGAATGAAACATCAATGCAAATTATTGCCGTTCGACTTTATAATTTTTATAAGTGAATGTAAATGTTTAATTTCTTTCATTTCTTGAAATAAATCATTGTTATATTTGAGGCATGTTGTGTGCTTGCTAACAATAACTGTGAGTGGTCATTTATCATGATTTAGTTCCCAACTAAGCTTTATAGCTTAGCACGGGTGTTTCATCCGTATAGGTTGTTGGGGTGATATTTGTAGCTGGATGGCCAACTCAAGTCAACGAGAAAGACTAGTATAGACTTTTATTTTTAGGCTCTTTGTATATTGTCAAGATGTTAATCAGTTGTTATATTTTGTGAAAAGACTTTAATGTCTATTGTAAATTTTTAATAGTAGCACTCTTAGGTATTAAGTTTATTAGATAGCATGCCCTAGAGCCCACGTAAAAGGGATGTATTTCATATGTATGAATTTATATTCTTAATAAAAGGCATTATTCATTTATTAATGCTATGTTTAAATACATGAGTTTATAAATCTTAAATTAATAAATGAAGTCCTTGATATTACACAGTACAAAGGAAATCATGAAAGTGTTCATGATATGAGGTGTCTATTGTATGCAAATGTGTTAATATCTAAATATCCCTAGTCTTAGAATTAACAAGATAGGACAATGTTAATTTGGACAGACTAGCACATGTTATGCTTCTTGAATGGTTCAAGCAGTGGTTCTCATAACTGTGATTATGGAAGATAATCAAAGCTAACACGTGGATGCTTGTTAGAAGAACAAGTTCATTGGAGACCTGCAAAGAGAATCCTCACATGGATATTAAATCTATGTCAGTGAGGAATCTCTTCATAATGGTTGTGCAATATCCTTAGACTTGAGATAACCAAAGTTATCTTAAGTATCAAGTGGTATGCTTTGACTCCATAACTGATTACTTTCAACTGGGGTGAACATAGTTAGGAGATTGGGTATATCATGACCTAATTGAAGATATTTGAGTGATTGACAAAGGATTCACCATCCCATATTTATTAAGGGAAGTTATCTCGCATGATTCTATAATTGCCTTGTTTAGAGAATCTCTGGCCATAGTAATATGCCAAGATGGATAGAGATCCATGAAGGACATTTTGGGAACAATGGTTAAATTAATAGAACATACATAACTAGATTTATATGAGTTGACAGAAATCCATACTCAGAATCTAATTGAGATAAGAGTGGTTAAATGAGTAATTGCATGGTAACTGTTTCTATGGAAGGGTATAACCAAACCACTTGATTTTCCTGACATTTGGGTAGTCATGATGCCTAGCTAGAGGCCGCTCATGATTTGTATAATAGTGTATCATGAATATCAATAGGGATTGATGAAATGATTTAAAGAATTTTAAATCATGTAAGTTTTGAATAGAACTCACAATTACATATTATATTGTCAACATGGATAGGAACCCAATAGGTCACACACATATAGAGAAAAGGATAAAATGGTAAAATGACAAGGATAATAATATTTGATATTATTATGGGAATAGAGAAGTGAATAAGAGAATAATTAATTAAAGAGTTTAATTAATTATTATCAAGTAAAATTATTCGCAAAACTTTTTAGACATGTTCTATAAAATTGACCTAATTGAAATAATGTATTTCATAATTAATTATTAATTGGACTATAAGTGTTATAGGTTTGATATAATAATTAATAGATCCATTGGAGAAATATATTGAGGCCCAAAGAAGTGAAGTTGGCGTAGAAACCCTCCAGAGTAAGGGTTTCATGCCACCTCCTAGTAGAAGGCCTTAGAGGCCTAAATCTTGGACCAAAATAAATTAAATATATTTCATAAATGTTATGGAGCCTACATATTTAATTTGGTTGGATTTGGAATTCATTTGGGTAATTAAATCAAAGTATATGCACAAAGGGCCTAGTTTGTGGGTTTTGTGCATAGTCTTTTGAGAAAGGGCTTAAATTGGATTTAATTGAGCCCAAATAAATTATTAATAATTCTAGAAGCCCAATTAATATTTATCCAAAAATTTTAAAGAGCCCAATCCTATTATGAAGTTGGATTTTTAACCTAATTATAAAAATCAAAGTGATAGGGTTTTAGGATTAAGTGTAAACAATTAAGAGAAAACAAGTTTTTCTCATATTCTCTCAACCCTAGACGCCACCCCTTGCTAGCATCAAGGGGATTTTGGCCAGACCTTGTTCTCCTCCATTGTTGGCTCATTCAATTCTTCTCTAGTGTGGATTACTCATTGGAGGTGATCGATTTTAGACACTGTGGTTTGCGACAACTCGGTGAGAAGGAAAATCAACTGTTAAATAAAAATCAATGGTGATTTTTCTTATTCCCATTAATATGCATATTGTAAATTCATGGCAAGATCAGATCTATTGGTTAAAAATTTTAAATTTCGCTTTTAAATTCTACTTATGTATGAGATGCATGTAACCGATAACTTCCTGAACATGGTATCAGAGCCTCGGTTTTGCTATGAATCTACAATTCTGTATTTTTCTGCGGAATAAGCTTTATTTTTGAGTTATTTATTCCATCTACTTTAAAATCCCAGATTTGATTGTTCATGAATGAGAAATATTGATTTCTTTATATATGTGATCAAATATATAAAATAAAAAATAAAAACTATTCTTTTGAGAAAACAAACATTGAGAATGGCGTGAATGGCTTTTATTTGACAATAAAATTTAAGGGCTGTTCTAAATTAAATTTTTATTGATCCACTCTAAAATTATTTTGATGATGATTTATGTATTTAATATGTGATATTAAGCCATAGGATCAAACAAAATTAAAATCAAACAAGTTTTACATGAAAACTAGTTTAGTCGAAAAGTTTGATAAATTGGTGTTCTTTGTGTGTTCTTGGTATGTTCTTGGTGTGTTCATGTTAAGAACGATTTTTAATCTTCTAAATCTGATATATATGATATATTAATGTGTTTTTAATTAATTGGATTAATTAAAATGGGCCTTGAATTAATTGGATTAATTTTAATTCATGAAAATCACTTAATGGGCTTAATTATGTTTACAGACTTGATTTAAATTAGTAAATGACTTGGTGGGCCCAAGGAGCTGATTTAAATTAAATATTATAAAATATAATTAAGTTTATTAATGGGTTTTAAGGGCTGGAGTGGGCTTGGCTCATTCCAAAAGGCCCAAATGGTCTAATAAACACAAAACTAGTTTGTGTGTGAACACATTTAGGGTTTAATTTTGTGGGTTTCAGCCTACCCTTTATTGTAAGCCCAAAATTGATTATTTTAATTATTTAATATGATTAATTAATTAAATAATCAATTAATTATTAATTATTAATCAATTGGATTGATTACTAAGGTAAGAACACATGCATGCAAAAAAGTTTCCTAAAATGAAAGTTTTCAAAATGAAAAAAGTTTCCCAATTTTATCACATTATTAAAATAAATCAAAAGTAAGTTTCAAAAGTTAAAACAAAGTTAGTAATTCATTATATGTTTTACTTTATGCATTAGAAATGCATATCCATGATTGGCATGATGGATAGTTATGGACAAAGGCCCAATGTGATTGAGCATAATGCATCTTTCGGCCCAATGATGACTTTCATGTTCCGATCACTTGTTTTTTATTTGTATTTCTTTTTCAAATTGTAATATGTAATTAGATTACTTAGATTGGAATTAGTGATAGAGATGAAGACCACTATCAAGGAGCAAGATGGGCCGGATGGAGATCCAACAAGTTTGAAGATAATGTAATTATTTTTACTTGTTTGAATCATGCATACTACCTAGGTGTGACCTTTTGATATCCCTTTTGGCTCGGGGAAATCAATGTAGTAAATTTCATAACTATACCATATTTGTATGCTTATATTTCTGTGATAGATATAAAATGCATACCAACCATGTATGATGAGACTTAATTAACTAAAATGCCTCATACTAATACTATGGTATATAAGCCTTCCATTAATTTGAGGAGAACCAGAGTTATTTATAGTGTGGGTTGTTAACCACAGTCAAGCTCACATTATATTGAATATGTACAAATCTAATTAAATGGGTCATCTTAGCTAGCCCATTAGCTTGTTGACCACAGTTAAGGCTAATGGTTCTAAAGGTAAGATTAGGGAGTGCATATACGATATGAAAGTATCAAGAGTTGATAACCTAATGATCCAATAGTGGTGTAGACACAATTGGTATAGAGATACATACCTTTCAAGGGTATGGAGTTTGGCCTGTTGACCACAGTTAAGGTCAAATTACATATCAAGGATTGGATATTGGCCTACTAAGAAAACCATCGGGTTTTCTCGGATTAATAGTGAGGGCTATTAATTCGCAATAAAATAGTGGGAGTAAATGGAATAATTAAAGACCTAATTAATGCATACATATATATGAACATACTCTCATATGTTTTCTTTTTCACATCTAGGTCATTATCATGAGCACATCAAACATTAATATACGATCAATCTTGGATAACAAACTGGTTGGCAGCAACTATTCTGACTGGATCAGGCAAGTGAAAATTGTTCTCAGAGTTGAAAAGATCCATTATGTCTTGGATAAAGATCCACCACCACTTCCATCAGATGATGCCATTGATGACATCAAGGGCACTTATCGAAAATACATGGTGGATAGTGAAGCAGTAGCATGTCTGATGCTGGGTGCTATGTCCTCAGAGCTTTAGAAGCAACATGAGATGATGGATGCTAGAACCATCATTTTGCATCTAGAGGAGCTTTATTCTTCTCAGGCTAGAACTAAGCAATATGAGATTGCTCAAGCTCTATTTAGCTACAAAATGGTGGAAGGCACTTCGTCTGCTACTCATGCATTGAAGATGTATGGGTATATTGAGCATTTAAGTAGACCCCTATGTAATGGATAATGATCTATATATAGATTTAATCTTGTACTCGTTGACTCCAAGTTATGCACCTTTCGTGCTTAACTTCAACATGAACAAGATCCAAGTATCCATTTCTAAGTTAATCAACATGCTTAAAAAAGCTGATGGATCCAAAAAGTGTCATGGTTGTCACTTCTGCTAAAGGCAAAAAGATGAAGAAGAAGAAGAAGAAGATAACCAAGCCATAACCAAAGAATAGTGGGATCTCTAAGAAGAAGGTTGCCAAGAAAAAGAATCCCAAAGGAACTTACTTCCATTGTGGAAAAGATGGTCATTGGAAGCGTAACTACAAGGCCTATCTAGATTCTCTCAAGGAGAAGAAGCAAGCTGATGCTTCTACTTCAAGTATTCATATGATTGAAATTAATACTTATTTTATTGCTTCAAAACAATCTTGGTTATTAGATACCGAATGTGGATCTCATTTGTGTAATGATCTACAGGGGCTTAGAATCTTTAAAAGAGTTGGAAAGGCAGAAATAGGTTTGCAGTCAGCTATTGGACAAAACATCTATACAAAAGTTGTGAGGACTTACCATTTGCCTCTTTCAAGTGGATTAATATTGGAATTAAATAATTGTTATTATGTTCCAGCTTTATCCGAAAGTATTATTTCTTTTAGTTGTTTATTGAACGATTATGACATTTTTTTAAAGGACAAGTGTTGTTACATTTTTAAGAACAATATGTATTATGCTAAAGCTATCATTGAGAATGGTATATTTGTTCTTGATTTAATTAAAGAAGTGCATAATGTAGATACCAAGAGAATGAAACCAGATAATTTAAATACCTCATATTTATTGCATTGTCGATTAGGCCATATAAATGAGAAACGCATGACCAAATTATACAAGTTAGGTGATTTGGGATCATTTGATAATTGTGAATCTTGTTTATTGGGAAAAATGAAAAAAGCTCCCTTTATTGGTAAAGGAAAATGAGCTGAAATGGTTTTGGATTGAATACATTCAGATGCATGTGGTCCAATGACTACATATGCTAGAGGAGGTTACCCCTACTTCATTATTTCATAAATGATTATTCCAAGTTTAGAAACATTTATCTAATGAAATATAAATCAGAAGCATTTGAAAAGTTCAAAGAATTCAGAAATAAAGTAGAGAAACAACTTGGCAAGAGTATTAAAACACTTAGATCAGATCGAGGTGGAGAATACTTAAGTCAAAAATTTCAAGATTATCTTAGAGATAATAGGATTTTAACTCAATGGACTCCACCATATACACCACAATACAATGGTGTATCCGAGAGGAGAAATCAAACACTATTAGATATGGTTCGATCTATGATGAGCCGAGTAGACTTGCCTAATTCCTTTTGTGAATATGCACTAAAAATTATTGTTTATGTGTTAAACAGAGTTCCTAGTAAATTGGTTGATGTTACTCCATGTGAGATGTGGAATAACAAGAAACCCACACTTTCTCATATGAAAGTATGGGGTTGTCCTGCTTATGTGAAGAGGACAATGTTAGACAAATTAGATGTTAAGTCTAACAAATGTTTATTTGTGGGATATCCAAAAGAAACATTTGGATATTATTTCTACCATCCCTTAAAACAAAAGGTATTTGTTTCAAGGCATGCTGTCTTCTTGGAAAGAGAATTTCTCCTACAAGAGGACAGTGGGAGTAAAATTGAACTTGGTGAAGTTCAAAACCCACAAATAGAAGTAGATCAATCGATTGAACTTGAGACTGAATTTCATAATGGTGAGATTACAGTTGAACCTGATTATACACAAAATCCTAGAAGATCTACTAGGATGCATTCTATCCCCATGAGATATAAATTTCACATTGATTCAAATAGAGGCATAACTATAGTAGAGGACAATGAGCCTACAAGCTATCAAAAAGTTTTGAACAGTTCAGAACGTGATTTATGGCTTAAGGCTATGCAGTCTGAAATGGACTCCATGTATGAGAATAAAGTATAGACTTTAACTCAACCACCTGAAGGGATAAAACCCATAGGGTGCAAATGGGTCTTCAAAAAGAAGACCGACATGGAAGGTAATATAGTTACCTATAAAGCTCGTTTAGTAGCAAAAGGCTATCATCAAAAAGAAGGTATTGACTATGATGAAACCTTTTCTCCTGTAACGATGCTTAAGTCTATAAGAATACTTTTAGCCATTGCAGCTCATTGTGATTATGAGATTTGGCAAATGGATGTGAAGATAGCTTTCCTATATGGAAATCTAACTGAGGATGTGTTTCAATCTGGAAATATTGCTTAAATCCCAAAATTAAAGATTTAACCTAAGTATTTACATGAAATTGAAATTTATCTAGGCCAAAATTCAAATAAAAATCCTATTCTATAGTTTTTAAAGTGAAGAAAATAAACCATAAATACAATCCAAGATTAGTCTCTGTATGGTCTTCCATTGAAACAGATGAAATGGAAATTTTAAAATTGAGTTTCAATAAAAAAAATAGTTATGTTTTAGATAAAATTTCAAGATAGGCTAAACAATTGCGTTCACATTTTCTAGCTACTAGCTGAATAACACATATGTGTTTTGGTAAAACATAACCATTTACAATCAATAAAGTTTATTTTTAGATTATTACTTGAGTTCATCTTTCCATTGGAATTTTGAAGCAAAAGGAGATTGGATTCAGCTGGGTTTGATCTCAACCATGAACTTCTAAGTTTTTTCTTTCTTCTTTTACTTTATATCTATAATGGATTGTGAGTAATAGAATAGTTGCTAAGGGGATCTTTGAATCCCTATACCTATGTGAATACTAAGATGGTTTGATTTTTATTTATGGATTGATGATTCATTATATATGAAACAAAATGTTATTTTATGGTTTTAGATGATTTAATCATGTTATCTAGATTGGGTAACTAATTTAAATGCTTGAATGCCATAGATCTTTAATTACTCTATTTTTCTATCAATTTTTCTCTGATTTTGAGATATCTCTGGAATGGGACTGTGCTTTAGTGTAAAATTTTCCCTCTTTGCCAATTTTGCCTAAAATTAGCCCTAGACCTTCAATAAAGCTCTGAATTGCTCTAAAAACACCTTAAAAACATGCCAAAAATTAATAAAAACTAAAAAATTAAAAATAAATTACAATAATAAAGACTAAAATAAATAAAACATAGAAAAATGCCAAGAAATACCCACAAATATAAGAATAATTACAACTTATCATGCACCATGGTTAGAAAACTTGGATGCCTAACTTATTCTAAGGATAGCATGATTCTAATGCAAATTTTAAAAGGATAAAAAATTTCTTTACCAAAAGCCTATTTTATATCACATAAATCAAAAGAAATTTCGGAGCAAAGTCTTAAATCTCCCTAGTAGAGTCGCCACTGTGATGCGCTGTGACCTTTCCTTTATTGAATTTTCACAATGAGTTCATAAAATTAAAATGGGAAACCTTTTCATCAAGTAACAAAGTTGAAAATTGTATCCATTTCCATAAGTAATCTTTGGGTTATGGATTGGCTCACCTTCACCTTGCTAACTTGGTCCCACTTCAATGGCCTGAATAGGTTAAGGTTTTTATACCTGAGCTTATTAGTCTCTTTCTAATGGTCAAGGGATTCAATCTGATTCATCAAGTATTGGGCCTCTAAAAGGCATAGGGCAGTGTATAAGCCTCTTTAGAGATAGAGGTTCAAGCTACCCTTATTCTATTGTTGATAATCGACCATCAAGAGATGTCTATTGGGAACCACAAGGTTTTATAAAGAGTCACCCTCTAATAGATCATTAGGAAATGGTGTTCTAACTTTATAAGGCCAAAACTTAGGCAGAGTTTGGAATTTCACACTTATTAATATTTTTGATAAATGTGACATAATAACCTTCAAATTAATTACTTTATCCCCTTTCTTTCATGCAAATTGATGGTATAATAAATTAAAGGTGTACTTAATCACTTAAGAAAATAACAAATTATGGCATAAATATAAATATTTACAAGGACAATGGTCATCCATAAATCAGGCATTTCATTGTGATCCTTTAGGCAAGGACAATGGTTCTCACATGTAAATTATGAAAAAAAATGTTTAATGTGAGTTCTAGTAGTAAGGACGATCAATCTTTGTTTTATTAATAAATTTCCTATATTAATTAATTATATGCTTAATCTTTTACATTATTAAAAAATTATTATTTAAATGTGATTTTTAGGGCATAAATCATTTGATTGTGGCATTTTCTTATTCTTCTCATCCCGATTATTTACCTTTCCATTCACATGTTGTTTAGGGATTCAATAGCGAAGGTGTTTGTGTTCTTTGCATTTTGAGATCAAAATCTATGTTCGAGGGGTTTTGGGTTCTTTAACCATGGGGTTCCGCATCATTTTGTATCAAAGCCAAAAGTAAGGTAAATTCCTATTTATCTTAGTGTTAGGTTTGTGTTTCTTTCTTTGATTTTCATTATATGCATGCGAAAATTAGTATTAGTAACATTTTTATTTTTGTGTTCTTTGTGTGCTAAATTTAGCCTTGAGTTTTCATTACCTTTTGTTTTGATTATTAAAAAAATCATGTTACTGTTCATCATTACTATTCATGTACTATTTATCATTGCTGTTCACGTACCATTCATTGTTACTGTTCACATACTATTCATCAAAAAAAAAAAAGAAAAAAAAAGAAGAGTGAAAAACGTGAAAGATAAGAAAAATAGAAGAAGAAAAAAATAAGGAGCAATTGAGCAAGGTTAGTTTATATAGCCTAAAGAAAATCCTAATCCTTTCATAAGTAGGAAAAACTAATCCTTTTTGCTTTAGGATTGGGAGGAGCAACATTTACACCTTTTCCAAACACATTTGGGAATTGTTTAAAAGGTAGGAAAATATTACATTACTGCTTTGGGTTTAGGCTTTCAAAAATCCTAGTCCATATCTAAATTTGAATTACAATCCTAATCCTAGTTAGACAATAATTTCTACTTGGAAAATATTTGTGTTGTTCATTTATTATCCATTTATGCCAATCATTTTTATCAATTTGCTATCCATTTGTGCAACCATTTTTGGCAACTTTTTCATCATTTGTGTAACCATTTTTGGAAATTTTTTCCACAATTTAACCTATCATTTTTGGAAACATTTGCCATCATTTTGCTATCACTTTGCCATCTTTTTGCCACAAGCACACAACTTGACACACTAATCAAGCTTGTTTTATAATTTGGTATAGTGAATAAATTGGCTCTAAATTGATTTGTTTTGCATGTTTTATACTTTATTTAGTTTTAATTGGTATCTTGTTGATTTCCTTTCTTTGTTGGGTAGAATATTTAGGTTTTATATTTGGTATACTGTGTAGTAAATCAAATTCATTCATTTTATCCATATTGTCGTTTTCTTTGTTGCTTATTTCTTTACTTTGAGCTAGCTTTTGTTCCATTTACATTGTTAGGGTATCATTGCTTGTCCAATACTCTAATTTGATTATCATCAAGTGGTACATCACTCTTGTTCATGTATCACCTCCATTGTTTCTAGAGTCTTTTTTTTGTAGTTTTGAGCTATCTTTTTGCTGTTAGTTATTATTTCTTTGTTTTCTCAAATGTGTTCAAGTTTTTGATTTGTGATTTATATTCTGAATTGCAATTTTGAAGTTGCAAGCTTGAGAGGAAAAGGCAAGAGAGTGTGAGGACATTAAGAGAATAAAAGCCAAATCTTTAGTGAAACACGAGTGAATGTGAGGAAGTCTTATTACAAGTCCAAGGGACATTTACATCAAAATGAAAGGAATGAGTTTAAGGAAGATATAAAGTTGTTAAGGCTAGACCTTAATAATATAGAATGGTTGGTTAGACAATATTTGAACTGCGCATTATAATAGATGAGAGCAAAGGGAAGAGAAAGAAGGAGAAAGTTATCATAGACGAAATAATTTGTGAACCTTAAAAGGGACATATAAATATATTCTTTGATAGTTAGATTATTCAAGACCATGAAAAGGATGCTATTGATGAACTTGATAGGGAAAAAGAGATTTTGGGTGAAGTTGAAGATGTCGAGAATGTGGTTAAAAAGGTAAATGAGCTTGTTTTAGCTATAAAAGAGAATAATGATGTTGTGCATAATGGAGAAATAATTGAAAGTGAAAAAATTATTGATTGTTTGAGCACAAGTGAAGTAGTTTGCTTAGTTGAGATGGAAGATTTGCAAGTTACAGTTGATTCGCTATTAATTAAGGAGAATGAGTTACACATGGAAAGCGGAGAAAGTCAAAATCACACCACTATATTAAATACTAACCACGTTTTGCATAGTCCTTTTTTATAACTTGAAGGATCATGATGAGTTCCTCAATGAATAAGCATTCATATTATTTCCACCAATGTTGAAGATCATTTACAAAAATGAATTTATTAATCAAGTGTCAATTCCTAACTATTGCAAGACGAAGATTCGAGGATGAATCTTTTCTAAAGAGGTAGGGAATGATACGACCACAGAAAGGGCAAGCCATGATGCTTTCATCAATCAACATCATAAATTAAAGTACTTAGCTTTTGGAAGTAAATGAACGAATTAGGTCTAAGTCATTTTGGGCTTATACAACTTTGGGCTTTACTTATACAAGTCATGTTCCTCGTTTAAAAGTCACATGACTCATATAAGTAGTAAATATGGGCTTAGGCATGCGGGCTTCCTTTAAAGGATTATTTAGTTATTTGGGTTATTAGTTAGTCTTTTATTTTGGGCATGAAATAAGTCATTTTACCTTAGTAGGGTTTTTAAGTACTGTTTTTAGCTTATTTTAGGCATCATTTAGTGTTTCAAACCTATTGGACTTATGTATACCCATTCCCTTAAGGTTTGGAGGCTATAAATAGGTTATTATAACTTGTAAAGAGAAATATTGGAATCAAATTATAAACTTTGAGAGTTTTTCTCTTAGCTTAGCCTAAATTCTTTAGAGATATTGTGTGTCTGCTTGCTTTCTTTTCTATTGCATCAAGAATTAGGATTACTTATCAATCATTTGGGTGTGGCGTTTTCTTAATCTTCTCATCTCGATTATTTGCATTTCCATTTACATGTTGTTTGGGGGTTCAATAGGGAAGGTGTTTTGTTTTCTTTGCGTTTTGAGATCAAAATTTATGTCCAACGGGTTTTAGGTTCTTTAAACTTGGGGTTCACATCATTTGGTATCAGAGCCAAAAGTAAGGTAAATTCCTATTTAACTTAGTTTTAGGTTTGTATTTCTTTCTTTGATTGTTATTACATGCAAGCAAAAATTAGTATTAGTAACATTTTGATTTTTGTGTTCTTTGTGTGTTAAATTTAGCCTTGTTCTTTCATTACCTTTTTTTTTTATTCTTAAAAAAATCATTTTACTATTTATCAGTACTATTCACACACTATTCATTTGTTACTGTTCATGTACTATTCATAAAAAAAAGAGAAAGAAAGAAGAGTGAAAAATGTGAAAGATAAGAAAAATAAAAGAAGAAAATAATTAAGGAGCAATTGAGGAAGAGTAGTTGATATAGCCTAAAGAAAATCCTAATCCTTCCATAAGTGGGAAAAACTAATCCTTTTTGCTTTAGGATTGGGAGGGGCAACATTTACACCTTTTTCAAATACATTTGGGAATCCTTTAAAAGGTAGGAAAATTAATCCTTATTGCTTTGAGTTTAGGCTTTTAAAAATCCTAGTCCATATCTAAATTGGAATTACAACTCTAATCCAAGTTAGACAAGGATTTCTACTTGGCAAATATTTGTGCTATCCATTTATTATCCATTTGTGCCAATCATTTTTATCATTTGATATCCATTTGTGCAACAATTTCTGGCAACTTCTCCATTATTTGCGTAACGATTTTTGTAAACTTTTTCCACCATTTGTGCTATCATTTTTGGAAACTTTTGCAAAAATTTTGCTATCACTTTTCCATCTTTTTCCATCTTTTTGCACACAACTTGACACACTAATTAAGCTTGTTACATCGTTCGGCATAGTGAATAAATTGGCTTAAAATTGATTTGTTTTACATATTTTATACTTTATTTAGTTTTAATTGGTATCTTGTTGATTTTCCCTCTTTTTTGGGTAGCATATTTAGGTTTTATATTTGGTTTACTTTGTAGTGAATTAAATTCATTCATTTTATCCATATTGTCATTTTCCTTGATCCTTGTTGCTTATTTCTTTATTTTGAGCAAGCTTTTGTTCCATTTACATTGTTAGGGTATAGTTGCTTGTCCAATACTATAATTTGATTATCATCAAGTGGTACACCACTCTTATCCGTGTATCACCTCCATTGTGTCTAGAGTCTTCTTTTGTAGTTTTGAGCTATCTTTTTGTTGTTAGTTATTATTTCCTTATTTTCTCAAACATGTTCAAGTTTTTGATTTGTGATTCATATTCTTAATTTTAATTTTGAAGTTTCAAGCCTGAGATGAAAAAGGCAAGAGAGTGTGAGGACATTAAGAGGGTAAAAGCCAAATTTTGAGTGAAACACGAGTGAATATGAGGAAGCCTTATTACAAGTCCAAGCGACATTTATATCAAGATGAAAGCAATGCTTTTGAGGAAGATATAAAGTTGTTAAGGCAAGACATTAATAATATAGAATGGTTGGTTAGACAATATTTCAAACCACGCATTAGAATGGAGGAGAGCAAAGCGAAGAGAAAGAATGAGAAAGTTACCATAGAAGAAATAATTTGTGAACCTGAAAAGGGTGATATAGATATAGGCTTTGATAGTGAGGTTATTCAAGACCATAAAGAGGATGCTATTTATGAACTTGATGCAGAAAAAGAGATTTTGGGTGAAGTTTAAGAAGTGGAAAATGTGGTTGAAAATTTAAATGCAATTGTTTTAGAGGGTTAAGAGAATAACGATGTTGTGCTTAATGGAGAAATAATTGAAAGTGAAGAAATTATTGATTGTTTGAGTGCAAGTTAAGAAGTTTGCTTAGTTGAGATGGAAGATTCGCAAGTTATAGTTGATTCTCTATTGATTAAGGAGAATGAGTTGCACATGGCAAGTGGAAAAAGTCAAAATCATAATGCTATATTAAATACTAACCACGTTTTGCATAGTCCTTTTGTTTATAACTTGTAGGATCACGATGAGTTCCTCAATGAATAAGCATTCATATTATTTCCACCAATGTCGAAGATTGTTTACAAAGATGAATGTATTCCTCAAGTGTCAATTCCCAACTATTGCAAGACAAAGATTCGATGATGGATCTTTTCTAAAGAGGAAGGGAATGATACTACCATAGAGAGGGCAAGTCATGATGGTTTCATCAATCAACATTACAAGCTTAAAGTACTTAACTTTTGGAAGCAAGTGAAGGAATTGAGTCTAAGTCATTTTGGGCTTATACAACATTGGGCTTTAATTGTACAAGTCATGTGCCTCATTTAAAAGTCACATGACTCGTTTAAGTTTTAAATATGGGCTTAAGAATGTGTGCTTCCTTTTAAGGGGATTATTTAGTTATTTGGGTTATTAGTTAATCTTTTATTTTGGGCTTGAAATTCATCACTTTACCTTAATAGGGTTTTAAAGTACTTGTTTTAACTTATTTTAGGCAACATTTAGTGTTTTAAACCTATTGGACTTATGTATACCCATTCCCTTAGGGTTTGGAGGCTATAAATAGGTTATTATAACTTGTAAAGAGAAATATTGGAATCAAATTATAAACTTTGAGAGTTTTTCTTTTTGCTTAACCGAAATTCTTTAGAGAGATTGTGAGTCTGCTTGCTTTCTTTTCTATTGCATCAAGAATTAAGATTACTTATCAATCATTTGATTATAGCATTTTCTTATTCTTCTTATCTCGATTATTTGTGTTTCCATTCATGTGTTGCTTGGGGGTTCAATAGAAAGGGTATTTGTCTTCTTTGCGTTTTGAGATCAAAGTGTATGTTCAAGGGGTTTCGGGTTTCGCATCATTTGGTATCAGATCCAAAATTAAGGTAAATTCCTATTTATCTTAGTGTTAGGTTTGTGTTTCTTACTTTGATTTTTTTCATATGCATGATGGAATTAGTATTAGTAACATTTTGATTTTTGTGTTCTTTGTGTGTTAAATTTAGCCTTGTTCTTTCATTACCTTTTGTTTTGATTCTTAAAAAAATAGTGTTACTGTTCATTATTACTATTCACGTACTATTCTTTGTTACTATTTACGTACTATTCATTGTTACTGTTCACGTACTGTTCATAAAAAAAAGAAAAAGAAAGAAGAGAGAAAAACATGAAAAAGAAGAAAAAAAATTAAGGAGCAATTGAGCAAGGGCAGTTTATATAGCCTAAAGAAAATCCTAATCCTTTCATAAGTGGGAAAATCTAATCCTTTTTGTTTTGCGATTGGGAGGGGCAACATTTACACTTTTTCCAAACACATTTGGAAATCCTTTAAAAGGTAGGAAAATTAATCTTTATTTCTTTGGGTTTAGGCTTTCAAAAATCCTAGTCCATATCTAAATTGGAATTACAATCCTAATCCTAGTTAGACAAGGATTTCTACTGGGCAAATATTTGTGCTATCCATTTATTATCCATTTGTGCCAATCTTTTTTATCATTTGCTATCCATTTGTGCAACCATTTTTTGAAACTTTTCCATCATTTGTGTAACCATTTTTGGAAACTTTTTCCACCATTTGTGCTATCATTTTTGGAAACTTTTGCCATCATTTTGCTATCACTTTGCCATCTTTTTGCCATCATTTTGCACACAACTTGACACACTAATCAAGCTTGTTACATCGTTCGGCATAGTGAATAAATTAAATTGGCTCTAAATTTATTTGTTTTGCATGTTTTATACTTTATTTAGTTTTAATTGGTATCTTGTTGATTTCCTCTCTTTGTTGGGTAGCATATTTAGGTTTTTTATTTGGTTTACTTTGTAGTGAAACAAATACATTCATTTTATCCATATTGTCATTTTCCTTTATCCTGGTTGCTTATTTCTTTATTTTGAGCTAGCTTTTGTTCCATTTACATTGTTAGGGTATCATTGCTTGTCCAATACTCTAATTTGATTATCATCATGTGGTACACCACTCTTGTCTGTGTATCACCTCCATTGCATCTAGAGACTTCTTTTCTAGGTTTGAGCTATCTTTTTGTTGTTAGTTATTATTTCTTTGTTTTCTCAAATGTGTTCAAGTTTTTGATTTGAGATTTATATTCTGAATTGCAATTTTGAAGTTGCAAGCTTGAGATGAAAAATGCAAGAGAATGTAAGGACATTAAGAGGGTAAAAGCCAAATTTTGAGTGAAACACAAGTGAATGTGAGGAAGTCTTATTACAAGTCCAAGCGACATTTATATCAAGATGAAAGGAATGCGTTTGGGAAAGATATAAAGTTGTTAAGGCAAGACCTTAATAATATAGAATGGTTGGTTAGAAAATATTTCAAACCATGCATTAGAATGGAGGATAGCAAAGTGAAGAGAAAGAAGGAGAAAGTTACCATAGACAAAATAATTTGTGAACTTAAAAAGGATGATATAGATATAGGCTTTGATAGTGAGGTTATTCAAAACCATGAAGAGGATGTTGTTGATGAATTTGGTGAGGAAATAAAGGTTTTGGGTGAAGTTAAAGATGTGGAAAATGTGGTTAAATAGGTAAATGAGGTTGTTTTAGAGGTTGAAGAGAATAATGATGTTGTGCATAATGGAGAAATAATTGAAAGTGAAGAAATTTTTGATTGTTTGAGTGCAAGTGAAGAAGTTTGCTTAGTTAAGATGGAAGATTCGCAAGTTATAGTTGATTCTCGGTTGATTAAGTAGAATGAGTTACACATGGGAAGTGGAGAAAGTCAAAATCATACCACTATATTAAATACTAACCACGTTTTGTAAAGTCCTTTTGTTTATAACTTGCAGGATCACGATGAGTTCCTCAGTGAATAAGCATTCATATTATTTCTACCAATGCCGAAGATCATTTATAAAGATGAATGTGTTCCTCAAATGTCTATTCCCAACTATTGCAAGACAAAGATTCAATGACAAATCTTTTCTAAAGAGGGAGGGAGTGATATGACCATAGAAAGGGCAAGTCATGATGATTTCATCAATCAACATCACAAGCTTAAAGTACTTAGCTTTTTGAAGCAAGTGAAGGAATTGGGTCTAAGTCATTTTAAGCTAATACAATTTTAGGCTTTAATTGTATAAGTCATGTGCCTCTTTTAAAAGTCACATGACTCATTTAAGTTGTAAATGTGGGCTTAGGCATGTGGGCTTCCTTTTAAAGGGATTATTTAGTTATTTGGGTTATTAGTTAGTCTTTTATTTTGGGCTTAAAATTCGTCACTTTACCTTAGTGGGGTTTTTAAGTACTTGTTTTAAATTATTTTAGGCAGAATTTAGTATTTTAAATCTATTGGACTTATATATACCCATTCCCTTAGGGTTTGTAGGCTATAAATAGGTTATTAAAACTTGTAAAGAGAAATATTTGAATCAAATTATGAACTTTGAGATTTTTTCTCTTGGCATAGCCGAAATTCTTTAGAAAGATTGTGAGTCTTCTTGCTTTCTTTTCTATTGCATCAAGAATTAGGATTAGTTATCAATAATTTGATTGTGGCATTTTCTTATTCTTCTTATCCCAATTATTTGCATTTCCATTCACGTGTTGTTTGGGGGTTCATTAGGGAGGGTGTTTGTCTTCTTTGCGTTTTGAGATAAAAGTGTATGTTCAAGGGGTTTCGGGTTCTTTAACCTTGAGGTTCCACATCATTTAGTATCAGAGCCAAAAGGTAAATTCCTATTTATCTTAGTGTTAGGTTTGTGTTTCTTTCTTTGATTTTCTTTATAAGCATGCCGAAATTAGTATTACTAACATTTTGATTTTTGTGTTCTTTGTGTGTTAAATTTAGCCTTGTTCATTCATTACCTTTTATTTTGATTCTTAAAAAAAATTATGTTACTGTTCACGTACTATTCATTATTATTGTTCACGTATTGTTTATAAAAAAAAGATAAAGAAAGAAGAGAGAAAAATGTGATATAGAAGAAAAATAGAAGAAGAAAAAAATTAAGGAGCAATTGAGCAAGGGTAGTTTATATAGCCTAAAGAAAACCCTAATCCTTTCATAAGTGGGAAAAACTAATCCTTTTTAATTTAGGATTGGGAGGGATAACATTTACACCTTTTCCAAATACATTTGGGAATACTTTAAAAGGTAGGAAAATTAATCCTAATTGCTTTGGGTTTAGGCTTTCAAAAATCCTAGTCCATATCTAAATTGGAATTACAACTCTAATCCAAGTTAGACAAGGATTTCTACTTGGCAAATGTGCTATCAATTTATTATCCTTTTGTGCCAATCATTTTTATCATTTGCTATCCATTTGTGCAACCATTTTTGGCAACTTCTCCATCATTTGTGTAACCATTTTTGGAAACTTTTTCCACCATTTGTGCTATCATTTTTGGAAACTTTTTCCATCATTTTGCTATCACTTTGCATTCTTTTTCCCATCATTTTGCACACAACTTGACACATTAAATAAGCTTTTTACATCATTAGGCATAGTGAATATATTGGCTCTAAATTGATTTGTTTTGCATGTTTTATACTTTATTTAGTTTTAATTGGTATCTTGTTAATTTCCTCTCTTTGTTGGGTAACATATTTAGGTTCTATATTTTGTTTACTTTGTGGTGAATCAAATTCATTCATTTTATCCATATTATCATTTTCCTTGATCCTTGTTTCTTATTTCTTTCTTTTGAGCTAGCTTTTGTTCCATTTACATTGTTAGGGTATCATTTCTTGTCCAATACTCTCTAATTTGATTATCATCAAGTGGTATACCACTATTGTCCATGTATCACCTCCATTGTGTCTAGAGTCTTCTTTTCTAGTTTTGAGCTATCTTTTTTGTTGTTAGTTATTTTTTCCTTGTTTTCTAAAACGTGTTCAATTTTTTAATTTGTGATTTATATTCTAAATTTCAATTTTGAAGTTGCAAGATTGAGATGAAAAAGGAAAGAGAGTGTGAGGACATTAAGAGGGCAAAAGCCAAATTTTGAGTGAAACACGAGTGAATGTGAGGAAGTCTTATTACAAGTCCAAGCGACATTTATATCAAGATGAAAAGAATGTGTTTGAGGAAGATATAAAGTTGTTAAGGCAAAACCTTAATAATATAGAATGGTTGGTTAGACAATATTTCAAACCATGCATTAGAATGGAGGAGAGCAAAGTGAAGAGAAAGAAGGAGAAAGTTACCATAGAAGAAATAATTTTTGAACCTGAAAAGGGTGATATAGATATAGGCTTTAATAGTGAGGTCATTCAAAACCATGAAAAGGTTGTTGTTGATGAACCTGATGTGGAACAAGAGGTTTTGGGTGAAGTTGAAGATGTGGAAAATGTGGTTAAAAAGGTAAATGAGGTTGTTTTAGAGGTTGAAGAGAATAATGATGTGCATAATGGAGAAATAATTGAAAGTGAAGAAATTGTTTATAGCTTGAGTGCAAGTGAAGAAGTTTGCTTAGTTGAGTTGGAAGATTCGCAAGTTATAGTTGATTCTCTATTGATTAAGGAGAATGAGATGCACATGGGAAGTGGAGAAAGTCAAAATGATACTGCTATATTAAATACTAACCACTTTTTGCGTAGTTTTTTTGTTTATAACTTGTAGGATCACGATGAGTTCCTCAATGAATAAGCATTCATATTATTTCCACTAATGCCAAAGATCATTTACAAAGATGAATGTGTTCCCCAAGTGTCAATTCCTAACTATTGCAAGACAAAGATTCGATGATGAATCATTTCTAAAGAGGGAGTGAATGATACGACCATAGAGAGGACAAGTCATGATGATTTCATCAATTAAAATCACAAGCTTAAAGTACTTAGCTTTTCGAAGCAAGTGAAGGAAATGGGTCTAACTCATTTTGGGCTTATACAACTTTGGGCTTTAATTGTACCAAACATGCTCTTTTAAAAATCATAAGACTCATTTAAGTTGTAAATATGAGCTTAGGCATGTGGGCTTCCGTTTATAGGGATTATTTAGTTATTTGGGTTATTAGTTAGTCTTTTATTTTGGGCTCGAAATTCATCACTTTACCTTAGTGGGGTTTTTATGTACATGTTTTAGCTTATTTTAGGCAGCATTTAGTATTTTAAACCTATTAGACTTATGTATACCCATTCCCTTAGGGTTTTGAGGCTATAAATAGGTTATTATAACTTATAAAGCAAAATATTGGAATCAAATTATAAACTTTAAGAGTTTTTCTCATGGTTTAGCCGAAATTCCTTAGAGAGATTGTGAGTTTGCTTGCTTTCTTTTCAATTGCATCAAGAATTAGGATTACTTATCAATCATTTGACTGTGATGTTTTCTTATTCTTCTTATCCCAAATATTTACGTTTCCATTCACGTGTTGTTTGGGGCTTCAATAGGGAGGTGTTTGTCTTCTTTGCATTTTGATATCAAAGTATGTGTTCAAGGGGTTTCGGGTTCTTTAACCATGGGGTTCCACATCATTTGGTATCAAAGCCAAAAGTAAGGTAAATTCCTATTTGTGTTAGTGTTAGATTTGTGTTTCTTTCTTTGATTTTCTTTATATGCATGCCGAAATTGGTATTAGTAATATTTTGATTTTTGTGTTCTTTGTGTGTTAAATTTAGCCTTTTTCTTTCATTACCTTTATTTTAATTCTTAAAAAAATCATGTTACTATACACGTAATGTTCACATACTATTCATTATTACTGTTCACATATTGTTCATCAAAAAAAAGAAAGAGAGAGAAACATGAAAGAGAAGAAAAATAGAAGAAGAAAAAAATTAAGGAGCATTTGAGCAAGGGTAGTTTATATAGCTTAAAGAAAATCCTAATCCTTTCATAAGTGGGAAAAACTAATCCTTTTTGCTTTAGGATTGGGAGGGGCAACATTTACACCTTTTCCAAACACATTTTGGAATTGTTTAAATGGTAGGAAAATTAATCGTTATTCCTTTGGGTTTAGGCTTTCAAAAATCCTAGTCCATATCTAAATTTGAATTACAATCCTAATCCTAGTTACACAATAATTTCTACTTGGAAAATATTTGTGTTATTCATTTATTATCCATTTATGCCAATCATTTTTATCAATTTACTATCCATTTGTGCAACCATTTTTGGCAACTTTTTCATCATTTGTGTAACCATTGTTGGAAATTTTTTCCACAATTTAAGCTATCATTTTTGGAAACTTTTGCCATCATTTTGCTATCAATTTGCCTTCTTTTTGCCATCATTTTGCACACAACTTGACACACTAATCAAGCTTATTACATCATTCGACATAGTGAATAATTTGGCTCTAAATTGATTTGTTTTGCATGTTTTATTCTTTATTTAGTTTTAATTGGTATCTTGTTAATTTCCTTTCTTTGTTGGGTAGCATATTTAGGTTCTATATTTGGCTTACTTTGTAGTGAATTAAATTCATTCATTTTATCCATATTGTTTTTTTCCTTGATTCTTGTTACTTATTTCTTTTTTTTAAGCTAGCTTTTGTTCCATTTACATTGTTAGGGTATCGTTGCTTGTCCAATACTCTAATTATAATATCATCAAGTGGTACATCACTCTTGTTTGTGTATCGCCTCCATTGTGTCTAGAGTCTTCTTTTCTAGTTTTGAGCTATCTTTTTGAAATTAGTTATTGTTTCCTTGTTTTCTCAAATGTCTTCAAGTTTTTTATTTGTGATTTATATTCTGAATTGCAATTTTAAAGTTGCAAGCTCGAAATGAAAAAGGCAAGAGAGTGTGAGGAAATTAAGAGGCTAAAAGCCAAATTTTGAGTGAAACACGAGTGAATGTGAGGAAGTCTTATTACAAGTCCAAGCAACATTTACATCAAGATGAGTGGAATACGTTTAAGGAAGTTATAAAGTTGTTAAGGCAAGACCTTAATAATATAGAATGGTTGGTTAGACAATATTTTGAACCACGCATTAGAATGGAGGAGAGCAAAGCGAACAGAAAGAAGGAGAAATTTATCATAGAAAAAATAATTTGTAAAACTGAAAAGGGTGATATAGATATAGGCTTTGATAGTGAGGTTATTAAAGACCATGAAGAGGATGTTGTTGATGAACTTGGTGAGGAAAAAGAGGTTTTGGATGAAGTTGAAGATGTGTAGAATGTGGTTAAAAAGGTAAATAAGTTTGTTTTAGAGGTAGAAGAGAATAATGATGTTGTACATAATGGAAAAATAATTGAAAGTGAAGAAATTGTTGATTGTTTGAGTGCAAGTAAAGAAGTTTGCTTAGTTTAGATAGAAGATTCGCAAGTTACAGTTGATTCTCCTTTGATTAAGGAGAATGAGTTGCACATGGGAAGTGGAGAAAGTAAAAATCATACAGCTATATTAAATACTAACCATGTTTTGCATAATCCTTTTGTTTATAACTTGCAGGATCATAATGAGTTCCTCAATGAAGAACCAATCATATTATTTCCACCAATATCAAAGATCATTTACGAAGATGAATGTATTCCTCAACTGTCAATTCCCAACTATTGCAAGATGAAGTTTTTAGGACGAATCTTTTCTAAACAGGGTGGAAATTATATGACCATAGAGAGGGAAATTCATGATGATTTCATCAATCAACATCACAATCTTAAAGTACTTAGCTTTTGGAAGCAAGTGAAGGAATTGGGTCTAAGTCATTTAGGTCTTATACAACTTTGGGCTTTAATTGTACCGGTCATGTGCCTCATTTAAAAGTCACATAACTAATTTAACTTGTAAATATGGGCTTATTGCTATGTGCTTCCTTTTAAAGGGATTATTTAGTTATTTGGATTATTAGTTAGTCTTTTATTTTGGGCTTGAAATTCGTCACTTTACCTTAATAGGAATTTTAAGTACTTGTTTTAACTTATTTTAGGCAACATTTAGTGTTTTAAACATATTAGACTTATGTATACCCATTCCTTTAGGGTTTGGAGGCTATAAATAGGTTATTATAACTTGTAAAGAGTAATATTGGAATCAAATTATAAAATTTGAGAGTTTTTCTCTTTGCTTAACCGAAATTCTTTAAAGAGATTGTGAGTCTGCTTGCTTTCTTTTCTATTGCATCAAGAAGTAAGATTACTTATCAATCATTTGATTATAGTATTTTTTTATTCTTCTTATCCTGATTATTTGCATTTCAATTCACATGTTGTTTGGAGGTTCAATAGAGAGGGTGTTTGTCTTCTTTTCATTTTGAGATCAAAGTGTATGTTCAAGGGGTTTCAGGTTCTTTAACCTTAGGGTTCCGCATAATTTGGTATCAGAGCCAAAGTAAGGTAAATTCCTATTTATCTTAGTGTTAGGTTTGTGTTTCTTTATTTGATTTTCTTTATATGCATGCAAAAATTAATATTAGTAACATTTTGATTTTTGTGTTCTTTGTGTGTTAAATTTAGCCTTGTTCTTTCATTACCTTTTGTTTTGATTCTTAAAAGAAATAGTGTTACTGTTCATCATTACTTTTCACATACTATTCATCATTACGGTTCACGTACTATTCATTATTACGGTTCATGTAATGTTCATCAATAAAAAAGAAAAAGAAAAAAGAGAGAAAAACATGAATGAGAAGAAAAATAGAAGAAGAAAAAAATTAAGGAGCAATTGAACAAGGGGAGTTTATATAGCCTAAAGAAAATCCTAATCCTTTCATAAGTGGGAAAAACTAATCCTTTTTGCTTTGGGATTGGGAGTGGCAACATTTACACCTTTTCCAAAGACATTTGGGAATCCTTTAAAAGGTAGGAAAATTAATCGTTATTCCTTTGGGTTTTGGCTTTCAAAAATCCTAGTCCATTTCTAAATTTGAATTAGAATCCTAATCCTGTTTAGACAAGAATGTGAGGAAGTCTTATTACAAATCCAAGCGACATTTATATCAAGATGGAAGGAATGCATTTAGGAAGATATAAAGTTGTTAAGGCAAGACCTTAATAATATAGAATGGTTGGTTAGACAATATTTCAAGCCACGCATTAGAATGGAGGAGAGCAAAGCGAAGAGAAAGAAGGAGAAAGTTACCATAGAAGGAATAATTTGTGAACCTGAAAAGGGTGATATAGATATAGGCTTTGATAGTGAGGTTATTCAAAACCATGAAGAGGATACTATTGATGAACTTGATGTGGAAAAAGAGGTTTCAGGTGAAGTTGAAGATGTAGAAAATGTGTTAAAATAGGTAAATGAGGTTGTTTTAGAGGTTGAAGAGAATAATGATGTTGTGCATAATGGAGAAATAATTGACAGTGAAGAAATTATTGATTGTTCAAGTGCAAGTGAAGAAGTTTGCTTAGTTGAGATGGATGATTCATAAGTTATAGTTGATTCTCTATTGATTAAGGAGAACGAGTTGCACTTGGGAAGTGGAGAAAGTCAAAATCATACTGCCATATTAAATACTAACCACATTTTGCATAGTCCTTTTGTTTATAACTTACAGGATGACAATGAGTTCCTCAGTGAATAAGCATTCGTATTATTTCCACCAATGCCGAAGATCATTTACAAAGATGAATGTGTTCCTCAAGTGTCTATTCCCAACTATTGCAAGACAAAGATTCGATGATGAATCTTTTCTAAAGAGGGAGGGAATGATACGACCATAGAGAGGGCAAGTCATGATGATTTCATCAATCAACATCATAAGCTTAAAGTACTTAACTTTTTGAAGCAAGTGAAGGAATTGGGTCTAAGTCATTTTGAGCTTATACAATTTTAGGCTTTAATTGTACAAGTCATGTGCCTCATTTAAAAGTCACATGACTCATTTAAGTTGTAAATGTAGGCTTAGGCATGTGGGCTTCCTTTAAATGGATTATTTAGTTATTTGGGTTATTAGTTAGTCTTTTCTTTTAGGCATGAAATTCGTCACTTTACCTTAGTAGGGTTTTTAAATACTTGTTTTAGCTTTTTTTAGGCAACATTTAGTGTTTCAAACCTATTGGACTTATGTATACCCATTCCCTTAGGATTTGGAGGCTATAAATAGGTTATTATAACTTGTAAAGAGAAATATTGGAATCAAATTATAAACTTTGAGAGTTTTTCTCTTGGCTTAGCCGAAATTCTTTAGCGATATTGTGTATCTGCTTGCTTTCTTTTCTATTGCATCAAGAATTAGGATTACTTATCAAACATTTGGTTGTGGCATTTTCTTAATCTTCTCATCCTGATTATTTGTGTTTCCATTCACGTGTTGTTTGGGGGTTCAATAGGGAAGGTATTTGTCTTTTTTGCGTTTTGAGATCAAAATGTATGTTTGACGAGTTTCGAGTTCTTTAACCTTGGGGTTCCGCATCATTTGGTATCATAGCCAAAAGTAAGGTAAATTCCTATTTATCTTAGTGTTAGGTTTGTGTTTCTTTCTTTGATTTTCTGTATATGCATGCCGAAATTAGTATTAGTAACATTTTGTTTTTTGTGTTCTTTGTGTGTTAAATTTAGCCTTGTTCTTTCATTACCTTCCGTTACTGTTCATAAAAAAAAGAAAGAAGAGAGAAAAATGTGAAAGAGAAGAAAAATAGAAGAAGAAAAAAATTAAGGTGCATTTGAGCAAGGGTAGTTTATAAAGCCTAAAGAAAATTCTAATCCTTTTATAAGTGGGAAAAACTAATCCTTTTTGCTTTAGGATTGGGATGGGCAACATTTACACCTTTTCCAAACACATCTGGGAATCCTTTAAAAGGTAGGAAAATTAATCCATATTGCTTTGGGTTTAGGCTTTAAAAAATCATAGTCCATATCTAAATTGGAATTACAATCCTAATCCTAGTTAGACAAGAATTTCTACTTGGCAAATATTTGCATTATCCATTTATTATCCATTTATGCCAATCATTTTTATCAATTTGCTATCCATTTGTGCAACCATTTTTGGCAACATTTTCATCATTTGTGTAACCATTTTTGGAAATTTTTTCCACAATTTATGCTATCATTTTTGGAAACTTTTGTCATCATTTTGCTATCACTTTGCCATCTTTTTGGACACAACTTGACACACTAATCAAGCTTGTCACATTATTCGGCATAATGAATAAATTAGCTCTAAATTGATTTGTTTTACATGTTTTATACTTTTTTTTTAGTTTTAATTGGTATCTTATTGATTTAATTTCTTTGTTGGGTAGCATATTTAGGTTCTATATTTGGTTTACTTTGTAGTGAATCAAATTCATTCATTTTATCCATATTGTCATTTTCCTTGATTCTTGTTGCTTATTTCTTTGTTTTAAGCTAGCTTTTATTCCATTTACATTGTTAAGGTATCATTGCTTGTCCAAATACTCTAATTTGATTATCATCAAAGTGTACACCACTCTTGTCTGTGTATCACATCCATTGTTTCTAAAGTCTTCTTTTGTTGTTTTGAGCTATCTTTTTATTGTTAGTTATTATTTCCTTGTTTTCCCAAATGTCTTCAAGTTTTTGATTTGTAATTTATATTCTGAATTTCAATTTTAATGTTGCAAGCTTGAGATGAAAAAGGCAAGAGAGTGTGAGGACATTAAGAGGGTAAAAGCCAAATTTTGAGTGAAACATGAGTGAATGTGAGGAAGTCTTATTACAAGTCTAAGCGACATTTGCATCAAGATGAATGGAATGCATTTAAGGAAGTTATAAAGTTGTTAAAGCAAGACCTTAATAATATAGAATGATTGGTTAGATAATATTTTATATCACGCATTAGAATGAAGGAGAGCAAAGTGAAGAGAAATAAGGAGAAAGTTATCATAGAAGAAATAATTTGTGAACCTAAAAAGGGTGATATAGATATACTCTTTGATAGTAAGGTTATTCAAGGCCATGAAGAGGATGTTATTGATGAACTTGATGAGGAAAATGAGGTTTTGGGTGAAGTTGGAGATGTGGAGAATGTGGTTAAAAAGGTAAATGAGGATATTTTAGGGGTAGAAGAGAATAATGATGCTATGCATAATGGAGAAATAATTAAGAGTGATGAAATTGTTGATTGTTTGAGTGCAAGTGAAGAAGTGTGCTTAGTTAAGATGGAAGATTCGCAAGTTATAGTTGATTCTCTTTTGATTAAGGAGAATGAGTTGCAAATGGCAAGTGGAGAAAGTCAAAATCATTCCGCTATATTATATGCTAACCATGCTTTGCATAGTCCTTTTGTTTATAGCTTGCAGGATCATGATGAGTTCCTCAATGAAGAAGCATTCATATTATTTCCACCAATGCTGAAGATCATTTACGAAGATGAATGTATTCCTCAACTGTCAATTTTCAACTATTGCAAGATGAAGTTTCGAGGATGAATCTTTTCTAAAAAGGAAGGGAATGATACGACCCAAGAGAGGGAAATTCATGATGATTTCATCAATCAACATCACAAGCTTTTACTTAGCTTTTAGAAGCAAGTGAAGGAATTGGGTCTAAGTCATTTTGGGCTTATACAACTTTGGGCTTTAATTGTACAAGTCATATGCCTCATTTAAAAGTCACATGACTCATTTAAGTTGTAAATATGGGCTTAGGCATGTGTGCTTCCTTTTAAAGGGATTATTTAGTTATTTAGGTTATTAGTTAGTCTTTCATTTTGGGCTTGAAATTCGTCACTTTATGTTAATAGGGTTTTTAAGTACATGTTTTAGCTTCTTTTAGGCAACATTTAGTGTTTTAAACCTATTGGACTTATGTATACCCATTTTCTTAGGGTTTGGAGGCTATAAATAGGTTATTATAACTTGTAAAGAGAAATATTGCAGTCAAATTATAAACTTTGAGAGTTTTTCTCTTTGTTAGAAATTCTTTAGAGAGATTGTGAGTCTGCTTGCTTTCTTTTCTATTGCATTAAGAATTAGGATTGCTTATCAATCATTTGATTATAGCGTTTTCTTATTTTTCTTATCCCGATTATTTGCATTTCCATTCACGTGTTGTTTGGGGGTTCAATAGAGAGGGTGTTTGTCTTCTTTGCGTTTTGAGATCAAAGTGTATGTTCAAGGGGTTTAGGGTTCTTTAACCTTGGGGTTCTGCATCATTTGGTATCAAAGCCAAAAGTAAGGTAAATTCCTATTTATCTTAGTGTTAGGTTTATGTTTCTTTCTTTGATTTTCTTTATATGCATGCCAAAATTCGTATTACTAACATTTTGTTTTTTGTGTTCTTTGTGTGTTAAATTTAGCCTTGTTCATTCATTACCTTTTATTTTGATTCTTAAAAAAATCATATTACTATTCACGTACTGGTCATGTAATATTCAGTATTACTGTTCACGTATTGTTCATCAAACAAAAGAAAAAGAAAGAAGAGAGAAAAATGTGAAACACAAGAAAAATATAAGAAGAAAAAAATTAAGGAGTAATTGAGTAAGGGTAGTTTATATAGCCTAAAGAAAATCCTAATCCTTTAATAAGTGGGAAAAAATAATCCTTTTTACTTTAGGATTGGGAGGGGCAACATTTACCCCTTTTCCAAACACATTTGGGAATCCTTTAAAAGGTAGGAAAATTAATCCTTATTGCTTTAGGTTTAGGCTTTCACAAATCCTATTCCATATCTAAATTGGAATTACAACTATAATCCAAGTTAGACAAGGATTTCTACTTGGTAAATATTTGTGCTATCCATTTATAATCCATTTGTAACAATCTTTTTTATCATTTGCTATCCATTTGTGCAACCATTTTTGGCAACTTCTCCATCATTTGTGTAACCATTTTTGAAAACTTTTCCACCATTTGTGCTATCATTTTTGGAAACTTTTGCCATCATTTTGCTATCACTTTGCCATCCTTTTGCCATCATTTTGCACACAACTTGACACACCAATCAAGCTTGTTGTATCGTTCAGCATAGTGAATAAATTGGCTCTAAATTGATTTGTTTTGCATGTTTTATACTTTATTTAGTTTTAATTGGTATCTTGTTGATTTCCTCTCTTTGTTGGGTAGCATATTTAGGTTCTATATTTGGTTTACTTTGTAGTGTATCAAATTCATTCATTTTATCTATATTGTCATTTTGTTTGATCCTTGTTGCTTATTTCTTTCTTTTGAGCTAGCTTTTGTTCCATTTACATTGTTAGGGTATCATTGCTTCTCCAACACTCTAATTTGAATATCATCAAGTGGTACACCACTCTTGTCTGTGTATCACTTCCATTGTGTCTAAAGTCTTCTTTTCTAGTTTTGAGCTATCTTTTTTGTAGTTAGTTATTATTTCTTTGTTTTCTCAAACGTGTTCAAGTTTTTGATTTGTGATTTATATTCTGAATTGCAATTTTGAAGTTGAAAAAGGAAAGAGAGTGTGAGGACATTAAGAGGGTAAAAGCCAAATTTTGAGTGAAACATGAGTGAATGTGAGGAAGTCTTATTACAAGTCCAAGCGACATTTATATCAAGATGAAAGGAATGTGTTTGAGGAAGATATAAAGTTGTTAAGGCAAGACCTTAATAATATAGAATTATTGGTTATACAATATTTCAAACCATGCATTAGAATGGAGGAGAGCAAAGTGCAAAGAAAGAAGGAGAAAGTTACTATGGAAGAAATAATTTAGGAACCTAAAAAGGGTGATATAGATATAGGCTTTGATAGTGATGTTATTCAAAACCATGAAGAGGATGTTGTTGATAAACTTGATGAGGAAAAAAAGGTTTTGGGTTTTGTTTAAGAAGTGGAAAATGAAGTTAAAAAGGGAAATGAGGTTGTTTTAGAGTTTGAAAAGAATAATGATGTTGTATATAATGGAGAAATAATTAAAAGTCAAGAAATTATTGATTACTTGAGTGCAAGTGAAGATGTTTGCTTAGTTGAGATGGAAGATTTGCAAGTTACAGTTGATTCTCTATTGATTAAGGAGAATGAGTTGCACATGAGAAGTTGAGAAATTCAAAATCATACCGCTATATTAAATACTAACCACGTTTTACATAGTCCTTTTGTTTATAAATTGCAGGATCATGATGAGTTCCTTAATGAATAATCATTCATATTATTCCACCAATGTCAAAGATCATTTACGAAGATGAATGTATTCCTTATGTGTCAATTCCCAACTATTGCAAGATGAAGATTCGAGGTCGAATATTTTCTAAAGTGGGAGGGAATGATACGACCATAGAAAGGACAAGTCAAGATGATTTCATCAATCAACATCACAAGCTTAAAGTACTTAGCTTTTGGAAGCAAATAAAGGAATTGGGTCTAAGTCATTTTGGGCTTATACAACTTTTGGCTTTAATTGTACAAGTCATATGCCTCATTTAAAAGTCACATGACTCATTTAGGTTTAAAACACTAAGGGAAT
Source organism: Excoecaria agallocha (assembly GCA_037975025.1). NCBI lineage: Eukaryota > Viridiplantae > Streptophyta > Magnoliopsida > Malpighiales > Euphorbiaceae > Excoecaria > Excoecaria agallocha. The sequence goes on from CM075822.1 coordinate 21,032,538, forward strand.
GGGTATACATATGTCCAATAGGTTTTAAACACTAAATGTTGTCTAAAATAAGCTAAAAAAAGTACTTAAAAACCCTACTAAGGTAAAGTGACGAATTTCATGCCCAAAATAAAAGACTAACTAATAACCCAAATAACTAAATAATCCCTTTAAAAGGAAGCCCACATGTCTAAGCCCACATTTACAACTTAAATGAGTCATGTGACTTTATTTGAGGCATATGACTTGTACAATTAAAGCCTAAAGTTGTATAAGCCCAAAATGACTTAGACCCAATTCCTTCACTTGCTTCCAAAAGCTAAGTACTTTAAGCTTGTGATGTTAATTGATGAAATCATCATGACTTGCCCTCTCTATGGTCGTATCACATATAGTTGTTCCTTTCAAAGTACCTCTAACATAGCTCGAATATGGTTAAGGTGCTCAAAAAGAGAATTAGAATATATAAGAATGTCATCAAAATACACAATAACAAATTACTTATAAGCTCTTTTAAAACATGATTCATTGATTTTATAAAAGTATTAGGTGCATTAGTTAGCCCAAAAGGTATTACTAACCACTCGTATAAATCGTATTTAGTTTTAAAAGTTATTTTCCATTTAACACCCATTCTTATTCTAATTTGAATTAACCATGTTTTAAATCAATTTTAGTGAAAAATATAGCCCTATTAAGTTCATCTAACATGTCATCAAGTCTAGGAATAGGATGTTGATACTTTACCATTATTTTGTTGATGACTCAGCAATCAACACACATTCTCCAAGCCCCATCCTTTTTAACCACTAAGATGACCATAACAGCATATTGGCTCATACTCTCATGAACTAACCCTTTTGATATTAGCTCCTCAATTTGCCTTTGAAGCTCCTTCATCTCCTCGAGATTACTCTTATAGGTTGGACAATTAGGAATTAATGCTCCATGTATAAAATTAATATGATGTTTAATTCGTTGAATAAGAGGCAACCCACTTGGTATCTCTTCGCAAAATACATCATTGAACTTCTATAAAAGAGAGGAAACCACACTAAGAAGAGAATGGTCAGATTTACTTATAAACAAGATTAAACCTTTGCAATAAAACAAAAGTAAATTTAGATTATTAGTTTTAGCTTGTTTAACATCTCTCATTTTGGTGTATAAATTAGAATTTTTGGCTTTTACAATGCCCTTTCTTTCTTCTCTCCTCATCTCCCTTTCTTTCGGCTCACTAGCCTTTTCTCTTACCTTTTCTCTCTTTTCACCCTTACTAATTTTATCACTCTTATTTTCTCTCTCCTTAATCGATCCCCTTTCCATAGATGAAGAATTTTGAAGATAGAGCTAGTCTTGGTACACTTGCTCAGGTAACAATGGTGAGAAAGTATATCATTTACCTTCCTTAATAAGGGTGACTTTGTTCAATTTACCATTATGAATGGATTTATGATTGAAATCCCATGGACACCCTAAAAGAATATGGCAAGCTTGCATTTGGATAATGTCACACAAAACTTGGTCATGATAAGCTCCAATTGATAAATTGACCAAGACTCGTTTAGTCACATTCACCTCATTACTATCATTGAGGCATTGAAGCCTATAGGGCTTCGAGGTGCCTGGTTGTAGGTAGGCCTAATTTCTCAACCATGGTGGTGCTAGCAACATTACAACAACTTCCACCATTTATAATCAAACTGCTTATTTTATCTTGCACACGACAACGAGCATGAAAAATATTTTCACATTGTTCGTTAGGAATTTTATTTTTAACACTTAGCATATGTCTGAAAACAAGGGTGATATTATTAACTTTAGTATGCTCACCTCCCTCTTTAATATCACTACAATTTTCTAAATAAGGCATATTATTGTCAAGGTCATATTCACTATCAGTTATAACTTCACCTGTTTTTATCACCATAGTATCTTTATTAGGATAATCTCGCATCATATGTCCATGACTTTGAAATTTAAAGCATTTAATGTTATGGTTTCTAATGGAAGTTTCAGGGGCTTTACCTTTGCCATGCAAGTCCTCTTTGGCCTTAGAGTCAGATTTAGGCCATAAGGTCTTAACAACACCCCTATATTCAGGTTTGTAATTTGATTTCCAGGATAAAGAGGAAGAATTACTAAACCATGCTTTCCCCTTCTGATGAAACTGCTTTTCAATCATAATATCATTATGAAGTAGCTCTTTAAATATGATATAATGTTGAAGATCAACTGCATCAGCTATATCTTTGTTAAGCCTGCCTAAAAAATGAGCCATAGTGGCCTCCTCATCCTTTTAAACATTAGCTCTCTTCATAACTATTTCCATCTCCTTATGGTAGTCCTCCACACTTTTATTTCCCTGAGTTAAAGCCTGTAGTTTATTAAATAACTCCCTGTGATAATAAGAAGGAACAAACCTTTTCTTCATTATTCATTTCATCTCATTCCAAGTTTTAATAGGCAGATCTCCATCCCTATGCCTATTTTTCTTAAATTGATACCACCATACTACAATATAATCAGTTAGCTTAGAAATAACCAATTTAATTTTCTTGTCTTCTGAATAATAATGGAAATCAAATATAGCATCAACTTTCCTTACCCACTCCAAATACAAATCAGGTCAGTTTTACCTTGGAATAAAGAAATTTTCAACTTGATGGTGCCAATATTACCATCCTCATATGGTCTTCTTTTAAAACTTCTCCTAGAGTTAGAGGCTAAATGCTCTTCCTTAGAATCATCCTCGGTAATGGTCCTTTGGTTAGGGCATTCTCACTGCCTGTTATCAGATTCCCTTCCTATATTCAATCATAATGTATGGTCCTCTAGGTTAGCCATCATATTGTCTATTTACTTGAATTTTGCTGCATAAGCTCTATACATATCTTCTGGTTTTTTATCCTTATAGTTTGAAATTTGCTCGTCCTCAAACATGTTTATTAAATTGACAAAAATAATAATAATAATAATAATAATAATAATAATAATAATAATAATAATAAATGAAACTAATGTTAAAGTAAGAGAAGAAATAAAAGAAACAGAAATAAACTCACAAGTAGTTCCATGCTCTATGGTATTATATTGATTATTCACAATGAATTGAGCCAAACAACTTTGAATAACCAGAAGCAAAATGCAATAAAATAAAGGATAGCAAAAAAACTAAGAATAGCAAGAGAAGAGAAATTATGTAAATGAAACACAATGTGTATGGATGATAGATTCTTGGGGTAGATGTTGGTCCATTCGAAGACAAGGGTTTCAATAAAATTTGGCTAATCTTGTGTGATAATTGTGAATTTCAATGCAACAGGTCCTGCCTATTTTAATTTAAGATATTTTTTTAAAGGAAGTAATTAGCAAATCTCATTTGAGATTCTTGATTTGTAGAACTGATATAATTTTTTTAAGATAGAAAATTTAAACTAATACAGCAATTTTATAGAATAGTAAACTTAAGTTTATAAACCACACACAAAGAGGAAGTATTTATGCTTTTAATGTAAAGAAGGAAGTAGAATGCAACTTCAGTGAACCCTAATTTATTCTAGATGTAAACTGATACAAAACTCGATTAATAAAAGACACAATAAAATTAGAATGACAAATCTCAAAAGAAGCCTAAAGCTTTGATGCCAACTGATGTGAATCCAAGTATGTGGGTTACAATCCGAACTAAGATATGTTTTCGATCATCAATTGAGATTCAAAATTCAGTTATAATTTAGACTAAGAAATTCAAAATAAATAGTAAAGATAAAGGAACAATTTGCAATAGATCCACCAATTCAATCAAATAAAAAGAATAATCAAATTAACCTATACTTTAACCTTTCGATTTAAGTGAAAGAACCTGAGAATGGTTGATTCTCAATTTTCTAGCCACAACAATTGATCACGATCAAGATAAAACTTCAAGAGTAAGAATGCAATAACATACTCTCAAAATATTAGGCTTAAAAATTCAACAAGAATTTTGCAAAGGAAATGAATTCAATTATCATTAAAAAAACCAAAAACTCCCCTTATTCATCCATCTTAAAGGGTATTTATAGCCCTCTTATTACAATCCTAAAAGAATAAGAAAACTAAAAGTAAAAAACAAGGAAAGAACAGTTCTAATCAAACACAATATGCTCCACATGTTAATTTGATACTAAAAGCCTAATTTCTTGGATAATTATTAATTTAATAAAAACTAATTAAATAACTAAATTAAGCCTATTTAATTAAAGATATGGACCAACTGATTTTGAAATTAACTAAATATCCCTATAGGTTAAACATATGCCACAAATATGCTTTTCCAAAGCTCTCTTTAATTAACTCAAATTGGACCAACCTTGTATAAAAAAATGTAAGCTAAGTTTCGGTTTCTAGGATTTGAACTAAAGTTACTAAATCAGTTTCTTCCTTTAGGCCCACCTAACCAAGTATTGGTACAACTTGAATGGTTTTTTGGTTGGTCTCAATATCCTTCATTAATCCATTTAATGCTTCTTGAACTTTCTTTGGTCCAAACTTTGTAATCGGCCTAATAGAAATATGTAATGAAACATTCTTTTTAAGCTCCATGCCATACTCCATCCTTGGTGTGTGTTGGTGGTGATTCACATCAATACTGGAGATACTCAAAGTGAGTGTCAACTGAAGATACCATGAGGTATCAACTAGAGGGGTTAAGTCTCAAATAGTTCTCATATACTAGAAGTGTTAAAGCACTAGATTGGAGAGATAAAGTCTCAAAGTAAAAACACCATAATGACATTAGAGCAGCTACAAACCCTTCTAGGGATGCTTATTTACCCAGATCTATGGTGTAACACCCTAATCCACTATACATATGAAATCACCTATACAGATATAAATCCTAAGATAATCAAATAAGCATTAATGTTTAATGCCATAATTACTTATAAGAATTCTTAGCCATTACAATACTCCAAAATAATATATATAGTTAAACATTTACATATAAGCCTTCCAATCTGAACCATTAAATCACAAAATGAGAATTGCACACTTTAATTCCTTCACTCCTGTGTTGGTCAAACCACTGCAGCTAACACTCCAGAAATGAAGCCTACCCGATTATCTACACGGATAATAAAATTTGTGCCAAGCTATAAAGCTTAGTGGGAAATAATATATTATAGGGGTAATCTTTAACAAGTAACATCAATTATCACAAGCACAAAATTGAACAATAAACATACAGGTTTTCCACATTGATAATCGAGACAACATTTATAGTAAACCAAAACTTCAAGTGAACTCATCTAGCCTCTATAATGCTTAACTAAACATTTATGATAACAAGCTTTTTATCTTTCTTGATTGCCCATCAGTTTACAGTTTTCATATTCCATGAACTATGAATTTATATATCAAGAATATAATTAGTATAAAACTCTAGTTAAGGAATTCAATTACCTTAGGTACAAAGTGGTGCATTTAATATTTAATCACAACGTAAGAGATGAAAACATTCCACTAACGCACATAAGCAAGAATGAATAACTTTACAATAAATCCATCAGTGAATATAACAAAATAAGGTATTGATAAGCATAATTTCTTCACATAAGTCACAATCTTAAAATATAGGATGCATTCTTAATCACATCAAGATTTATAACCATGCTATAAGTAAATACTATAATATCAATCTTACACACCATCCAGTTTCTTTATTCTTTAGTTCAATAAGATGGTTTTTGTTACTTTAAATAAAGCCTGCATACTATAATCCTAACGAAGTGGATAATGGGCCAATCAATATGTACCCAAAGGTACCAGAATATATCCTACGATATGAAATCAATATATACCCTAAGGTACTAGAACATACCATAAGGTATGACAATCCTACCTAAAGGTACCAGAACATATCCGAGGATATGAAGTCAAAAAGTATCCAAAGATATGAAATTAGAAGACCCATTAGGGCCAAACCATACAATAGATCGATCAATGAACCCAAACGGGGTTGGCTACAACCCAAATGGGGTTATTATGATCCAAATGGGATCATCAATATTCGATAGCAGCTGCAAATTACCCTTATAGGCATGCCTATCTATCCATAACCTAGACATAGATGCAGGCAAGAACCTCATTCCATTATCAATCCATGCTTTACATGTGATTTAATCATATATTTATTATTGTGTTGTAATAGCTAAGTGTCATGCAATGCTTACTTAATGGTCAATATTCTAAGAACCTAATACTATTAACATTAGAGAGCATACGCAATCTATAGCTTAAATCAATTCAAAGGCATGTATACATATACTCACAACCTATTACTATGTTAATATGTTCCTTAAGTTTCTTACCAGTCAGTGCAAGCATACCCATCCAGTTTACATATTATCATAAGACAAATAATATGGTTTTAAATCCATAGATTGACACTGCTTATACTAGTCATGATTGTTCATGAGAATGAAATCATACATATAGTCATATAAACCACGAGTGCATGACACAACATGTAAACATAATCATTTCAAAAAAACGTAACTTTGCAGTCCATTAGAACTATCTACCCTGCTCTATTATGCTTATTTAAATCATCTTAAATTTACACTCACCTAATATATCAGATATATGCTTATATGCATTCATTTCATTACAATTGGTGAAGATGTTTCAAATATGAGATTAGTAACTATTTATACCATTTCATGTTGTCTTGGCATCTATGCATGCACATAATTTCAATGTCGTAATCACATATCTAGATGCATAATCTTTTATATATATATATATATATATATATATATATATATATATATATATATATATATATATATATATATATATATATATATATATATATATATATATATCAAACAACTACATGTAAGAGCATAGCATTAATTCATTGTTTTTTCTTAAGATACTATAAGAGCATAAACATACCACTATACTCACTCTATTTATAATAAATTCATTTTCGTTATTCAAATACCACACAATGGACTTATGAAGGAAGGTAAGTATTTCTCAGTATTTCTCAACTCCTTATACTTAAAGGCTTTCCATTCTTTACATATTTGTATCATATTTATACCAATAATTTGCTACTATGCTAATTACACATTTGATTGCTTTATCTTTACATTGTCTCACTAAAATCCTTATGCTTTATACCATTACTTACACACACATATATATATATATCAAACTTGAGTAATGGAGGAACTATATTGCTTATAATACATTGAAGACTACACCAAAAAAAGTGCACATGATACAGATGATGAGGTTATGATTATAGCACAATAGGAAAAGGAGCCTTGGTAAGTCATGAAGCTCCACTCGAAAAAGTGGCCAGTCACTCAGCTGAGTGCTTATGGCGCTCAGCTGAGTGCTTATGGCACTCAACTAAGTGCTCATATCACTCGACCGAGCAAACATGGCACTTGACAGAGTGCTTCTAGGCTCCCCACCCAAACTAGCAATTCCTTCTTTCCTTTCCAAAATCCTCAAGCCTATTGATAATCATTCACCATATCTTACTTTTCCAGCACTAAGCCTCAATCATTTAGACATTTAATTTACCTTTAAACAACCTTAGACAAACCTTAAATTCATAATCCATTTAACACCCACATATCACTTGAATTCCAAATGAAATCCAACTAAAATCAACATATTAAGCCTTCTATCAATCAATAGCTTCATAAACTATCAATAACATTTACATGCTCTTTTTAAGATTTGCCAATGATTCTCAAAATTCTTGGCAACATAGTTCAATCTAGCATTGGGACAAAATAAATTAATAACTCATTAGAACAAATCTAAAATTTCAATAATCTCACTATTTATTCTTCCTTTATCTTTAAAACCTTTGGATTCTACAAATCCTTTAGCCTTAATTTATCTTTTCAAAACCAATAGCACTCAAATCAACCCCTTGAAAAAGGTTTACCAATTCTCAACTACAATGTTACTCTAGATCTTTAATCTCATCATAAAAGACACGTACAAAAAGAGAGAAGAATTCCTTAAGACAAATCTCATACATGACATTCAATTCGGACTTAGTTTCCATACCTTATATTAAAGCTTCAAATACTCCTTCATAACTCTTGATCTAGCTCCTTAGTATTGATTTCTTCCTTTTCTTACATAATAGCAATAACAAATATGATCTCTTAATCCCAAAATCCAAAAATTAAATCAAAGAAAGAAGAGGAGAAAGATCTATAAGGGGAGGAAACATCATCACCTTTAAGAGATTCACTCAACACACCTTAAGCCATCTTCATCTTTCATTTGAAACCAGAAGAGAGGGAGAGACAGAGAGACAATATGAAGTTGCATTTCCCTTTTCTTTCCCTTAAAGCCGATCTCCCTTTAGTTTCTTCTTTAAGAAGCTTATAAAAAGTTAGTGGGGTAAATATCTCTTTGATAGAAATTCCAAATTTGCCCTTGTACACTTTAACCTTCATTATTTAAATTTCTTACACTTTAACCCCAAGAGTTGTAATTTAATTCAATTACATCCTTTCTTAAAATCATAACTTAACTATACCCATAATATATATCATAATATACATGTCGCAGTTTCCAAAATATCCCTCATAGGATTTAACTTTAGTAAATGCAAAATAATTCAATTTCACCTTATTTAACCATAATCCTCATTAATCTACCATAATCTAGTTAAGGCTAAGGTTGGGGCCTCACATGTGGCTCTAGTAGGCCAAGGTGTATATATTAGGAGCTGAAGGATACCATATAATGGCATCCATTAGGGATACCTCAAAAAGCATCACTGGAGAGAAATAATTAGCAAAATATTATTTCTAAGCTTGAGATACCAAAGTATCAAGATCAAGACACTATTTAGTGTGACTGGAGCAGCTTTCGAATCCCTATAGGCATGCTTATCTATCCATCTTTCAGACTAAAGCAGGTCATATCTACCTTTCTTTTCTTATCATTTTAATTCCATTTTTCATTCATAATACAATTCATACACATACAATATTTAAAATGGAAAAATGTTAACCTTATATATATATATATATATATATATATATATATATATATACTAATTTTTACTTACACGCATAACTTGGTATCAGAACACTATATGCCACCTTTATCGTCTCAAAACTTTTTATCAAACTTTAAAAGTGTATTTCAATTATCTATACATAATTATCATAATAGAACATACAATATGTATTAAATGCTAACAATTTAAAGCAAAACATGCTTTAGATTTCATATACCTTATGCATTTTGATATATCAATGCAATGTACATATTTCATGTTTACTAAATTATGCCCAAGTAATTCATATAGAGTTTAATGAAGTCATAAAATCAATATTATGTTCATGTTTACCATTTAAATATTAAACATTTCATCAATTTATGCCCTTATACATGTTACTTTTTTATAATTGTGTGTGCAAAGTTTCATTATCATCCGGGAAGGTTCGATAACATTTCGATGCATGAAATGTACTTTCAAACATTTTGAATAAATTTTTATAAAGCCATTAATTCAATATATTTCCATGTTTGTCACATATATTTAGACATTATTTATCTTTAAACATGTCTTCATAAAGTTATATAAACATCCAAGAAAGTTCAGATGTGATACGGTGACATTTCAGTGAAGAAATCTCACTTATAGCCTTAAATACTATTAATCATGCTTATCAATATATTCGTTTAACTATCATTTTACCATTAATCATGTCATACGTTTCATATACTTATGTATGTGCTACCAGTCTATTCCTGTATTGCATTTCATACTTAGTATCATGCATACTATACTATATGAATATTACTTTATGTATATCACATGCACACCTACTCTTCTTAGCTTTACTACTTGTGAGTTACAACACTTCTCATGGGTTATATACATTTTATAACATACTGTCCATAAAGCAAAACATATGATAAAACTAATACAAAAACATCCTACATCAAGATTAACAGTCGGTAGTTGGCCCTTCCTGATGCAGAGATCGTCCCTGAGCTAAAGTCTTGTTAACAGTACCTACACGGATAAATAACCCGTGCTAAGCTATAAAGCTTAGCGGGGAATATCTATAGATGGATGACCACTCATAATGGTCATCAAAACATACATACAATGTGTATTATAAATAACATTTACTAATCATGTCATTAATAACAAATACTTTAAAGCATAAAACATATCCTCATGTACCTAAACATTGTACCCAAAAGAGTAACAAATATTCTCATATTCATAATTCATATAGACAGCAATTACCCATGTGAACATATTCAAATGAAACATAATTCCTGTTGGCAAACCAACAATATAATTCACAATATCAATCTTTAGTCAAATAACATTAACTGTTTAATTTTTATCATTACTATGAATAACGTTTAGCCTATCTTAGCTTTATCAGTGAATAATGGGAACTATGGATACACATCGGTATCAAAATGAAGGATATCCGAAGATGTCGGATCTATAGACCCAAATAGGGCTAAAATATATTGTGGATCGGTCAAGCAGACCCAAATGGGGTCGCCTATCAACCCAAACGGGGCTGTTCATGATCGAAACGGGATCATACATACTATGGACCCAATTGGGCCAAACTATGGCAGCTATAATTTCCCTATAGGCGCCTATCTATCCACATCTAAAACTCTATCGCAGGCAGAACTATATTCGTGTTCGATTCACATATTAAGACCGTATTCATAGTATACTATTTGTACATATATAGAGTCTTGTAAAACTATAAGTTGTCTAGTGCATAAACAGATATATGCACATTTCATAAGCCAAGTTACACAATTAGCTCATCCATTTTGTGTGACTATAATTTTGTATCATGACATATAGGCATGACATATAATCATCATATCATATACTTGATCATGTTTTCATTAAGAATCTCACATGTTCATAGTCATGCTACAACAGCTTCTATCTCATAGGGCAATTACATGCTCATACACTCATGTACATAATCGTAAATGTACATACCTGTAGGTACATTCGCATATAGTAGGCTTATTCCTATAAGCATGTTTACCAATATATATATATGCATTTATCATCATTCAGATCATGTGCACTTTCATGTCATAGGATTACATATGTACACATCAATTAAGCATATGACAATCATGTACAAGTCTAATTACATGTATAGGTTAGATATTTCATCACTAATCTTTATTCATATACACAACGAATGTACATGTATTCATATAAAACTTTCATTGATAGTTATATTACATGCCCTGTCCAATTTATTTTACTATCATAAAAACAACTATTTGTCTCAATTTAATTAGTAATCATAAAGTCAAGTGCAGCAACAATCTGTATAGGGCAGCATTCCGGACTCAACTTGTGAGACACATTTGGAAATGAAAAAGTCATTTTTAGTCAAGATGATCTTCACAATTTTATCCCCCTATGTGTCTAGTTTCCAGAGCATCAAAATTCATCTCCATATCTGACCTATAGCTTGAGTTATTTGAAAAATACTATAGGCTATTTTAAAACCAAATCGTGTGGACTGTCATTTAGAACAATTTATAATGTAAAATTTAGAAGGATTTAAACCAACATTTCTTCATCCAAGTAGGAATTTCATGTCTCTAATTTTTCCAGAATTTCATTTTGTAACATTTCAACATCTCTACAAAAAGGTATGCCCATTACTGTAAATTCTGTTTCTATGTACAGTCTAGGGAACTAGTCCGGATTCAATCCTAACTTCCATGTATTTAAAGGCAGATTTAAGTCTAGGTTCCTTCACATGAAATATAGGTATAGAAGTCTATTTTCCAATTCAAAAAGAATCATTCAATTTGCTGCTCTACAGCTTATCTTATGAGCAAAACAATATAGACAGGTCATTCAATCATGATGAAATGTTCGACTTGTGAAGAGATTCATGAGTGAAGCTAATAAGACCAATACTCACGTCTCGTGAAGAGGTTCACGAGTGGAGAAGAAAAGCTACACTTCATGACTTGTGAAGAGTTTCACGAGTGAACCCAACATTCCCAGAGGAAGAAGATGTATGACTCGTAAAGAGCTTCATGAGTCGGACTTTCACGACTCGTAAAGATATTCAAGACTCGGCAAGGACACAATCTGTTCTTCAACCTCACATTGTTAAAATCCAGCAAAATGTAACTTTAAATTCTGTAAATCATACCCAATTCCAGAATCAATTCTACATGCAATATGAACAACCTAAATTCCCATACCTTGGCTAAAAAACCCAATGTCTTCAACCTCAAGCAATACCGTTTCCTTTGCTCTTCCTTCCTTCCTTTTCTCCTTCACAAAAATCATCGACATTCAAGTTCCAACACACAGTTAACGTTCTCCTCAGTCAAATGAAAAGAAGAAGAAGAAGATGATGAAGGGTTCAATTAACAGTTTAATTACCTTAAGTTGAATGCCTTAAACTATTGATTAACCAACATGCACAATTTTGAATCATAAAAGAGAGAGAAAGAAAAACATTTCTGCATTTTCTTGAAGGAATTCCGTCCCACTCTTTCTTCTCTCTCTTCAAATTTGGCTTTTTATAATAGTAAGGGATAATTCCCTTTTTAGTCCTTTAACCTTTTGCATACCGCAAAATAACCTAGCTAGTCTTTGCATGTTAAACTTTAACCTCTCAATTTAATTCCTTTCAAACATTAACCTATCAATTTATTCCTTCTCTCAAATTGACCTTTAAACATAAATTTCTATCCACATTTAACCCTTGAGTTTTCGAAACTATAAATTTACCCCAAATTAATACTTTTTACTTCAATTGCACCCTCAATTAATATTACACCATGCTTTAAATTTTTATTCTCATGCAAATAACATAATAACATGATAATTTACCCCATCTTGACCCATACTTATACAAATTCCTCATTTAATTTAATCTTAATCAAATAAAAATCCCATTCAAATATGTAAATTAGATTTGGGTCATGTTAGGGGCCTTACAATTCTCTCTCCCTTAAGAATTTCGTCCCCAAAATTCATACCTGTTTTGAATAAATGAGGATGTTGTTCCTTCATAGCTATTTCTGGCTCCCAAGTAACTTCTTGTAAATTGTGATGTTGTCAGAGCACTTTAACAAGTGGAATTTGCTTATTTCGTAGCTGTCTAACTTCTCTAGCTAGAACTGCTATAGGCTCTTCATCATAAGTAAAATCTAGATGTACTTGCACATCTTGAACTGGTATGACATGGGATTCATCTGATCGATACCTCCAAAGCATAGAAACATGAAACACATCATAGAGTTTTGCTAGTTCCATAGGGAGAGCCAACCTATACGCCACTGGCCCAACTCTTTGAAGAATCTCATATGGGCCAATAAACCTTAGGCTCAATTTACCCTTTTTCCCAAATCTCAATACTTTTCTCCAAAGGGACACTTTCAAAAACACTTTGTCACCCACTTGATATTTAATGTCTTTTCTTTTTAAAGCAGCATACGACTTCTGTCTATCGCTAGCTTCCTTCAATCTCTGCTTGATAACTTGTACCTTTTCTTTTGTATCTTTAACAATATCTGGACATTGACTCTGCACTCAGACAATTTAATCCAGTAAATGAGTTCTACATTTTTGGCCATATAAGGCCTCATAAGGTGCCATCTCGATGCTCCTTTGATAACTGTTATTGTAAGCGAACTCCATTAAAGCTAAATATCTATCCCAACTTCCAACAAAATCCAAAACACATCCTTTCATCATATCTTCTAAAATTTGGATAACCCATTCAGATTGACCATCCATCTGAGGGTGGAATGTTGTACTGTAACGGAGCTGAGTTCCTAATGCTTGTTGCAAACTCTGCCAGAATCTCGATGTGAATCTCAGATCTCGATCAGAGATTATTGACACCAAAATGCCATGCAGTCTAACAATCTCATTTACATAAAGTTCTGCCAATTTATCCATAGGGTAATCCATCCGAACTGGTATGAAATGAGTTGATTTAGTCAGCTTATCAACTATAACCTAAACTGCATCATGCTTTTTCTGTGTAAGGGATAATCCTGTTACAAAGTCCATGGTAATATCCCCATTTCCACTGTGGAATTGGGATGGGGTTCAACAAACCAGAGGGTAATTGGTGCTCTGCTTTCACCTACTGACAAGTCAAACATTTGGAGACATATGCTACCACATCTTTCTTCATGCCAGGCCACCAATAACATTGTTTCAAATCCTGGTACATCTTATTCCCACCAGGGTGCATAGTAAATAGTGTATTGTGAGCCTCATTCAATACTATTCTTCTTAATTCTTTGTCATCGGGAACATATAATCTATTGTAGTAATACACACCCCTATCCTCCTTCACTGAATACTCAGACTGGGTCCCTTCACGTGAAGACTTCGAAATCTATTGCAACCTTTCATCATGTTTCTAAGCATCGATCACTGTTTGCTTCAAACAAGGTCTAACCTTTAACTGTGCTATTAAAGCACCATCATATGCAAGTTTCCATCTATAGTGATGTGTCATCATAGCAGCCATCATCTTACGGCTTAAAGGCATAAGCTACAACGTTAGCTTTGCCTGAATGGTAATCCACTATACAATCATAATCTTTAAACAATTCTAACCATCTCTGCTACCTCAAGTTAAGTTCCTTTTGAGTGAGCAAATATTTGAGACTCTTGTGATCTGTATAGATTCTGCACTTTTCCCCATACAAATAATGTCGCCAAATTTTTAAGGCAAACACTACTGCTGCTAACTCTAGGTCATGGGTTGGATAGTTTTGCTCATGTGACTTTAACTGTCTAGATGCATAGGCAATTACTTTACCATCTTGCACTAACACACACCCCAAGCCAACTCTAGAAGCATCACTATACATAGCATACTCCTTTCCTGTAACTGGTCATGTCAAAACTGGAGCCTATGTCAAAAATTTCTTCAACTGATCAAAACTTGCCTGACACTGGTCAGTCCACTCAAACTTTATGCCCTTTCTCAAAATTTTAGTGAGTGGTGCAGCTAGAACTGAAAAGCTTTTCACAAAATGACGGTAATAACCTGCTAAGTCAAGAAAACTTCTCACTTCTGTTACATTTTGAGGCGGCTTCCAATTCACTATAGCCTTAATTTTAGCTGGATCCACTCTAATGCCTTCAAAAGATACTACATGACCAAGGAAAGAAACTTCCTTAAGCCAAAAATCACATTTGTTCAGCTTAGCATATAACTTATTCTCCCTCAGAGTCTGTAAAACAATTCTCAAGTGCACAACATGTTTCGCTTCATTTCTCGAATGCACCAAAATGTCATCTATGAACACAACAACAAATTGATCCAAGTAGGGTTTAAATACCCTATTCATAAGATCCATAAATGCAGCCGGTGCATTTGTTAACCCAAATGGCATCACTAGAAACTCATAATGCCCATATCGAGTTCTAAAGGCTGTTTTGGAAACATCCACATCCTTAACCCGAAGTTGATAATAACCTGTTTGCAAATCAATCTTGGAAAACACTCCAACACCCTTCAACTGATCAAATAAATCTTTAATTCCAGGTAAAGGGTACTTATTTTTCACTGTTACCCTATTTAACTGTCTGTAATCTATACACATCCTCATAGACCCATCTTTTTTCTTCACAAATAAAACTGATGCACCCCAAGGTGATGCACTAGGCCTAATGAAGCCTTTGTCAAGAAACTCCTGTAGTTCAACCTTTAGTTCCTTCAATTCCAAAGGAGCCATCCTGTAGGGTGCCTTCGAAATAGGAGCTGTACCAGGTAGAATTTCTATAGACAATTGAACATCTCTTTCAGGTGGAAGACTAGGTAAGTCTTCAGGGAACACATCAGGAAATTCTTTCACCACTAGAATCTCTTGGAGATTCACAATCTCTTTTCTTGAATCATGCACAAGTGCTAAGAAAGCTTCACACCCTTTTCTCAGAAATCGCTTAGCTTGCATAGCTATTATTACATTAGCTATGGTTTTAGATCAAATTCCTTGAACTATAGTTTCTTTACCATCAGTACCAATAAGAGTTACAGTTTTAGCTTCACAATTAATCATTGCATGATGTCTAGATAGCTAATCCATACCCAATATAATATCAAACTCCCGAAATGGCAATTCAATAAGATCAGCAAGGAATTCTTTCCCTTGAATTACAATAGGACACTATTTATGCACTTTATTAACAACAACATTGTGACCCAAAGGGTTGGTTACGCATATATCATATTCCAGTTCATGTACAGTAGACTCATTTCTACCCATATCCCTAGTGCAAACATAAGAATGAGTGGAACCAGGATCAATCAGTGCATGCATGTCATAATCAAAGAGAGAGAAAATACCAGCTATAACTTCTGGAGCACTCTGATCCTCTCTAGCTTTCATTGCATAAGCCCGAATAGGAACAACTGGAGTTGTGGGCCTGTCAACTGATTCAAAAATGTTCCTGGACTGGGATCCTTGATGCCTTGATCCCCCATGTCCTCTTCCTCTACCTCAACCTGAAGATGGTGCATTGTAAGTTCCTCTACTACCCTGCTATCCAACACCCTGATCCCTCTTCGAAGGACAATTTTCCATGAAGTGATCGGTACCACCACACTTGAAACATGCCCCAGTCAATTTCCTACAACTATCCTAATGTTGCCTAGAACAATGGGGACACAATGGAGGTTGCCCCCCACTCTGTTTCCCTGAAGCTCCCTTTCCCAGCTTAGACACTATAGAAGATTCTTATCTCCTATCCCTTTTTGCAGAACTATAGCCAGACTCAGCTGGCTGATTTCCTTGAGCTACTCTAGCTCTCTTTCCTGTGAAAGATCCACCCTTGGACCCACTCCTTCTCTGTTCTTTCTCCCTTTTTGCAATTTCATTCTTTTCAATTCGCAAGGCTGCTGTAACCAGTTGAGTGAAGTTAACCACTTGCAAAGATGTAAATCCAATTAACTTCTCTTTGATACGATCATTTAACCCATCTTCAAACTGTCTACATTTAAATGCATCAGTTAACATCTCATCTGGAACATATTTGAACAAGTGACTGAATTCTTTCTCATACTCAGCCATAGACATAACTCTCTGCTTCAAGTTGAGAAACTGCTTTAACTTCTCTTGCTTGTATGCCTCAGTAACATACTTTTTCTTGAATTCAACTTTGAAAAATTCCCATGTAAGAGGATATGGTAACTGGGGTTGCTTCAACACCAACTTCCACCAATCATAAGCAGCTCCCTGTAATAAGGACACAGCATAAGATGCCTTATGACCCACTGGACAGTGGCACCCCCTATGCAAAAACCCTATTTATCTGATAATTAGATACTATTAATGATGCTTATACAATATATTCGTTTAACTATCATTTTACCATTAATCATGTCATACGGTTCATATTCTTATGTATGTGCTACCAGTCTATTCTTGTATTGCATTTCATACTTAGTATCATGCATACTATACTATATGAATATTACTTTATGTATATCACATGCACACCTACTCTTCTTAGCTTTACTACTTGTGAGTTACAGCACTTCTCATGGGTTATATACATTTTGTAACATACTGGCCATAAAGCAAAACATATGATAATACTAATACAAAAACATCCTACATCAAGATTAACAGTCGGTAGTTGGCTATTCCTCATACAGAGATCGTCCCTAAGCAAAAGTCTTGTTAACAGTACCTACATGGATAAATAACCCATTTTAAGCTATAAAGCTTAGCAGGGAATATCTATAGATGGATGACCACTCATAATGCTCATCAAAACATACATACAATGTGTATTATAAATAACATTTACAACATATCATGTCATTAATAACAAATACTTTAAAGCATAAAACATATCCTCATGTACCTAAACATTGTACCCAAAAGAGTAACAAATATTCTCATATTCATAATCGATATAGACAGCAATTACCCATGTGAACATATTCAAATGAAACATAATTCCTGTTGGCAAACCAACAATATAATTCACAATATCAATCTTTAGTCAAATAACATTAACTGTTTAATTTTGATCATTAATATGAATAACGTTTAGCCTGCCTTAGCTTTATCAGTGGATAATGGGAACTATGGATACACATCGGTATCAAAATAAAGGATATCCGAAGATATCGAATCTATAGACCCAAATGGGGCCAAAATATACTGTGGACCGGTCAAGCAGACCCAAATGGGGTTGCCTATCAACCCAAATAGGGTTGTTCATGATCCAAACAGGATCATACATACTATGGACCCAATTGGGCCAAATTATGGCAGCTGCAATTTCCCTATAGGCACCTATCTATCCACATCTAA
This sequence comes from Excoecaria agallocha, assembly GCA_037975025.1. Classification (NCBI taxonomy): domain Eukaryota; kingdom Viridiplantae; phylum Streptophyta; class Magnoliopsida; order Malpighiales; family Euphorbiaceae; genus Excoecaria; species Excoecaria agallocha. The sequence goes on from CM075822.1 coordinate 21,050,889, forward strand.
AACTCTATCGCAGGCAAAACTATATTCGTGTTCAATTCACATATAAAGACTGTATTCATAGTATACTATTTGTACATATATAGAGTCTTGTAAAACTATAAGTTCTCTGGTGCATAAAATGATATATACACATTTCATAAGCCAAGTTACACAATTAGCTCATCCATTTCGTGTGACTATAAGTTTGCATCATGACATATAGGCATGACATATAATCATCATATCATATACTTGATCATGTTCTCATTAAGCATCTCACATGTTCATAGTCATGTTACAGCATCTTCTATCTCATAGGGCAATTACATGCTCATACACTCATGTACATAATCGTAAATGTACATACCTGTAGGTACATTCACATATAGTAGGCTTATTCCTATAAGCATGTTTACCAATATATATATGTATTTATCATCATTCAGATCATGTGCACTTTCATGTCATAAAATTACATATGTACGCATCAATTAGGCATATGACAATCATGTACAAGTCTAAATACATGTATAGGTTAGATATTTCATCACTAATCTTTATTCATATACACAACGAATGTACATGTATGTATATAAATCTTTCATTGATAGTCATATTACATGCCCTGTCCAATTTATTTTACTATCCTAAAAACAACTATTTGTCTCAATTTAATTAGTAATCATAAAGTCAAGTGCAGTAACAATCTGTATAGGGCAGCATTTCGGACTGAACTTGTGAGCCACATTTGGAAAGAAAAAAGTCATTTTTAGTCAAGATAATCTTCCACAATTTTATCCCCCTATGTGTCTAGTTTCCAGAGCATCAAAATTCATCTCCATATCTGACCTATAGCTTGAGTTATTTGAAAAATACTATAGGCTATTTTAAAACCAAATGTTGTGGACTGTCATTTAGAACAATTTATAATGTAAAATTTATAAGGATTTAAACCAACATTTCTTCATCAAAGTTAGACTTTCATGTCTTTAATTTTTCTAGAATTTCATTTTGTAACATTTCAACATCTCTACAAAATGGTATGCCCATTACTGTAAATTCTATTTCTATGTGCAATCTAGGGAACTAGTCCGGATTCAATCCTAAATTCCATGTATTTAAAGGCAGATTTAAGTCTAGGTTCCTTCACATGAAATATAGGTATAGAAGTCTATTTTCCAATGCAAAAATAATCATTCAATTTGCTGCTCTATAGCTCAACTTATGAGCAAAACAATCCAAATAGGTCATTCAGTCGTGATGAAATGTTCGACTCATGAAGAGATTCACGAGTGAAGCTAATAAGGCCAATACTCATGTCTCGTGAAGAGGTTCATGAGTGGAGAAGAAAAGCTACACTTCACGACTCATGAAGAGTTTCATGAGTGAACCCAACATTCCCAGAGGAAGAAGATGCACGACTCGTGAAGAGCTTCACGAGTCGGACAATGGTTCACGACTCATGAAGATATTCACAACTCGACAAGGACACAATCTGTTCTTCAACCTCACATCATTAAAATCTAGCAAAACATAACTTTAAATTCTATAAATCATACCTAATTCTAGCAATCAATTCCACATGCAATATGAACATCCTAAATTCCCATAGCTTGGCTGAAAAACCCAATGTCTTCAACCTCTAGCAATACCCTTTCCTTTGCTCTTCCTTCCTTCCACTTTTCCTTCACAAAAATCATCGACATTCAAGTTCCATCACACAGTTAACGTTCTCCTCAGTCAAATGAAAAGAAGAAGATGATGATGAAGGGTTCAATTAACAGTTTAATTACCTTAAGTTGAATGCCTTAAACTCTTGATTAACCAACATGCACAATTTCCTCTTCAATATTACTTAAGAAATCAACTTTGAATCATAAAAGAGAGAGAAAGAAAAACATTTCTACGTTTTCTTGAAGGAATGTCATCCCACTCTTTCTTCTCTCTCTTCAAAGTTGGCTTTTTATAATAGCAAGGGATAATTCCCTTTTTAGTCCTTTAACCTTTTGCATGCCACAAAATAACCTAGCTAATCTTTGCATGTTAAACTTTAACCTCTCCATTTAATTCCTTTCAAACATTAACCTATCAATTTATTCCTTCTCTCAAATTGACCTTTAAACATAAATTTCTATCCACATTTGACCCTTGAGTTTTTGAAACTATAAATTTACCCCAAATTAATACTTTTTACTTCAATTGCACCCTTAATTAATATTACACCATACTTTAAAATTTTATTCTCATGCAAATAACATAATAACATGATAATTTACCCCCTCTTGACCCATACTTATACAAATTCCTCATTTAATTTAATCTTAATCAAATAAAAATCCCATTCAAATATGCAAATTAGATTAGGGTCATGTTAGGGGCCTTACGATACCCTAATGTTCATAACTATGAATATTTTCCAAAAATGTTGTTTTAAGGGTAGAATGTATAATACATAGCTGTACCCCAAATATTCACAGTTGTACCCTACTAAATTCCTAGATTTCTTATGAGATAACTTCCCTAGCTCACTTTTTAATGCATTTTTAAGTATGCAAATGAAATTTTTAGGAAAAAATTCTTTCATACATTTGTTCCCCTAAGTCTCTATTTTTGATATCATTAAATATCAAGTCATTTTTACTTTTATTTCATAAGATATTTATAAAACATCGCAAGCTGCTCCAATGATAGGGTAGCAACTAGTCATCAAGTTCAAACTATATTCCAAAGGTCTTAGAGGAAAAGTTTAACTTTGATCCCTTTATAAAGTTTTAGTTCTATGTTTTAAGTTTAATATCCGATTAGAATCACCCAATTTAGATGCCTTTAGGCCAAGTTATAGCCTGAACACTAAAATGGGTTTAGATGAACTATTAACAAAATTTCCATAGGCAATCCCTTAGGGCATTAATCTCCTTTTCCATGAAATGCAACACTAATTCAACATTTATCACAACAAATAACTCATCTCAAGTCACACCATACACATACAAAGTAATTGGATGAAATCTCATACCTCATTTTTTGCCAATTTGCCTCTTTACCTCCTCTTTTTACCTTTTCATTTGTCTTTGCTACCTTTTCCAACTAAAGCACATAAAAAATATCATAAGTCTCTTATTTCATCCATGATTTCCAGCTTCTCATGTGTAGAATAAATTAAAGATGCAATTTAAGTTAGAAATCCTATATCAACTTACCCTTTTTACGTAAAACTTCACTTGATTTTTTCACCTCTTTTCCTTAAACCCCTAAGAGTAGATTTTGGAAGTGTTTTGGATAGGAAATTGAAATGAAAATTCTTTAATTTTGAAACTTCATATAGCTGGTTGTATCCCTCTCTTTAGTTAATAATTTGCCTGGCTTTTCTAGATTAAATGAACATGTTTTTCACTCTACTTGTTGGACCAACGTAAAGTTCGATTTCAATCCTTCAAACTCTTTTATTCATTCAATTACATATAATTCCACCTCTATTTATATGTTAATATATGTATCATATTTATTAATTTATGTATGTACATGCCATTTAGTTAAATTGCCAATATACCCTTATCTTTTAAAGTAATTCCTTTTATATCCATTACTATATTTTAATTCACTTAATCTTATATATTCACTTTCGAATTTAGCCTAAACATGCCATACTGCTAGGTTGTATTTTAAGCATTACAGTACTTATCTATTTTGGCACAATACCTATATCAGCAATTGAGTTGTAAGTTAATAATGTAATCATATATAGTTATTATATATAATGAAATTTTATCAATTAATGTAATTATACTATTATATAATCAGCTTATCAATTAATTTTATTTAATTTTAGTACTACTCAACTAATACTCATCTGTTTTTGATACAACACTTATATGATTATGTAAATTAATAATGTAATTATATATAGTTATTATATATAATGAAATTTTACCAATTAATAGAATTATATAAGTATATAATCATCTTATCAATTAATTTTATTTACTTTTAATGTCACTCAAATAATACTTGTTTATTTTTGACACAATACATATATGAGTGTGTAAATTAATAATTTAATTATATACTCATTATATATAATGAAATTTTAGTTGTACATTTTAATAATAATAAATGAAAAAAATTAAAATTGAACTTGAAAGTTTTTAGGAAGGAATATTTTTTTTTATTTTGAGTTGTAGGAGGGAATTAAAAATTGAATTTAGGAAATTTATAATTTTTTAAAATATTAAAAAATAATTTATTTGAGGTAAAAAATTAAATAGGAACAATACTAGGTTAGTTGAGGTTCTTATTTATTGCCAAAACTAGTTGAAATCGGCTACACTTTTGGCTTTAAAGGTGTCAACTGAAAATTTTGAAAAGTTTACATAGTTAATTATTATATCCGCATAAATTTTTAAATTATGTATTTAATGCCTAGAATTTTTTATGGTATAATTATTTAATTTTTTTATTATTTCTTTCTAGATATTACTCAAAATTCCTGAATCAATGCAAACATAACGCAGAGAAAAACTATAACATGTTAATTTTCAAAGTTTGTACTTGACTTAAATTTTAATTGTATTTATTGAGATATATTAATTGCATTTATATTTATTATTGTGTGTATTTATATTGTAATTTTTTTAAAATATTGAATTATCAAAAGTATCGTACTATATCGTATTGTAATGTTTAATAACCCATCCAAACTATATTGAATTTTATAATAATTGTATTGAATTCTTTAGACAATAACAATACTTAATTTTTAAATATTTGAAAATTCAAGACAATATGACGATTTGCAAATTTCCTAACTGTAATGTACTGCATACACCTCTAGTAATAGAGCATACAAAAAAATTTGCAATGTTAATTTTGTCACTAATTAAAAAATTGAAATATTGTTATGGCTATTATATGTATATGTAAATATAAATGTAAATGTAAAATTTTTAAATTGAAAGTTAAATTCTCTAACTGTGATTTAGTATAAGAAAAATCATTTAATTTCTAACTTAAACCAATCTGCCGTTTCAATACCATAATTCAAATAATTAATAAAGTTACGATCAAATTATAGTGCTTCTACATTTTAAGTCATTAATTCAATTTAAAATTAAAAGCTCAACAAAGTGAACAATAAATTCAATATTCATCTATAAATTTTGTTATATATATAAATGTATATATGAGAAAAATATAAATAATGATAGTAAAAATCATAAAAAGCATGTATTTATAGGGCAAGGTAGATACCTTTTTTAAAAATATATATATATAATAATTATAAATAATAATGTTGAAAAATTAGCTTTATTCTAAAAAAATTATTTTTGAATTTTCACAAAAAATAATGATAATATTTAACAATTTTTAATTATGCATAAAAATATCATAATTACCCATAATTAATGAGAAAAATTGATTAATTGTTAAATAATAAGATGTTAAAGAGAAATAATTAGAGACGAATAAATTAAAAATGAATTTAATAAAGAATATGTTTTTGCATAGTAACATCTTCTTCTAAAATGTTTTTTTTTAAAAAGCTCAATTTTGCCACGTACACGTATACAAAAAACATACATGTGCATTTTAAAAGTCACATGGCAACTAACGACTATAATAAAAGCAATTCATGTAAACATAACAATATAGATTCTTTAATAATAGTGCTTGAGAATGTGGTCTGATACTCTGTAAACAATGCTCTGGTTGGCAAAAATATAATATGAATATTTTTTACAAAATATAATCCAGCATAAGAATTCAACAAACATTATGAATCAGTAATTATAATTATAAGATAGTATGCACTAGAGGTAGCAAATAAGCGGGTTGAACGGGGTTTGGATTGGACTATAAACGGCCGGGTTATAAATAGATGGAGCATAAATAGGTCAAAAGATATGGGTCATAAATAGATCAATACCCAAATGGGTTGGGCGAGTTTGGGCTAACCCATGGATTTAATGCATGTTGGTTCATTTCTCATTGGCTCATCCATCCTATTTTATTTTTCCACCAAAATTATTCCAAAAATTTCTAAATATTATAATTAAGATATTTTTAAAATTTTGAGTCAACCGAAGTTCATTTCGATAGATTTCAGGGATCGTAATATTTTCAGTTAGTCCAAAAATTATAAATTTTAAAAGTGTCTAAAATTTTAATTTTCACTTCTAAAAACTAATATTCATTATTTTAAGATGTTTCATATAATCAAAATAATTTTTGAAAGTCCGTGAAATATTTTCAATTCAGTCAAAGTTAGTTCGACCCATTTTTGATCCAATGACTTATTTTTATTTTTGATTTTTGGAGGATTATTTGACCTCAATTTCAGCTCAAATTATACAACCAAACTCATTGTGAATTATACTTTCTAATGGCAATATAAAAATTTTTTGGATCTCAGCAGGCCCGAGATGGTATTATTCACCTTTGGTGTTACTATTCACCATATGAAAATACTATTCATGCGGGTAGTGGTTCCAGGACATTACAGGTGGTGAGGGTGGAAGGAATAGACAATTTTAAGAGAAAGAAGGGGAGAGAACTAGACTGAGTGAATAGGAAGGCTCGCTGAGCCCAGATGGGTCGCATGTAGCTTAGAAGTTGATGAACTTATTACACCTACTTTTTTAATGAAATTAACACTTTTATACATTAAAGTGATACAAACAAATAGTGCAGTAAAAATATTAATCCAAATATGTTGGATAGCCTAAATGGATCGAATGGTCTAAATGGATCATATTGTGACCCAGATGTAGATCAACTTTTTTGATCTATTTTTTAAAGAAATTAATACTTTTATATAATAACGTGATATGAAACTGCATTGGATAGTTCATATGAATCAGATGGCCCATATGGGTTGTAATGTGGCCTAGATGGATTGCATGTACTCCAGATGTGGATCAATCAATTTGATCAATTTTTTAATAAAATTAACTCTCAATATAATGTAATATTAAAATTACTGCACTAAAAAAATATGATAACCTAAACGGATCATTTTTGGGTTGGCCCAATGGGCATCATAGCTAGATCCATTGGGCATTTTTATAGAAAGCCAATTGGGTATCATGGGCAAGACCCAAATGGAACACATATTTGGTGGGTCATTTTTGGGTTAGTGTAATAGGCATTTATTTGGGTTGGATTAGGTTTGAATCATTTTTTTGGATGAATTTGGGTGGAGTTTTGGGTTTGGGCCAATTTTGCCAACCTTAGTCTGCACATAAAAAAATCAAATTAAAAATCTATCAAATAACAAATAGATAAATTTTATAAGCAATAAGCGAATAAGGAAAATGACATAATTTAAAAAAAAAAAGAAGAAGCTTGCAAAGAAAGTTGCAAGCTTTGATATTCATCTAACGAGCAAACCCTAAAATTTTGTTTTGCATAAGATTTCTTATCAATATTGGATGGTAGACTTTAGAATCCGTAATATTCTCTCATCATCCTTTTTAGTTTATATATATATATATATATATATGATAACCAAACTATGCATTAGGCCCTTAGGTAGCTCGATTTCCTAGCTATTTAGGTTATTCGAAATTTGAATTATGGTTTATAAAGATGTTGGTCATTTTAAGTAGCCAGATTATTAGGTATTTTTCTCTTTCTTTACCAAATTTACTCTATACTTTTCTTTACTAACTTAACCATCGAAGATTCCCCTCATCGGGAAGTCAAATATCGATAATAGCTCGGTAAATCCAAATTATTATCATTTGGTGTGGTGAGCATAGAATCTATCCTGAAAAAACCTGAACTATAAAGATGAAAAAACCCAAACCGAAAAATGACCAGAGCAGTATACCACCACCTCCATAAATACCCATTTTTCCATTCTTTGGATCCACTCCTAAGGGCACCTTTACGAATTTCCCTATCACTAGCCTACCTTCTACAACTCCTACAATTCCTATACCTAGCCTTATACTCCAACTTGCCCAAGCCCTCCTAATGACCCTATCGTACCTAACAGCGTTGGTGCTACCCCAGCTACTACCACTACAGTAAAAGCCACCACTAACACTGAAACCCCGAACTTTACACCCCTGCCAAACATATTAGCACCCACGATCACCCTAAAAATGGATGAATTTAACAAGCTTTTGAAGAAAAGGATGTTGAAGCAATAAAATTGCAATACACTAAAGTATCAGAGCATTCTTCGCTCTCGTCTTTCCAGAACCATATTCTCAACTCCTTTTTCAAGCATGAAATTGCCTAATCTACTGAGGTATAATGGAAACACGGACCTCTAAGCACATGTCAATTAGTTCCACCATACCATGTTGATTTATACCACAAAGGATGCCACCCTTTACAAGGTTTTCCTTAGACCCTAATAGAGTCTTCCCAATTATGTTTTAGGAACCTACTAGAGCACTCTTTAAACAACTTTTAGCAGTTTAGTGATAGGTTATTGAAAAAGTTTATAGCTGTCATCTGACCAACTAAAGCTTCGATCGATCTGCACTAGGTCATCTAGGAAAGGGAGGATCCTTTATGGAGCCATGTGGAAAGATTCAATGTGATAGCTATGGACATTTAGAATTTGAAATTGGAGGTCACTATCAACACACTCAGTAGGAATATAAGGTGTCAAAATTTTAGCGATTCCTTAAGCAAAAAGTCCCATTCTGATTTTATCAAACTAATGACCAAAGCACATAAGTACATTCGAATGGATGAAGCTAGGTGACTAAAGTACAATGCATAGATAAATAAAGACAATGAGAACTCCCAAGGAATAAGTTGAGATAGAGGAAAATCTAGAAGGGGTCATTCCTGAGCTATAAAGGGGTCAAACAGAACCTATGTAGTCTCAAAATCGTACTTAGACAGTCAAAGTGAAGAGCAGTTCAGCAAGTTAAATGCCTCTCTGCATAAATCCTATCTTGGATGAAGAAGAATGACTAGGTAAATTGGCTAAAGCCCATAGGGGAGGGTCCAAATAGGGACCAAAGTTTATGTTATGCCTTTTATAAAGACAAAGGGCATGAAACTAATAAATGTAGACAGCTCAAAAGAGAAACAGAATACCAAATTAAGAAAAGCAAGCTGAAGCAATTCATTAAAGGAATAAAAAATAATGATAGGTGATCACCACCCAGGCAGTCGAACAAGTCAGAGGGAAGTAACAACAAGAAAGCCCCACTAGGAGTAATCCATGTGATCGTAGAAGGGAAGCATTATGATGTGTTTGAAGACTCTAAAAAGCAAAAGGCAAAGAAAGTTTTCTCGCTCAGAGCCAGTTTGCCTAACCCAACAGACATCATTCAATTCTCATTCAAACTAGAAAATATGTCTGATAACCCCACAATGATGCACTAGTAATGGAAGCAATGATTTTTTTGGTACAACAGATTCTAGTAGACACAGGTAGTGTAGTTAATCTAATCACTTTGCAAGTTTACAAAAGCTTTAAGAATGTGAAGCCTGCTGAAATAAGTAATAGTTCCATTAATTGGTATTTTCAGGCAGCCTATTAAGGTGAAAGGTTCGGTCAAGTTACACTTATATGTCAAAGATGAATCAATAGTCAGGTCATATACAACATGTTTTATGGTAGTAAATATGCCATTATCTTACAATGCAATTTTTAGCCGATCTCTTCTGGCCACAGTAGATGCTTACATTTATATGCAAAAGTTGATTATGAAGATGTCAACCCTGCAAGGATAGCTATACTTTGGGGAAACCAAATAGTTACTCGGGAAATGTACATCACTATGTTAAAGGAGGCAAATCAGGCACTACCAGTAGGTACATTGGATGTCCTAACAAATTCAGCTCGAAAGGCGAAGTCAGTAGATTCATTGCATGAGGTTGAGCTATTATCAGGAAACACAATGAAAATAGCCTGGAAAAGACTAGCTTGAAAATGAAATCGTTACTAGCAGTCCTAGAATCTTATGTAGATGTGTTCACTTGGCAACCTTCAAATATTATGGACATCTTGCCTGACATCATGTCCAATTCTCTGAGCATCCAACTAGGCTATAAACTAGTTAAATAAAAGATGTACAATCATGCACCCAAACAGTAATTAATGATAAATGAAGAAATGAACACTTTGCTAAAAAATGGGTTCATTAAAGAAGTGCTTTATCTAGACTGGTTATCTAGTAATGCTGGTGAATAAGTCTAATAAAAAAAGGAGAATGCGCTTGGACTTTCCAACCTTAACAAGGTATGCAAGAAGGATAATTACCCATTGTCGAACAGTGATATATTAGTGGACTCAATAGCCAAATTTGAAGAACATGCTTTTCTAGATGTCTCTGCAAGTTACCATTAGATCCCTATAAATCTGGAAGACGAGGAAAATACAGTATTCATTACTCATAAAGCGACTTACTACTATAGAGTAATGTTGTTTGGCCTTAGGAATACAAGAGGTACTTATTAGAGGTTAATGAATAAGTTATTCACATATTAGATAGGTCAGAACATGGAAGTATATGTCGATGATATACCTAAAGAGCCTGAAGAAACATTTTTCACTCTTAAAAAGTTCAACCTCAAGTTGAATCCTAAGAAGTGTACTTTTCAAGTTTGGTTCAGCAGGTTCCTGGGTTTCATAATTTTAAAAAGGGAAATCTAAGCCAATCCAGTAAAGATCAAGGCCATATTAAAAATATTTCCCTCGAAATCGATCAAAGAAGTACAGATACTAAATATAAAGATCATAGCTCTTGGAAGGTTCATTTCTTATTCGATAAAATGGTGGCTTTTGTTATACAAAGCCTTGAAAAATCTAAAGAACTTTAAGTGGACTTTAGAGTGTCAATCAGCTTTTAAAGCCCTTAAAGAGTTCCCAAACTCGCCTGCATTGCTCAGTCGACCTTAGCTAGGTGAAGTGTTGTTCATGTATTTATCAATTTTAGAAGGAGTTGTTGGCTTGGTTTTGATTAGAGGTGAAAACTATCAGCAATTACCTATTTATTGCACCAGCAAGTTCCTTCAGGGAGCCAAACTAAGGTACCCAATTCTTGAACAATTGGCTCTAGGTTTAGTCACCTTAACAGTGAAACTTCACTCCTATTTTTAGGCACACATGGTAATAGTTTGGACTAACACTTCTCTAAAAAGCATGATGCAAAGGTGAGTTTGATGTTCGGTATGAGCCCCATTTGGCAATAAAAGCATAAGTACTTGTTGATTTTATTGGTGAGCTACATACACATCCCATCGAGCTAAGCAAGATCTCTTAAAATTTGCATGTCAATGGAGTAGCATCCTCTGAGGAAGCAGGGATATGGGTTATCCTATCCAATCTAGGAAGAATCTCCATAAAGAGAATGGTAAGAATATCTTTCTTAGCATCTAACAATGTTGCAAAATATAAAGCACTATGCTTTGGATTGCAACTCGCCCTTGATGTAAAACTTGACTCCATACATATTCATTCTAACTCTCAATTAGTTTTCAACTAGTTACTTAAGAAGTTTGAAGTTAAAAAGCAAATAATGATGAAGTATTGAGACTTGGTATCTACCTTACTATCTCAATTGGAAAAAAATGGGATCGTGTTGACAATTGAACAAATACCATGGGAAAAAATAAAGGAACATACTTTTTGGCCAAACAGGCAACCTTAAGCGGCACCATACAATCAAAAGATATAGTTTGGGCAGTCATCGCCTAGCCATCTTATGAAACTTACTCAGTCCAGCTAAACAAGCAGATGGATGGATGACAACTACTGATTTATCAATTCTTTGATACATATGCTCTTGATAATTATGAATTTAATGATGTTTTAGTATATTTTTAGGTGTTTAATTAAGTTAATTTAGCATTAATTTGTTTAATTTACAGTTTAGTTTTATATTTGTGAAGTTAATTGTAATTTTTTATGTTTTTCAGGGTTAAAATTGAAGAAAAATGACTTAATTGAGAAAAATATAAAGTTTTGGGGCAATTGTGTAAATTTTAGAAATTGATGATCAAAAGTTAAACATTTAGTCCCAAAGTTTTAGACACTGTCAGGTGAAATTCTCAAGCAGCCGTGCAAATAGGTTCTAGATTAAAGAGTGGAAAATTAAAGTTGCTTAAAAGAGGGCAAATTGTTTTTTTCCTGGCCGCATGAAGCAAGGAAGGAATTCCTACCCGACCATGTGAAGAGGAATGACAGTGCCCAATTATGTAAAGTAAAGAAGGAAAGGATGCCCGATCGCATGAAGAGAAGAAGAAAAGAAGTGCCTGGCCGTGTAACCCATTCACCAAAGAGCTTCAATCGACCGTGTAAATCAAGTATTCAATACTTGGCCGCATAAAAGGAAGTTGAAATTGACAAAACTTTCTATTAAGCTAGAGTTATTTTTCCTATTCTATCATGAAAAATTGAAGATTTAGCCTATAAATATGGTCAAAAAGTACCAGGAAAGAGGAATAAGCAATAAGGATCAAAGCACTAATTCTCTTTACTTCAATTTAGCTTAGTTTGAGTTAGTTTTTTTTTCATTAGTTTTCTGTTTGCTGTGAAGAACGCTTTTAAGCGCAAGAAGCCAGTTTTCTGTCATAATTGTTAAGGGGGTTTCTTAACTCTATGCTTTTGTTTCTTCTCTTTAATTTAACTTTTATTTTCAATATGAATTGTGAGTAGTTCCTTTACTTTTGCTTTAGGCTACTTGAAGCCTTGATTTTTATTGTAATGACTTAATTGAGCTTTAAATTCAATATTAGTTTATTATTTCTTGGTTTTAAGCATATTATTGTCTTTGATTGTGTTAAGATTAATTGTTGGTTTATTGAATAAATAACTAAAAATTAATTTAGGCACTGTCATTGATTTTCATGTTCTTAGATTAACTCTTTAATGTATATGCATGATTATTTTCTGAAAATAGAGGTAATTATGTGTTAATTTTATTGGTTAATATTAAAAGAGGAAGAACTAAGAATAAACTGGAATTGAATTTTCTTATGAAAGAGTTTAATGAATGTTTAGGATTTTAACTGGATTTTTATGCTAAGTATTGAGTTGTTCTTAATAGGGGGATTTAATACTTAAGAAAGATAGTCTTGTTTCAAGGTATCAGGCTTTATATTATCTGGTTTTCCATAATCACTAATATTTCTATAGAAATTTGAGTTATTGCAATATAAAGTCAAAGTGGATAGTCCTTTAGTGAAAGTTTTTTTAATATTGATTTTTCTTAAATTCTGTTTACTTGCATTTATTTAAAAACTATTTTGCTCATTTACTTTAGTTTTTATTCATTAGTTAATTGTCTTTCTTTAATTTAGTCAGTTTTCATCAACTTTGGTAATTCTTTTCTTTCTTTCACACTTAATTTTCATTTAAAAACTCAAAAATTTTCGTACAAACACAGGTTTCCCTTGGGTTCGATATTAGAGGGTCATAATTATATTTTTCTATATTACTAGCTTATCTAGTGCAATTGTTTTACACCGATCAAGTTTTTGGTGCCGTTGTTGGGGACACATTTGCATTTGTTTATTTATCATGAGTTTGAAAGTGGATTTTTGTGTGTTTTTCTTTTTATTCTTTATCTATCCCTAATTTTATTATTTTTATTTTGCATATGTGATTAGTTTATGGTAAAAAACAATCCAATATTACCCATAAATCCTGAAATTGAGAGGATATTTCATAGAATTAGGAGATTAAGAGCAAGCATGAATAATCCAGAGTTAAAACCGCCTATTGATGGGCTGCCCTATAACAATCCACCTATAATTGATCCATTACTACCTAGGATAAAAGAACAAAACATACCATATTAAGCTCTAGGGAATGGGTTTAGACCCAGGACTAGTAGGGACTATGCTATTCCTAGGTGGAATGAAAAACATGAAACTATTAGGATACCTCATCACTAGCCATTCGAGATAAAACCCACTACCATTATGATGGTACAAAGAAAACAGTTTTCAGGCTTAAATATAGAGGATCCCGCACAACACCGAGACATGTTCTTAGAAGTTAACAACACTGTACAAATTCTAAATGTATCAACTGATGCAGTTAGACTTAAACTTTTTTCGTTTACCCTCATAGGAAAGGCTAGGGATTGGCTACAAATGCTACCTAATCAATCCATTCATTTATGGCAACAAATCCAAGAAAAATTCCTATGCAAATTTTTCCCACTCACTAAAACAGTCCTCATTAGGAAACAAATCATTGACTTTCAACAATTCTTTGAGGAACCATTCCATAAAGCATAGGAAATATTTAAAAGACTCTTAAAAAGCTATCCACATCATGAATTTCCTGTTTATCAATTAATGCATATTTTCTATGCAGGTTCTAATCAAGCAATGAGGTCTTTACTAGATGTAGCATCAAATGGTAGTTTTATGAACCAGGTACCTGAAGAAGCATGTTTGCTTCTTGATGAAATGGCTACCAACGATGCTCAATGGGCAACTTCTAGGTCTATACAAAAAAAATAGGGAGTATATAATGTAGATGAAATAAATATGCTTAAAGCTCAAATAGAATTAATGAAAAAAGAACATCTAAGAGAAATAAATGAGCTTAAAGCTAAAAATATGTCAATAATGTCTAACGAATGTGATACTTATGCAAAAAATCAAGGAGCACCAGGAAACAATAATGGCGAAGGTTCAATAGATGAAGTAAATGCTTTAAACCCATTTAGCAATACTTTTAACTCGAGATAGAGGAATCATCCTAATTTTACGTAGAGAGATGGGAATCAAGCATCCACCTCTAATCCTCAACCTAGGGCTCTATTTAACCAAAATCAAGCCTTCCAAGATAGTAATCATCATCATTACCAAAATCAAGCACATTACTCTTCCACATACCAATCTTAACCTTATCAACCACCTAGATTTCAAAAACTCAACCTCCACGCCCACAAGAAAAGAAATTCAATATCGAAGAAATTATTGCAAATTTTATGGCCTCCCAAATTTTGATCTTAGCTAATCAAGATGCTAAGTGGAAATCTCAAGATTTTTAAGAGGCATCCATTAGGAATCTAGAAAACCAAATGGGGCAACTTGCTAACTCACTGTCTAATAGGGCTCAAAGAACTTTTCCATCCAATGTAGACCGTAATCCAAAGGAGGAAGCCAAGGCAATCACCTTGAGAAGTGGAAAGGAGCTAGAAAAATTTAAAAATGGTAAGACTTCTTCTCAAAGGGTGGAACCAACAACAAAGGTATGTATTTCTAATTTTGAAAATAATGAGAAAGTACCTCCTGCTGTTGATAAGGGTAAAGGTAAGGAAAAACTTGTTTCTACTATTCTTGATAAATCTTAGTTACCCTTTCCTGTTTTAGCTAGAAAAGAAAAGCAAAATGAGCAATTAACTAGATTTTTAGACATTTTTAAAAAGTTACATTTAAATTTACCATTTGTTAAGGCTTTATTACACATGCCTAAATATGCTAAATTCATAAAAGAGCTTTGCACTAATAAGAAAGAACTAAAAGGTATCCAATTATCTAAAAATTGTAGTGTGATTCTAATGAATAAAATTCCAGTAAAACTAGAAGATTTTGGTAGTTTTATATTACCTTACGAACTAGGAGACAACTTTGTTGGACATGCTTTATATGATTTGGGTGCCAATATTAATTTGATGCCCTATTCAATTTGTAGGAAATTAAACTTAGGAGATATCAAGGAGCCCCGGATGACACTATAATTAACGGATAGATCGGTAAAGAAACCAAAAGGTATTATTGAGGATTTGTTGGTAAAGGTAGGAAATTTTATATTTCCAGTAGATTTTGTGGTAATGGATATGGAGGATGATAGAAAGGTACCCTTGATAGTAGGATACCCTTTTAGAACACGGTAAGAGCTTTAATCGACATATATGGGCAAACGGTCACTTTGATTTCAATAAGGAAGAAATGGTCTTCAAAGTAAATAAGGTTATAAAACATCCCTCATATGACTTTAAATAATCAATTTGTTTTGTTGATAGTGTTCAAGAATGCATCGAAGAAAAACAAGAGGAAATCATTCTAGATGATGAACTTCAATAATGTTTGATGCATCCGGAGAAAAATAAGGAATTAGGAGCTAAGGAAAAGGAGTTGATACAAGACTTGAAAAATGAGCACAGTAAAAATAGGGAGGATGAACCATCCCCTCCTGAGGGAGAAAATTCTGAACTTAAAATACTTCCATCTTATTTAAAGTATGTATTCTTAAAAGATAATACAGAACCAATAATTATTTCAACTTTATTAACAAGTTTGGAAGAAAATATGTTCATTCAGGTACTTACAAAGCATTAAGGAGCAATTGGTTGGGCCACATCTAACTTAAAAGGTATTAGCTCCAATTATTGTATGCACCAGATACCTATGAAAGATGACTTCAAACTGATGGTACAACCCCAAAGGAGATTAAATCCAGCGATGCAAAAATTGGTGAAAAAGGTGGTACTTAAACTCCTTGATATAGCTATTATCTATCCCATTTCTGATAGTAGTTGGATTAGTCTAGTTCAATATGTACCTAAGAAAGAGGGCATGACTGTCATAACCCTTGAAATTAATGAACTAATTCTTACACGCACATTAACAGAATTGAGAGTATGCATAGATTATAAGAGATTAAATAATGCCACTAGAAAAGATCACTTTTCATTACCCTTTATTGACCAAATGTTAGAAAGACTGGTAGGTAATAGATTTTACTATTTCTTAGATGGATATTTAGGGTATATGCAAATACCTATAGCCTTGGAAGACCAAGAAAAGATTACATTCACGTGTCCTTATGGAACATTTGCATATAGAATGATGCCCTTTGATCTTTGTGATGTCCATGCTACATTTTAAAGATGCATGATGGCCATATTTCATGATTTTCTTAAAAAATTCATGAAAGTTTTTATGGATAATTTTACATTATATGGTCATGACTTTAAGTCTTATCTAAATAATCTTGAATTGGTTTTAAAGAGGTGTCAAGAGACAAACCTTGTTCTTAATTAGGAAAAATAACATTTCATGGTTTAAAAAGGAATTATTCTAGGGCATAAAATCTTTGAAAGAGGAATTGAGGTAGATAGGGAAAAAGTAAATGTTATAGAAAAATTATCGCCTCCGACTAGTGTTAAAGGTATTAGAAGTTTCCTTGGTCATGCCAGATTTTACCATCAGTTTATTAAGAATTTTTCTAAAATAGCTAAGCCACTATCTAATTTATTGCTCAAGAATGTTGCATTTAACTTTGATGCTGACTACTTTTAGGCTTTTAATTTGTTAAAGCAAAAGTTAGTAAGTGTCCTGGTTATAGCACCACCGAATTGGAGTTTACCCTTTGAAATTATGTGTGATGCTAGTGATTATGTAGTTGGAGTAGTCTTAGGATAGCGGAAAGAGAAAAATTTCTACACCATCTACTATGCAAGCTATACACTCACTGAAGCTCAACTCAATTATACAACCACGGAAAAAGAAATCTTAGCGATAGTATTTTCCTTTGAAAAATTTTGATCTTATCTCCTTGCTTCCAAAGTCATTGTGTGGTCTGATCATGCTGCATTAAGGCACCTTTTTGCTAAAAAAGATTCTAAACTGAGGCTTATTCGATGGATTTTTCTATTACAAGAATTTGATGTTGCAATAAAGGATAAGAAAGGAGCTAAGAATTTCATAGCTGACCATCTATCTAGATTGGATCATGCTAGCATTGA
Organism: Excoecaria agallocha; assembly: GCA_037975025.1. NCBI lineage: Eukaryota > Viridiplantae > Streptophyta > Magnoliopsida > Malpighiales > Euphorbiaceae > Excoecaria > Excoecaria agallocha. The sequence goes on from CM075822.1 coordinate 21,068,549, forward strand.
AAAGGGAGAAATTTCTAACTTATTTCGCAATGAACATATTTTTGCCTTTTATACTTTTGAAAACTCAGTTTCGTGGTATGCTAATATAGCTAATTTCCTTGCATAAGGATATATTCCTAAAGGTTTTACTTGGCAACAAAAGAAAACGCTTCAAGCAGATGCCAAGCATTATCTTTGGGATGATTCATATCTCATCAAGATTTTCCCGTATTAAGTACTTCGAAGATGTGTACCAGAAACTGAACAAGAAGACATAATGCGACAATGCCATGGACGAGAATTTGGAGGCCATTGATGCCTTGTAAAATGCCTACTTTTTAATATGTATTTTCTTATGTTTAAGTAGCTTAAGTATGTAATATTATGTGTATTTTGTGTGTTTATTTTTAGTTTATACATTTATGTGTGTTTTAGGTTAAAGTGGGTGTAAGTGCGAAGTAAAGTGAAGAAATGCTGAAGATTCAGGGATGAAGATCACGAGTCGTGAAGTGGTTCACGACTTGGACTGGAGTTCACGAGACGGAGGGCAGTTCACGAGTGAGGCAGAGAAGAAAGGATCATGAGTCGGCAACATGTTTATGAGTTGGAAGAAATGTCACGACTCGGATGGAAGATCACGAGTAAAGGAGCACGGCTGGGATTTATGACTCATGAAGCAGTTCATGAGTCGGACAAAATACCTGCTTCCAAACGTTGCACCTATTTGCACCCGATCCTTCAGCCAACCATCAAGACTCTTCAGGGCAGCTTTTCATGATTAACAACTATTCTGAAGAGGCATATCTGTAGGGTTAAACTCTATAAATATGGGGGTGAAGCTTTGGAAAAAGGAGGATATCAGAGAAAGAAAAATTTCATTGTTACTTAAGAATATTTTTAGTTACTTTTGGACATTTCTCGTACTCAGTTTTTAGACGATGACCAAAGAACAAAGCCAAAGGAATAAGAGATATATCAGAAGGTCTAAATAGAAAGTAAACCCTGGGGAGTAATGTTGTTCTTTTCTCTTATTTCATTTTTATTGTAATTGTGTATTTGGCTAGTTCTTTGGTACATTATAACTAAATTCAATTTGGTTTTCATCTACTTATCTTTGCTTTATGAATGTTTATTTTCTTTATGTATGAAGTGTGATTTAAATTTATTTGGGTACTTTAATTTGCTTATTATGCTTGATCATCATAGTTAGCATGTTAGTCATTTAATTCACAATGAGAATTGGAATTCTTTGATGGAAAGACAAATAAATTTACTTGAAGCATTGAATTCACTTAGAGATAAGGAATTCACTTTAAGGGGCTAAAGAATTGGCATAGAACTTTATAGTTTTTATTTATCTCTATAATGTCATGAGAATGTTTATAGACTCTAAGTAAAAACACCTTTAATGACAATGAGAATTGTTTTAAAGAAACTTGGCTAAATTCTCCAATCATATCATTCATACAATTATTAAATGATTCAAAGATGAAATTGTTTTACTTGGCTATAATGTATGTTCATCCCATCTTTTAAGTAATCTATTATCCAAAATTAACTTAATATATTTTAAGTAGTTTAGTTATTACGTTAATTGCATTATTCCAATTGAAATTGTTACCTATCCATATACTTGTTGTTATTTCAATACAAAATTTACCCTGTTCCCTTTGGAACGATACCCTATTCACTCTATTTGCAGTCTAGTGAGACTAAGGGTTCAAATAAATCCCCATCAGATTTTGGTACCGTTGTCGGGGAACTGCTTGAATGAGTTTTTATTGATTGATACAAAAGAGTAGATGCTTTAGTCGTATGATATAAAATTAGTTATTTAGATGTATGGATTTTTATATTGTGTTTTATTTATTCTTTATAATAGTATTAGAGTTTTTGTAATGATCTTAGACTAAAAGTATTTTTAATTCTTGTAGGGAACTTAGAAGGAAGCAACTAGAGGAACTTAGATTGCAATTAGAAGAAGAAAAAAGTGCTAAGTTGGAGGAGAGTCATAATATTCCAATTATGGTGGGAGAAGAAAGGAGAACGCTTGGTGATTTTGCAATGCCCAATATTTTGGAAAGTTTTGGAGGAATAGTGGCGTCGACTATTGCCAATAACAATTTTGAGATCAAACCAGCAGTCATTCAATTGGTGCAAAATAACCAATTTGGAGCTTTGCAAGGGGAAGACCCTTATGCTCATATCCTTGCTTTTCTTAATGTGTGTGCTACATTTAAAATTAATGGAGTGAGTAATGATGCAATTAGACTTAGGTTATTTCCATTTTCTTTAAAAGAAAAGGCCCAAATTTGGCTCGCTAGTATACCTCGTGAGACAATCACTACTTAGGACCAATTAAAACAAGCTTTTCTTCATAAGTATTTTTCACCACATAAAACAGCAAAATTTAGAAATCAAATCTCTACTTTTAAACAAATTCCTAGTGAAACCATTTATACCTCTTGGGAAAGATTTAAGGAACTCCAACGGTAATGTCCTCACCATGGCTTGCCGGATTGGATGATTCCTCAAATCTTTTACAATGGGTTAATGGAGGAAAATAAAAATATTGTTAATGCTGCTTCAAGTGGAAAATGGTTAGAGAAAACTGCTAAGGAAGCTGAAACTTTGTTGGAGGAATTAGCCTCATAAGGCTACATGGGAGAAAAACCCACTATGGCAAAGGCTAAGGGATTTTTGGAATTGGATTCCATTAATCTCTTGACGGCTAAAGTTGAAGCTTTGACAAAGATGGTAAGTAATTCTCACTCTAATATTGAAAATGTGAATCATGTTTGTGAGAAATGTGGTGGACCTCATATGTATGCTAATTATAGTGAGGGGTCTAGTGAGGATGTAAGTTTTGTTCAAGGGAATTATAATCAAAGGATGGGCCAAAATTTGAATTATTATAACCCTCAATGAAGAAACCATCCCGATTTTTCTTGGTCTAACCAAAATGCCCAGTTGAACCCTTCAAATAGTAACCTTATGAACAAATTACCTAACCCTTCAACTTTTTCAAATAAACCACCTTTTAACCCCTAACAACCTAAATCCCATCTAGAGAGTTTGATGGAGCAATTTGTTAACCATCAAATGACCACTAACAAGCAAAATGAGGAACAATTTAAGGAAATAAACACTAAGATTGACCAACTTGTCACCCACAATAAGATGCTTGAAACCTAATTGGCTTAACAAGCCACTTCTAGTGCTAAACCTTTAGGCAAGCTCCCGAGTCAACCTGAATTTTTACCTCATGAATCGGTTCAATCCATTATGTTAAGGAGTGGGAAAAAGATTGAGAGTAATATTAGAGGTAATGAGGATCTTATTGTGAATGGTGATCATGTTTTGGATGCAAGTAAAATTGATGACGTGATGAATAAGTCTAATAAACCTAAGGAAAAGATAATCTTATCTAGGGAAGATGACCCTAAAGTTAATTTGAATGTTTTTCCATTCCCTCAAAGACTCATTAGAAGAAATCTTGATAAGAAATTTTGCAAGTTTTTGAATTATTTAAAGGAACTTACTATAACTATACCCTTTGTGGATGCAATTAAGGATATGCCTTCATGGGCAAAATTTTTAAAAGAAGTTGTGAGTCATAAAGGTAAACTGGAAGAACATGGGTATGTTTCTTTGGTAGAAGAGTCTAAGGCTATGTATTCTAAATACCCACCTAAGCTAAAGGATCTGGGTTGTTTTACTGTTCCTTGTGTTATAGGTGGCACACATTTTGATAAAGCCTTATGTGATATGGGTGCAAGTGTTAGTCTTATGCCTTACTCAATTTATAAAAAGCTTGATTTAGGTGACTTAAAGCCTACCAATATGTGCTTATCAATGGCAAATAAGTCTATTTCACACCCTATAGTCATACTAGAAAATGTTCCTACCAAAGTGGGTAAATTTGTGATTCTTGTTGATTTTGTTGTGCTAGAAATGGATGAAGATCCTGAAATTCCCATTTTGTTTGGTAGGCCTTTCTTAATTACTGTTGGGGCTATTTTTGATATGAAAAATGGTAAAATATCTCTTGAAGTTAATGGTGAAACAATTGAGTTTAATGTTTTTGGGATGGTTAAGTCTTCACCAATGGAAGAGGTAAATAGAATTGATGCTTATGATGTTCTTGATGAGTGTGTTGATAGTGTTGTTAATGATTGTGTTAGTCAAACCCCTATTTCACCTTATTGTTTAAATGAAAGTTGTGATGAGGTTTTACAAATTGCCTTATATCCTTCCTATGGAAAATTCTCAAAGTTTGAGTCTTTGAGAAAGGATGAGGATATGTCAATAAAGACTTATAAGGAGGAAGTTAACCTTGAACTCAAGCCATTACCAACAAGCTTAAGATATGAATTCTTGGATTCAAAATTTCAATTACCTTTCATTGTTAATTCTTCAATTGATAAGCATAATGTGAGTGCTTTACGAGATATTTTACTTGCTCATCGAAATGCCATAGGATATTCTATTAGTGATTTAAAAGGAATTGCACCTAAAGTTTGCATGTATAGGATTTTGGTGGAGGAGGATTCTAAGCCCTCCATTGAAGGTCAACGAAGGCTTAATCCAACTCTTAAAGAGGTTGTGAGGAAAGAAATAATTAAATTGCTTGATAATGGCATAATTTATTCCATAAGTGATAGTAAGTGGATGAGTCCAATTCAAGTTGTCCCTAAGAAGGGTGGCTTAACTGTAATTCGTAATGATAACAATGATTTAATTCCTACTAAGACTATCACGGGTTGGCGTATGTGTGTGGACTATAGGAAATTAAATAAGGCTACAAGAAAGGACCATTTCCCTTTGCCTTTTATTGACCAAGTTATAGAAAGATTGGCTAATTTTTCTTTTTTTTTTTGTTACTTAGATGGTCTAAGTGGTTTCTATCAAATACTTATACATCCATATGACCAATCTAAGATAACTTTTACATACCCATATGGAACTTTTGCATTTAGACGAATGCCTTTTGGTTTGTGTAATGCACCAGCCACTTTTCAAAGATGCATGTTTTCTATTTTTAGTAATCTTATTGATCAATGTGTGGAAGTTTTCATGGATGACTTTAGTGTTTATGGCACTACATATGAGAGTTGTTTATCTAATCTTTCTAAGGTGCTTGATAGATCATGGAGCATGGTTTGGTTTTAAATTGGGAGAAGTGTCATTTCATGGCACAAGAGGGTATTGTCTTAGGACATTTAGTCTCAAATAGGGGGATTGAGGTTGATAGAGCTAAAATTGAAATTATTGCTAATTTTCCTCCTCCTAAGAATGTTAGAGATGTTAGAAGCTTTCTAGGTCATGCTGGATTTTAAAGAAGGTTCATAAAAGATTTTTCTAAGATAGCTAAACCCTTATGCACATTACTAGGCAAAGATGTTGATTTTCATTTTGATGAGGCATGTCTTAAATCTTTTGAAACTCTTAAACATGCTCTTGTTACTTCACCGGTGTTGCAACCACCAAATTGGGAGCAACCATTTGAATTGATGTGTGATGCTAGTAATTATGTTGTTGGGGCTGTTTTAGGACAAAGAATTGATGGGAAATCTTTTGTTATTTATTATGCTAGCAAATTACTAGATGATGCCCAAATTAACTACTCCACAACTAAAAAAGAACTTTTGGCCATTGTATATGCATTTGATAAATTTAGGGCTTATCTTGTAGGGCAAAAAGTCATTGTTTATTCTGATCATGCTGCCCTTAAGTACCTCTTGAGTAAAAAAGATGCTAAGCCTAGGTTGTTAAGATGGATTTTAATGTTACAAGAGTTTGATTCGGAAATAAGGGATAAAAAGGGAAAGGAGAACTTAGTTGCTGACCATTTATCTAGGTTAACCCAATGTGTTTTGAAAGATAATGATGATGGAGTGCCTATTGATGAAGCTTTTCATGGGGAACACCTTTTTAGTGTAGTTTCCAAGGAAGTTCCATGGTTTGCTGATATAGCAAACTATTTAGTAAGTGGTATGCTTCCATATGGTTTAGATTATAAGCAAAGGAAGAAATTCCTTCATGATGTAAAGTTTTAATATTGGGAAGAGCCCTTGTTATATAGGAGATATGCTAATGGGCTGATTAGGAGGTGTATTCCTCATGAAGAAGTTGGTGAGGTATTGGCTCATTGTCATTCCTATGCTATAGGGGGTTGCTTTGGGGTTTCTTAGACAGCTTCTAAGGTTTTGCAAGCTAGTTTTTGGTGGCCTACATTGTTTAAGGATGTCAAGGACTTTGTACTTAGTTGTGATAAGTGCCAAAGAATGGGAACTTTGTCTAGGAGGAATGAAATGCCTTTACATGGCATTTTAGAAGTTGAATTGTTTGATGTTTGGGGTATGGACTTTATGGGGCCATTTTCTAGTCCTTTGGGAAATAGGTATATTTTGGTCATGGTTGATTATGTATCTAAATGGGTGGAAGCAATTCCAACCGGTACTAATGATGCCAAGGTGGTCAAGAAGATGCTTAAAAAAGTTATATTTCCTAGATTTGGAACACCTAGGGCAATTATTAGTGATGGTGGGTCTCATTTTTGTAATAAAGTTATAGAGCAATTATTGAAAAAATATAATGTAACTCATAAAATTGCTACATCTTATCACCCCCAAACTAGTGGACAAGTTGAAATTAGCAATAGAGAGCTTAAGTGGATATTGGAGAAAACTATCTCTAGATCAATAAAAGATTGGACACTTAAGCTAGATGATGCTCTTTGGGCATATAGAATAGCTTTTAAAACTCCTATAGGTCTTACTCCTTATCAATTGGTTTATGGTAAGTGTAAGGCCCCTCCCTAACATAACCCTAATTTAATTTACATATTTTTATGTTTAAGTAAGGGGGTAAATTATCATGTTATTATGTTAATTGCATGAAAATAAAAATAAAGAGTATGGTTTAATATCAATTGAGGGTGCAATTGAAGTAAAAATGTATTAATTTGGGGTAAATTTGTATTTTTGGCATTTTAGTGGCCAATTGTGAATAGAAGCATTTAATTCAAGGTTAATTTGAAGGGATGAATAAATTGATAGGTTGATTTTTGAAAAAGAGTTAGTGGAGGGGTTAAAGTCTAACATGCATAAAGGTTTGTGGCATGCAAACTTTCAAGGGACCATAAAGAGAATTTTGCTTGTTGATATAAAGATAAGAAGTTAGTGGAATGTGAGGTGGTTGGTTGAGACCTTGAGATCGGCATTTGAAGAGAGAAAACAAGAAAATTGTTTATCTCTTCTTCCTTTGATTTTCATTCAATCATCTCATGCAATTAGGTGATAATGTTTATGGGTTAATCATGAGTTAGTGTAGTAAACTAAGGTAATTAAACTCTTAATTTAACCCTTCATCATCTCCATCTTCTTCTTCTTCTTTTCAAGTTAACTGAGGAAAATGTACATATGCTGGAAATTTAAAAGTTGATGATGATGATATTTGTGAAGGAGAAGTGGAGGGAAGAAGGAGCAAAGGAAAGGACATTGCTAGAGGTTGAAGATATAGGATTTGTCAGCCAAGGTATGGGAATTTAAGCTGTTCATAATGCTTGTGAAATTGATTGCTGGAACTGGGTAGGATTTATAGAATTCAAATTTATGTTTTGATGGATTTTAACGATGTGAGGTTGAAGAAGATTGTCCTTGCCGAGTCGTGAATTTCTTCACGAGTCGTGAACTTTTGTCCGACTCGTGAAGCTATTCACGAGTTGTGCATTTTCTTCTTCCTCTGGGAATGTTGGGTTCACTCGTGAAGCTCTTCACGAGTCGTGATGTATAGCTTTTCTTCTCCATTTGTGAACTCCTTCACGAGACGTGAGATTTGCCCTTTTTTCTTCACTCGTGAAGCTCTTCATAAGTCGAACACTCCTTCACGACTGAATGACCTACTTGTATTATTTTACTCATAAATTGAGCTACAGAACAGCAAATTGAGTGATTTATTTTGCATTGAAAAATAGACTTCCATATCTATATTTCATATGAAGAAACCTAATCTTAAATCTGTCTCTATGTGCATGTAATCTAGGGTTGAATCCGGACTAGTTTCCTAGACTGCTCACAGAAACAGAATTTACATTAATGTGCAGATTTTTGCTGCACTTGATAATATGATTTTTAAGTAATTGAGACAAATAGTTGTTTATGTGATAGTAAAGTTAATTGGATAAGGCATGTAATATGACTATCAATGAAGGATTTATATGCATACATATGCATTCATTTGTGTATATGAATAAAGACTAGTGATGAAATATCTAACCTATACATGTAAATAGTCTTGTGCATGATTGTCACATGCCAAATTGATATATATATACACAAGTAATCCTATGACATGATAGTACACATTTTGACATGTACCTATGCTATGAAATAGGAACTATAATAGTATGACCTTGGCATGTGTATATGCCCATATGGAAATATGTTGATATTTTGTACAACACATGATTTGAATGATGATAAAGGTATATATATATATATATATTAGTAACACGCTCATAAGAATAAGTCAACTATATGCGAATGTACCCACAAGTATGTAAATTTATGATTATATATTAGTATATGAGCATGTAATTGCCCTATGAGATAGGAGATATTTTGGCATGACTATGAACATGTGAAATGCTAAATGAGAGCATGATCAAGTATATGATATGATGATTATATGTCATGCTTATATGTTATGATACAAATTGTAGAGTCATACAGATTTGAATAGCCAGTATAACTTGGCATATGAAATGTGCATATATCTGATTATACACTAGAGAACTCATAGTTTTACAAGACTCTGTATATGTGCAACAGTATACTACGAATACAATATTAATATGTGAATTGAACACGAATATTGTTCTTCCTACGATAGAGTTTTAGATGTGGATAGATAGGCGCCTATAGGGAAATTGCAGCTGCCATAGTTTGGCCCAATTGGGTTCATAGTATATATGATCCGGTTTGGATCATGATCAGCCCCGTTTGGGTTGATAGGCAACCTCGATTAGGTCTGCTTGACCGGTCCATAGTACAGTTTGGCCCCGTTTGGGTCTATAGATCCGATATCTTCGAATATCCTTCTTTTGATACCAATGTGTATCCATAGTTCCCGTTATCCACTGATAAAGCTAAGGCAGGCTAAACATTATTCATAGTAATGATCAAAATTAAACAGTTAAAGTTATTTGACTAAAGATTGATAGTGTGGATTACATTATTGGTTTACCCACAAGGATTATGTTTCATTTGAATATGTTCACATGAAAAATGGTCATCTATATGAATTATGAAAATGAAATATATGTTACTCTCTTGGGTACAAGGTTTATGTACATGAGAATATGCTTTATGCCTAAAAGTATATGTTATTATTGCCATGATATGTGGTACATGTTGTTTATAGTATATATATATTGTATGTGTATGTTTTGATGACCAATGTGAGTGGTCATCCATCTTTAGTTATTCCCCACTAAGCTTTATAGCTTAGCACGGGTTATTTATCCGTGTAGGTACAGTTAGCAAGACTTTTGTTGAGGGACGATCTCTGCATCAGGAAGGGCCAACCATCGACTTATAACCTTGATGTAGGATGTATTTGTAATAGTATTATCATATGTTTTGCTTTATGGCCAGTTATGTTATAAGATGTATATAACTTATTAGAGATGCTGTAACTCACAAGTAATAAAACTAAGAAGAGTATGCATGCATGTGATATACATAAGTAATATTTGTATAGTATAGTATGCATGATACTAAGTATGAAATGCAATACAGGAATAGACTAGTAGCACATATATAAGTATATGAACCGTATGACATGATTAAGGGCAAAATGATAGTTAAACAAATATATTGCATATGCATGATTAATAGTAATCAAATTATCAATTAAATAGGGTTTTGCTTAGAGGGAGCTACAGTAAGTCTTGTCATTTGCTTGTTGAGATTGAACATAAAGCTTATTGGGCAACTAGAGTATTGAATTTTGATATGCAACAAGTTGGTAGGAAGAGATTGCTTCAATTGCAAGAATTAGAGGAGCTTTGTATGAATGCATATGAAAATGCTAAGCTATATAAGGAAAGAACAAAATCATGGCATGATAAGCATGTATTAAAGAAAGAATTTAAAGTTGGTGACATCGTTTTGTTGTATAACTCTAGATTGAAGCTATTTCCTGGAAAATTAAAGTCAAGATGGTCGGGACCTTTCAAAGTAGTGCAAGTATTTCCTTATGGGGCTGTTGATATTGCTAATGATAAAAGGGAGGTTTTTAAAGTTAATGGACATAGATTTAAGCCTTATTTCATTGGTGATGCATTAGTTCCTACTCAAAAAGTTTCTTTGTTGAATTCCTCTTTTGCACAATAATAATATTTTTGTTTATAATTAGCTCTTTTAGTTTGGATGTATTTTTTTATGGTTTGTTTTTGGTTATGTTTTAAGTATTTTATAGTTTATATTCTTATTGATTTATTTTCTTCTGTAATTTTTACTTTTGGTTAGAGGTTGGCATGTTTTGCAGCAAACAATTATAGCACTGTCACATTTTCACGAGTGCAGTTCGACTCGTGAAGGTGATCACGAGTGATCCAGAAGCAGCCGCATACTGAGTCGTGCAGGGCATTCCGAGTTGTGCATACCAGGATCGAGTCATGAAGCAATTCACGAGTAACACAGAGAGGAACGGTTCACGAGTCATGAAAGGTTGTCCGACTCGTGAACCTTTGTCCATGTGCCTGACCATTCAACTTATATGCATGCATTCCATTTTTCACGAGTCGTGACATTTCTGTCGACTCGTGAACATTTTTCTTTTGTGCCAAATCACTTCATTCTTCATGAGTCATGATGTTTCCTCCAACTCATGATTCACTGTTTTCAATTTACCGAGTCGTGATTTTTACATCATTTTCTTTCTTAATTCATTTTTATTTCTTTCTTTAAACTCTTCCTTATTTTAATTCGTCATCTTTGTGGTTTTAATTTAGATTAACTGCTTTTAATTAGATTAAATCAAATGGGGGGAACGGTTACAAATTAAAAACCTAGGGTTTGTGAACCAACTTGCCGTTTCACTCTTTCCCTCATTTCTCTATAAATATCATGGTTACTTTTCTTTGCTTCTCTTTCACACTTTTCATTTCACTCATGCCTTACTCCCTCGTTTTCTTTTTCTTCCTATACATCTTCTTCTTCTTCTTTATTGCTTATTTTCTATTTCATTGCTACATTTGAGTGCCTTTTTCTTTTTCTTTTCCTTCTCCATTTTGCATCTTTTTATTTCTTCTAGCGTGCATTCATTTGCTGTTATTCTTGTTTTTCATTTCCTTTCTTTTACTTGGTCTTCTTCTCTACTCCTCATCTATGTGTGGGTTTCTCTTCATCATCTTCTTCTTTACTGCATATCTTCTCTTTGTTTTTCTTTCACTTTAACCATCATGGTGAGAACCAAGAATGTCTCAACTTCAAGGGGTCAGCAAGGGGGAGATGAAGCACAACTAGAGAGTTTACAGACAAATTTTGGTGCACCCTTTCCCCTTTCCTCTATCCATGAAGGTAATAGATTCCTTGTTCTTAAGGATAGAGCAATTTCTCAATGTAAGTATTTCCCAAACTCTTTACTTGAAATGGATTTGCTTAATGAAGTGAATGAAATGTTATCTCAATGTGGCTTATTACGTTTTGTTAATATGCATGAACAATTCTACACTGATTTAGTCTTGGAATTTTACACCAATTTGAAAGAGAATGCTGACAATCCTAGGCTAGTGGACTTTCATTTGAATGGCATTGATCATACACTTACATATTTCATGATGCATCACATTTTTGGCTTTAAACCATCTGGATTATGTAATCCTCCTAAGAGTTACTGGCCTAATGCTTTTTGGAATCTTCTCACTGGCTTAACTACACCATATAAGGCTAGAGAGGCTAAATCAATGTTCATTTCAGATTTGAAATATTGGATTTTGCATAAGATCCTTGCCTCTGTTGTCTTTAACAAGCCTGAATTTAATCGAGTCTCTAGTCATGAGTTATTTTTGATGCGGTGTGTGCATAATCGCAACTCTGTTTGTTGGTCTTTTTGGATTTTCAAACAATTATTGAATTGTGTTGGTCGATCGGAGTCCCCTATCACACATGGACATGTCATTGCTGCTATTGCTAGGGGTTTTGATATTGATTTGTGCACTTATGACACTGTACTTCCATGCTTATATTTTTCCAAACATTTGTTTGTAAGAGGAGAAGTGATTAATCATTCCTTTCGATACATACCACCAATATATCGTTCTTGTTGGAAGGAACTTCCAAGCACCTCTACTCCATAAGTGGCTGCTTTGGAAAGTACTTTGGATAAGTCAAGGCCAACGGAGCAAGGGCAAAGTGATGATCCTATGGAGGATACCCCTAGTCATGCACCTGCTTTTTCACCTACTACTGGATCTTCTTCAAATGTTACACATTCCATGTTCAATCAATTGCTGCAAAACCAGTCCACTATCCAACATCAACTCACTTCTTTGGAGAAAGTTACCTCCCAATTGGTTCACCATCAACGCCGCCTTGAGCACAAGGTGGACGCCTTCATTGCCCAATCGGGTTATGTTGTGTCTTCGCCTCCACCTTCACCATGATCTTTAAGGGAGTTTTCTTTCCTCTATTTTCTTTAGTTTTTTCTTTTTGTTTTTGTTGTTTATGTTTTGTTCCTTCACATTGAGGACAATGTGTGTTCTAAGTGTTGGGGAGCATGTTAACTATGTTGTGTGTTTTATTTATGTTTGTTTGGGTGCGTATCTTTTTCTTTATTTAGACTAAACTTTTTAGTAAGTTTTATTACAAGTATTGCTCATATTGTATATAATATAGGTTGTTATAAAGAGTCATTTGCCTTTTGTGCTCATTTGATTAGTTTTTCAAAGCTTTTGGCATGTGTTTTATGTTTTCAAGTTATCTCTTTTTACTTCTTTCAACATTTTAGATTGTTTAGTCTCTTTACTAACTATGCTTGAAGGTTAGAATTTTATCATTTAGCTTAAGATTATAGGATTTTGTTGCCTCATGGAAACTATAGCCATAATACTTACCTTTAACCTTTTAATAATGGATGAGGACTAGCAAAAGAAAATAAATGCTATAAAATAAAAGCAAGATGCATATCCAAAAATTTTCATAAAGTATGGGATGGAGCGTAAAACGCACCCAATACTACATTCTCTTGCTACTCATGGGATAAAGTCTAAAAGTATACCCATGCTTAAAAAAAGAAGAAAAAAAATGAAAAATGTAGTCTAAAAATGCCATGAGATTGGTTTAAAGGTATGAGTGCTTGAATATTGTCCAAAAAGGCAACTATAGTCTTAAACTCTTAAGTTTTATGATCAAGTTTCTTTCTTGAGCATGGTTAGTCTTGAGACTTTATATTCTTGATGTTGGATTTAGTAAACTTAGGTGATTTGATAATTTAGAATGCACGTTTTAAATCTTGATTTACTGTTATTTTGAGTGTTAAGGTGTTTGACTTCATCTCAATCTTATTTTAAGTGAAAATTGAACAATGCTTTATAATTTAACTTACTTAGTTTAACTTGAGATTAAATTTTCTCACTTTTCTCTTGCTTGGGGACAAGCAACGTTTAAGTGTGGGGGAATTTGATGCCTTGTAAAATGTCTACTTTTTAATATGTATTTTCTTATGTTTAAGTAGCTTAAGTATGTAATATTATGTGTATTTTGTGTGTTTATGTTTAGTTTATGCATTTATGTGTGTTTTTAGGTTAAAGTTGGTATAAGTGCGAAGTAAAGTGAAGAAATGGTGAAGATTCAGGGATGAAGATCACGAGTCGTGAAGTGGTTCATAACTCAGACTGGAGTTCACGAGACGGAGGGCAGTTCACTAGTGAGGCAGAGAAGAAAGGATCACGAGTCGGCAACATGTTTATGAGTCTGAAGAAATGTCACGACTCGGATGGAAGATAACGAGTAAAGGAGCACGACTGGAATTCACGACTCGTGAAGCTGTTCATGAGTCGGAAAAAATACCTGCTTCCAAACGTTGCACCTGTTTGCACCTGATCCTTCAGCCAACCATCAAGACTCTTTAGGACATCTTTTCATGATTAACAACTATTCTGAAGAGGCATATCTGTAGGGTTAAACTCTATAAATATAAGGGTGAAGCTTTGGAAAAAAGAGGATATCGGAGAAAGAAAAATTTCATTGTTACTTAAGAATATTTTTAGTTACTTTTGGACATTTCTCGTCTAAATAGAAAGTAAACCCTGGGGGGTAATGTTGTTCTTTTCTCTTATTTCATTTTTATTGTAATTGTGTATTTGGCTAGTTCTTTGGTACATTATAACTACTTAATTCAATTTGGTTTTCATCTACGTATCTTTGCTTTATGCATGTTTATTTTCTTTATGTATGAAGTGTGATTTAAATTTATTTGGGTACTTTAATTTGCTTATTATGCTTGATCACCATAATTAGCATGTTAGTCATTTAATTTACAATGAGAATTGGAATTCTTTGATGGAAAGACAAATAAATTTACTTAAAGCATTGAATTCACTTAGAGATAAGGAATTCACTTTAAGGGGCTAAAGAATTGGCATAGAACTTCATAGTTTTTATTTATCTCTATAATGTCATGAGAATGCTTATAGACTCTAAGTAAAAACACCTTTAATGACAATGAGAATTGCTTTAAAGAAACTTGGCTAAATTCTCCAATCATATCATTCATACAATTATTAAATGATTCAAAGATGAAATTGTTTTACTTGGCTATAATGTATGTTCATCCCATCTTTTAAGTAATCTATTATCCAAAATTAACTTAATATATTTTAAGTAGTTTAGTTATTACGTTAATTGCATGATTCCAATTGAAATTGTTACCTATCCATCTACTTGTTGTTATTTCAATACAAAATTTACCCTGTTCGCTTTGGAACGATACTTTATTCACTCTATATGCAGTCTAGTGAGACTAAGGATTCAAATAAGTCCCCATCAGCCATTATGGACCTAATAGTACGGTACAGAAAGTTCTTCAATCAGGTTTCTTTTGGCCAACTTTATTTCAAGATGTCAAGTCTTTTATAGAAATTTGTGATAAATGTCAACGTGTAGGTAATATCTCTAAAAAGGACAAAATGCCTATGAATAATGTTTTCGAGGTACAAATTTTTGATGTTTAGGGAATAGATTTTATGGGACCATTTTCAAATTCTTTTGGCTTTGAGTATATCTTAGTAGCTGTGGATTATGTCCGTAAATGGGTCGAAGCTATAACTACTAAAACTTGTGATGCCTGAATTGTGCTTGAATTTATTAGAAAGAACAATTTTACTAGGTTTGGAGCACCAAGAGCGATAATTAATGATGGAGGCAAACAGTTTGTCAACCATCAATTTCAAACCTTGCTTAGGAGATTCGGAGCCAAACATAAAATAACTACCCCATATCATCCTCATCCAAATGGACAAGTAGAGGTGTCTAATAGGGAACTAAAATCAATTCTAGAAAAAACAGTCAATAATTCGAGGAAAGATTGGTCTCAAAAATTAGATAAAGCTCTATGGGCTTATAAAAATGCATTAAAAACCCCTATAGGCATGTCTCCATATAGAATGATCTTTGGCAAAGCATGTCATCTTCCTGTCGAATTAGAACATAAAGCATATTGGGCTACAAAATGTTTTAACTTTGATTTGAGAAGTGCAGGAGAAAAGAAAAAATTACAGCTCAATAAACTTGATGAAATTCAGCAATGGTCTTACGACAATGCAACATTATACAAAGAGAAGAAGAAACATTGGCATGATAAGCACTTAGAGGTAAATGACTTTGTTCTAGGTATGTTTGTGTTATTATATAATAGTCATCTTCGATTGTTTTCAGGAAAGCTAAAATCTAAGTGGCTTGGGCCATATCAAGTCTTGTCAAGTAATGAGTTCGGAGTTGTGACGATAAAAAATCCAAAGGATGGATGTGAATATAAAGTGAATGGTCATCGGCTGAAACCATATAATGTCGGACAACAGGAGGTTGCTGAGGCAACTGTTGTGCTTTAAGAATATTATGGCGGTTTACAAAGTGATGCGAAACCCCAGCCTATATGCCAAACTAGAACGCCAACATACCATGAATATTGAACATAAATAAGATAATAAACCCCCAATCTAAAGAACCCCCAAACAAGATTGAATGGAAATGCTTATGATAGATTGATTTAGAAAATAAGAAGAAGAAGAATCAAACATACATTAATCATGCAAATAGCCTAAGTCTAATTCTTCATGCAATAGCAAGAATCAATAATAAATTAACTCTCACAAATTCAGCCAAGCCAAAGAAAATTCTCATTAATCAAAATTCAAGTGTCTTACAAATGAAGAATTCAGCCCTTTATATAGGCTAGGCAACCACCCCTACCTAGATGAATTAAAATCAAACACTAACTCTAAGAGATAAATAATGAAATAAATAACAAAGATAATTCCTAACCTTTATCTACATGTATTTGGCCATAATATGGACTAAGTACATGAAGAAATAAAGATAAATACAATCTGAAATAATCCTAAAAGCTGGTGATAAATATGCATGATTATTCTAAGAAAATGCAGGAATGAATTTAGACTTGATCTTGGCTAAAAGTGGATTTCGGCCAGCCCTTTAAAGATATGGTCAAGCTATTATTTCTCCCTCAAACTCTACTTAATAATATCCCAAAATAATAAGTATTTATCAAGGAAAATCCATTCCTAAAATTTAGGACCCTAAGTTCACCAATGTAGGCCTAAACCTAAATTTGACCCAAACCCATTAAAATTCAATTCTCCCATGTAAAATTCGGCCCCCTTAGGTATTCTAAGCCTCAAATAGTTTTTTTGGCCCAACTCTTTAGAAAAGATAAGCCCAACTTTAGCCTACCCACTTAAACTACCCAAAACAGTAAAATAAGCCCAAAATAAAACAAACCTATTCTAATAAAGCCCAATTCGTTTTCCTAGGTTCTAGGCTACCCAAATATACTTTATTAATGTTACATAAAGAATAGAAGCTAAATAAAGTAGCTTGAAGGCCCATTGCACCATTCGGCCTAAACTTGTCTTCATAGTCCAATTTAGCTTCTTTCTCTTCTTGAACTTGCATCTTCTCCACATAAGGTTTCATGATTGCTTTTAGGACTTCTTTTAGCTTCTTTGACCTTGCTCTTGTTATTGGTCCTTGAGGAAATGCTAGTTCATCTTTTTTGTTGCTATTGTGCTTGGTCGTGCTCATATCACAAAGTCTAGCTGAGGACTCTTAAACTCAGAACTACATTCTTTTCCCTTTCTATTTTAAGTTTTAATTTAAGTCAATGTTGATTTTTGTGTGTTTTTAACTAGTTTTATTTTTTTAAGATTCATGAATATTAAAGATACAGTGAATTAAAGAGTCAAGATGTATAAATGTTTAATGGGATTTAGGTAGTGAATTAATTGGTGTTTCTATTATTTAGTGGACTTAATTGCAAAAATTTGATGATAACTGTGTTTTAATTGGAAAAATTATGCATTATTCACGTCAAAGCATCAATTAGAAGAGAAGAACAATAATTGTCAGGAGTAGTGTCTAAGAAATCAAATTTGAGCATACATTGTACCCTCTGTTCCATTTTGTTCTCTTTCCGGCAACATGACCATAAGGAGAATAAATTTCCCAGCCGCATGAAATGGGTCTGCCAAATTTATGTCCTATGAAATTTTTTTCTATCTTGTTGTTACTCTATCCAACTGCGTGCCTCTTCGTCTTCTTCATCACATGATCGTGTGATGCCCCTTTACCCTCACCCTTTTATTTTTTCTTCTTCTTTTCATCCTTAAACACCTCACCCAACTGCACCTTTTCTCTCAATCGATCGCTCCCCCATTACAACCCACCTTCCACGGTCGCTCATCTCCTTTGTCCCTACCACTTACGGCTGCATAACTAGCCACACCCCACTGCTGGCCACCAGTGTCCCTTCTCTCCTCTTATTCTTTCTTTCTTCTTCTTTATCTTATCTTTTTCACCTTCTCTTCTCTTTTGTCTTCATGTTTTTCACCATCCACACCATCACACACCCACCTCACTCAAAATTCCTTGCTCATCACTACTTCTTTTTGGATTTCAAGTCTTCTCTTATTTGTGTTTTTATTTGCTTCTCTAATACCAATTTTTGCTTACTTTCATCTTGTTTATTTACATTCTTAGGTCAATTTCAACATGTAATTTATGCTTCATAGTTTTTCTTTTGTGAAAATTATTTATTGTATGCCTAATTTGCATGTCAAAGATGCCTAATGTTAAATTTGGTAGCTAAAGCATTTCATCTTGTCTTTCAATTTATCTCTCAAACATGCCCATGCCACATGCTTAATAAAATGTCTTGATAAGTTTTACACTTGTTTTGGCTTATCAATTGCTCTCTTTTTTGCTTATATGGGTTATGCAAGCATGATTAGCTACCTCCTCATTGGCATTCATGATCATTCATGTCTATTTATTTCCATTTATCATGACATTCTTGTGGTTAATTCTCTTCCATCAATGCTCATTCTTTGTTTACATTTTTCCATTACCTTCGGCATTGTAAGTGACCCCACTTGCTTATGTTCATAAATGCCATTTACCACTTCTTAATTACTTAACCACATGTTCATACATCTCGTTCCATGATGTCCTCTACCATGTATTGTTGCTTTCTTTTCTTTTATTCATTGTTTACTTGCCATTTTTCCCTTTCATTTTTCTCTTTACTTTTGCAGTGGCATCTAAGAGAATGAAGCAATCTGAAGCATCTAGTTCATCCAGTAGTAGGATCCCTTCTTATATTGATAAATTAAAATATGCAAAGTATGCATACTTTAGTTCTCAACAATATGTCAAACTAGCTTTTCTTAATCGCCTTCGGCTTGATGTTCCTACTGGCGACCTTTGGGCAAAGATCCTGCCATTGATTCAACATATAGGTTGGGAGCAATTTATTAGTCATAAGGTGAAAGTTTATCCTAATTTGGCTAGAGATATCTTTTATTCATTTGAATGTCACTTCAAATGAGAGAATGATAGAACAGGAAAAGTTAGGTTCTGACTGGGTAAGAAGGGGTATTCCATGACTTTTCAGTAATTTTCTGAGCACCTAGGGTTCTTACCTGATGCTTTAGTCAAATTAACTAATCCTTCGGCTAAGGAAAATTGGGAGAAAATTTGAGATCCATTAAATTCAGAGCCATGGCAAGGGGGAAAGCTTAAAGTTCATACACTTAAGGACCATACATTGAGGATCATACACGGGTTTTATCGAGGTAGCTTAAGCGCACTTAACGCTTTATAGATTATGCTCCTTTAGTGTATGGTAGATGGTATTCAAATTAATGGAGCTTTGATTTTAGCATAGAGGATTAAAGAATTACAAAAGCAACCTTCCAAGGTTCATGCCATCTCTATTGGTTGGATAGCAACTATTTTAGCCCTGGTTGTTAAGCATAACCTTCCCTTTGGTGAGCCTCTTCATGGTGACATAAAGTGTATTGATAATGTCATGCTTAAGCGTACGAAGATTTTGATGACTAAATCCCGGTGTCACTGGTCCACCAAAGAAGAATATTTAAGGGAGAATGGTATTCACCTAGATGAGCAACAGGATGCATAGAATAAGCAACTAGAAGATGATCCACCAATTGAGGTACCTCAAGCAATTTTGCCAGTAGAAGCCACTCTTCCTTCTGACTTAGAGGCACATCTTAACCAGCTTAGTAGTAGGATGGATCACCAATAGATTCGATTGGATAGGATGCAGGGTCAAATAGATACAATGCAGGATTCTATAGTTGAGGTGAAGCAGACCTTAGAGAAGTTTGTACATGATTTTTGGAAGCGTTATCCTCCACCACCTATTGCATCACCATAGAGGACTCTTTACATTTGCTGTGGACAACAAAATTTTTGAAAAGGGGTACAACTTACTCAATAAAGCTAAATTTTGGTTCAGGAAGTAGACATTTCTTACTGCTATTTTTATTCATGAATCTAATTTTTGTTTTTTTAGTTATTTTAGTTTGTTACTTTGAAAAGTACTGTAATAACTTTTACTTCTAATTTAATGCTATTAGTAGTTGCTTTAAATTGTTAGTTTAGTTAGAAGTATCATTAGTTCAAAATTATCACTTAGTTTGCACTGAAACTTAGTTTGCCCCAATTCTTCCTCAAATTTAGAACATATTGAACTTGAATTTAGAATGTACAATTTTAGAATCTTTGCTTAGCATTAAAACAAGCATGTTGTTTAATGAATTTTTAGCTAGTTTCATTTTCAACTTGACTTATATTTGTTAATTTTCACTTCTTAAGCATTTAAGACAAGTTTTTGAACTTAAAGAAAAACCAATGCATGAATTAGTTAAGTAACAAATTTTAGAATGCTAGAACCTTCCTTATCACCCTTCAAAACATAAAAGCAGTTCAAAACAAGATAGAAAGTTATCTAAGCAATATTTTTTGTTGAGCCATATCTTAACTTATTTTCCTATCCTATATGTAAATTTATCCTTTGTTAGCCATTTTTGAGCCTAATAATGTATGATTAATACATACTATATTTATTTTTCTTCTTACACTTATTCATTGACCATATAGCCTAAAAAATTTTATCTTTCCTTTTGGAATTGACCACTCTAGGATTGGATGGAGTAATTGTTATTTGGTATCTTAAAGGGTGTACTAAGAAATTTTTGGTTTTATTGTCAAGAGCTATGGATGAAGTCAAGAAAAAGTGGAATTCCTTATTATTACCCATGTTATATTATCGTATTGCCAACATCAAATCTTGTGTTAAAAGAAAAAGAAAGAAAATAGAAAAGAGAAAAGGAAAAAATATTGAAAATAAAGCTAGCAAGTATAGCAAAATTTTAAGTGTGGGATAGTTACAAGGAAAAATAGTTATGACTTCTAAAAAAGGGTATGAATAGTGAATTCAAAATAATTTTAAGTTGTGATTTCTCATTAAAGTTTGAATTGTGTAAAGGTTAAGCAAGTTTAGTTCTCTATTGTTTGAGTTAATGGGATGTTTAGTATTATTAGTCTATTTTATCTTAGAATGGCTATTCTTTTTTATTAACTTTTGTCCATTCTTTGATAACCGATACCTTAGCCCCATTACAACCTCTGAAAGACCTAAGTGATTCTAAGCTTTATTTTTGAGTTGTTTAGCATGTTAGAGAGTATGCCCTAGAGCCCATGTAAAAGGGATGAATTTCATATGTATGAATTTATATTCTTAATAAAAGGAATTATTCATTTATTAATGCTATGTTTAAATACATGAGTTTGTAAATCTTAAATTAATAAATGAAGTCATTGATATAAACACAGTGCAAAGACAACCATGAAAGTGTTCATGATATGAGGTGTTTATTGCAAGAAAATGTGTTAACATCTAAATATCCCTAGTCATAGAATTAACAAGATAGGACATTGTTAATTTGGACAGACTAGCACATGTTATGCTTCTTGAATGGTTCAAGCAGTGGTTCTCATAACTGTGATTATGAAAGATAATCAAAGCTAACATGTGGATGCTTGTTAGAAGAACAAGTTCATTGGAGACCTGCAAAGAGAATCCTCACATGGATATTAAATCTATGTCATTGAGGAATCTTTTCATAGCGGTTGTGCAAGTATCCTTAGACTTGAGATCACCAAAGTTATCTTAAGTAGCAAGTGGTATATTTTGACTCCATAACTGATTACTTCCAACTGGGAGTGAACATAGTTAGGAGATTGGGTATATCATGACCTACTTATAGATAGTTGAGTGATTGACAAAGGATTCACCATCCCAGATTTAATAAGGGAAGTTATCTCGCATGATTCTATAATTGCCTTGTTTAGAGAATCTCTGGCTAGAGTAATATGCTAATATGGATAGAGATCCATGGAGGGCATTTTGGAAATAATGGTTAAATTAATAGAACATACATAATTATATTTGTATGATTTGACAGAAATCCATACTCA
Organism: Excoecaria agallocha; assembly: GCA_037975025.1. Taxonomy (NCBI): domain Eukaryota; kingdom Viridiplantae; phylum Streptophyta; class Magnoliopsida; order Malpighiales; family Euphorbiaceae; genus Excoecaria; species Excoecaria agallocha. The sequence continues at coordinate 21,090,616 of CM075822.1, forward strand.
GAATCTAATTGAGATAAGAGTGGTGAAAGGAGTAATTGCACGGTAACTGTTTCTATGAAAGGGTATAGTCAAACCACTTGACTTTCCTGACTTTTGGATAGTCATGATGCCTAGCTAGAGGCCAATCATGACTTGTATAATAGTGTATTAAGAATATCAATAGGGATTGATAAAATGATTTTAAAAAGATTAAATCATGTGAGTTTTGAATAGAACTCACAATTACATATTATACTGCCAATATGGATAGGAACCCAATAGGTCACACACATATAGAGAAAAGGATAAAATGGTAAAATGAAAAGGATAATAATATTTGATATTATTATGGGGATAGAGAAGTGAATATAAGAATAATTAATTAAAAAGTTTAATTAATTATGATCAAGTAAAATTGTTCGCGGAACTTTTGAGAAATGTTTTATAAAATTGGACCTAATTGAAATAATGCATTTGATAATTAATTATTATAGGACTATAAGTGTTATAGGGCTGATATAATAATTAATATATCCATTGGAGGAATTACAGAGGCCCAGAGAAGTGAAGTTGGAACAGAAACCCTCCAAAAGAAGGGCCACACGCCAACTCCAAACAGAAAGCCTTAGAGGACTATTTCTTGGAATAAAATAAATTGAATATATTACATAAGTGTTTTGGAGCCTACATATTTAATTTGTTTGGATTTGGAATTCATTTGGGTAATTAAATCCAAGTATATGTACAAAGGGCCTAGTTTGTTGGTTTTATGCATAGTCTTTTGTGAAAGGGCTTAAATTGGATTTAATTGAGCCCAAATAATTATAAATAATTCCAGAAGCCCAATTAATAATTCTCCAAAAATTTTAAAGAGTCCAATCCCATTATGAAGCTGGATTTTTAACCTAACTATAAAAATCCAAGTGATGGGAAATTAGGGTTAAGTGTGTGAACACTTAGGAAAGACTTCTTCTCATTTTCTCTCTACCCTAGCCGCCACTCCCAAAGCTAGCTTCTAGGGTTTTTCGGCCAGCCCTTATTTTCTACCAATTTTTAGTTCATTCTATCATTCTCTAGTGTGGATTACTCATTGGAGGTGTTCGATTTTGGACACTATGGTTTGCGACAACCCGATGCGAAGGAAAATCAACTATACAACAAAAATCAAAGGTGATTTTTCTTATTCTCATTAATATGTATATTGTAAATTCATGGCAAGATCAGATATATTGGTTAAAAATTTTAAATTTTTCTTATGTATGAGATGCATGTAACCGATAATTTTCAACTCGATATCAGAGCCTCGGTTTTGCCATGAATATACAATTCTATATTTTTTGCGGAATAAGTTTTATTTTTCTTTTTAGTTATTTATTTCACAAACTTTAAAATATTAGATTTGATTGTTCATGAATGAGAAATATATTTATTTTTGGATATAAGTGTGATCAAATATATAAAATGGAAATAAAAACAATTCTTTTGAGAAAAGAATTTTGGTTTTTGCATGAATAGCTTTTAATTTTAGGGGATGTTCTAAATTACTTTTTTATAGATCCATTATAAGATCATTTAGATGATAATTTATGTGTTTAATATGTGATATTAAGCCATAGGATCAAACGAAATTAAAATCGAACAAGTTTTGCATGAAAACTAATTTAGTCGAAAAATTCTATAAATTGGTGTTCTTCGTGTATTTTTGATATGTTCTTGGTGTATTCTTATTTAGAACAATTTTTATTCTTCTAAATCTAATATATCTGATATATTAAATTGTTTTTAATTAATTGGATTAATTAAAATGGGCCTTAAATTAATTGGATTAATTTTAATTCATTAAAACCACTTAATGGGCTTAATTGTGTTTACAAACTTGGTTTAAATTAGTGAATGACTTGGTGGGCCTAAGGAGCTAATTTAAATTAAATATTATAAACAATAATTAAGTTTATTAATGGGTTTTAAGGGCTTGGGCTTGGCTCATTCCAAAAGGCCCAAATGGTTCAATAGACACAAAACTAGTTTGTGTGTGAACACATTAGGGTTTAATTTGGTGGGTTTCGGCCTACCCTTTATCTTAAGCCAAAAATTGATTCTTTTAATTATTTAATATGATTAATTAATTAAATAACCAATTAATAATTAATTAATAATCAATTGGATTGATTATTAAGGCAAGAACACATGCATGCAAAAAGGTTTCCTAAAATGAAAGTTTCCAAAATGGAAAAAGTTTTCTAATTTGATCACATTATTAAAATAACTCAAAAGAATGTTTCAAAAGTTGAAACAAAGTTAGTAATCCATTACTTTATGCATTAGAAATTCATATAAGGGTGTATGATTGGCATGATAGATAGTTATGGACAAGGCCCAATGTGATTAAATATTATGCATGTTTTGGCCCAATGAAGACTTTCATGTCCCGACCACTTGTTTTTGGTTTGTATTTCTTTTTCAAATTGTAATATGTAATTAGATTACTTAGATTAGAATTAGAGATAGAGATGGAGACCACTATTAAGGAGCAAGATGGGCTGGATGGAGATCCAACAAGCTTGAAGATAATGTAATTATTTTTTACTTGTTTGAATCATGCATACTACCTAGGTGTGACCTTTTGATTTCCCTTTTGGCTTGGGGAAATCAATGTACTAAAGTCCATAACTATACAATATTTGTATGCTCATATTTATGTGATAGATATAGTATGCATACCAATGTATGCCAACCATGTATGATGAGACTTAATTAACTAAAACCCTCAAATAAATACTAAGGTATATAAGCCTTCCATTAATTTGAGGAGAACCAGAGTTCTTTATAGTATGGGTTGTTGACTATAGTCAAGCTCGCATTATATCGAATATGTTCAAGTCTAACTAAATGGGTCATCTTAGCTAGCCCATTAGTTTGTTGACCACAGTCAAGGCTAATAGTTCTAGAGGCAAGATTAGGGAATGCATATATGATATGCATGCATCAAGAGTTGATAACCTAATAATCCAATAGTTGTGTAGAGACACAATTGGTATAGAGATACCTACCTTTCAAGGGTATGGAGTTTGTCTTGTTGACCACAGTCAAGGTCAAATTACATATCAAGGATTGGATATTGGCCCACTAAGAAAACCATCAGGTTTTCTCGGATTAAATAGTGAGGGCTATTAATTTGCAATAAAATGGTGGGAGTAAATGGATTAATTAAAGACCTAATTAATGCATACATATATATGAACATACTCTCATATGTTTTCTTTTTCACATCTAGGTCATCATCATGAGCACATCAAACATTAACATACGATCAATCTTGGATAACAAGCTGGTTGGCAGCAACTATTCTGACTGGATCAGGCAAGTGAGAATTGTTCTCAGAGCTGAAAAAATCCATTATGTCTTGGATAAAGATCCACTACCACTTCCATCAGATGATGCCATTGATGAGATCAAAGGAACTTATTGTAAATACATGAAGGATAGTGAAGCAGCAGTATGTCTGATGCTAGGTGTTATGTCCTCGGAGCTTCAGAAGCAACATGAGATAATGGATGCTAGAACCATCATTTTGCATCTTGAGGAGCTTTATTCTTCTCAGGCTAGAACTGAGCAATATGAGATTGCTCGAGCTCTATTTAGTTGCAAAATGGTGGAAGGCACTTCAGCTGCTACTCATGCATTGAAGATGTATGGGTATATTGAGCATTTGAGTAGACTTGGCTATGTTATGGATAATGATCTATACATAGATTTAATCTTGTACTCATTGGCTCCAAGTTATGCACCTTTTGTGCTTAACTTCAACATGAACAAGATCCAAGTTACCATTCCTGAGTTAATCAACATGCTCAAAGCAGCTGATGGATCCTTTAAGAAAGATCCAAAAGGTATCATGGCTGTCACTTCTACTAAAGGCAAGAAGCAGAATAAGAAGAAGAAGATAACCAAGGCACAACCAAAGAATGGTGGGATCTCCAAGAAGAAGGTTGCCAAGAAAGAGAATCCCAAAGGAACTTGCTTCCATTGTGGAAGGGATGGTCATTGAAAGCGTAACTGTAAGGCCTATCTAGATTCTCTCAAGGAGAAGAAGCATGCTGATGCTTCTACTTCAGGTATTCATATGATTGAAATTAATACTTATTCTATTGCTTTAAAACAATCTTGGGTATTAGATACCGGATGTGGATCTCACTTGTGTAATGATCTACAGGGGCTTAAAAGCTTCAGAAGAGTTGGAAAGGCAGAGATATGTTTGCAGTCAGCTACTGGACAAAAAATCTCTACAATAGTTGTGGGGACTTACCATTTGCCTTTTCCTAGTGGATTAGTACTGGAATTAAATAATTGTTATTATGTTCCAGCTTTATCCAAGAGTATTATTTCTTTCAGTTGTTTATTGAACAATTACGACATTTCTTTAACGGACAAGTGTTGTTACATTTTTAAGAACAATATGTTTTATGCAAAAGCTATCATTGAGAATGGTATATTTGTTCTTGATTTAATTAAAGAAGTGCATAATGTGGATACCAAGAGAATGAGACATGATAATCTAAATACCTCATATTTATGGCATTGTCGTTTAGGCCATATAAATGAGAAACGTATAACCAAATTACACAAGTCAGGTGATTTGGGATCATTTGATTATGAATCATTTGATACATGTGAATCTTGTTTATTGGGAAAAATGACAAAAGCTCCCTTTATTGGTAAAGAAGAACGAGCTAAAATGGTTTTGGACTTAATACATTCAGATGTATGTGGTCCAATAACTACACATGCTAGAGGAGGTTACTCTTACTTCATTACTTTCATAGATGATTATTCCAGGTTTGGATACAGATATCTAATGAAATATAAATTAGAAGCATTTGAAAAGTTCAAAGAATTCAAAAATGAAGTAGAGAAACAACTTGGCAAGAGTATTAAAACGCTTAGATCAGATCGAGGTGGAGAATACTTAAGCCAAGAGTTTAGGATTATCTTAGCGATAATGGGATTTTATCTCAATGGACTCCACCATATACACCACAACACAATGGTGTATTTGAAAGGAGAAATCGAATACTGTTAGATATGGTTCGATCAATGATGAGCCGAGCAGACTTGCCTAAGTCCTTTTGGGGATATGCACTAGAAACTATTGTTTATGGCAGAGTTCCTAGTAAATCGGTTGATGTTACTCCATATGAGAGTGGAATAACAAGAAACCCACGCTTTCTCATATGAAAGTATGGGGTTGTCCTACTTATGTAAAGAGGACAATGTCAGACAAACTAGATGTTAAGTCTGACAAATGTTTATTTGTGGGATATCCAAAAGAAACATTTGGATATTATTTCTATCATCCCTTAGGACAAAAGGTATTTGTTTCAAGGCATGTTATCTTTTTGGAAAGAAAATTTCTCTTACGAGAAGACAGTGGGAGTAAAATTGAACTTGGTAAAGTTCAAGACCCACAAATAGAAGTAGATCAACCGATTGAACCCAAGACTGAATTTCATTATGATGAGATTACAGTTGAACCTGATTATACACAAAATCCTAGAAGATCTACTAGGATGTGTTCTATCCCTATGAGATATAGATTTCACATTGATTCAAATAGAGGCATAACTGTAGTAGAGGCAATGAGCCTACAAGCTATGAAGAAGTTTTGAACAGTTAAGAATGTGATTTATGGCTTAAGGCTATGCAGTTTGAAATGGACTCCATGTATGAGAATAAAGTATGGACTTTAACTCAACCACCTAGAGGGATAAAATCCATAAGGTGCAAATGGGTCTTCAAAAAAAAAACTGACATGGAAGGTAATATAGTTACCTATAAAGCTTGCTTAGTAGCAAAGGGCTATCGTCAAAAAGAAGGTATTGACTATGATGAAACCTTTTCTCCTATAGCGATGCTTAAGTCTATAAGAATACTTTTAGCCATTGCAGCTCATTATGATTATGAGATTTGGCAAATGGATGTGAAGACAACTTTCCTAAATGAAAATCTGATTGAGGATGTGTATATGACACAACCGAAAGGGTTCACATCAGGAAATGGCGAAAAGGTATGCAAGCTTCAAAGATCCATTTATGGATTAAAGCAAGCCTCTAGGAGCTGGAACATACGATTCAATGAGACAATCAAAGAGTTTGGTTTCTCACAGAATGAAGATGAACCTTGTTTGTATAAAAGGGTTAGTGGGAGTGCAATTGTCTTTCTAGCTCTATATGTGGATGACATATTAATCATGGGAAATGATATTTCTCTTCTCCAATCTGTTAAAATATGGTTATCCAAGCAATTCTCCATGAAAGACCTTGGAGAAACATCCTATATACTGGGAATAAGGATCTATAGAGATAGATCCAATAGGTTGCTAGGTCTTTCTCAAAGTACATATATAGATAAGGTATTGAAGAGGTTCAATATGGATCTCTCTAATAAAGGGTTTATACCCATGGTGCATGGGAAATACCTTTCTAAGTCTATGTGTCTGTAGACACTAGAGAATAGAGAGAGCATGAATAGAATACCACTGTCTCATCAATGATCCAAGCATGTTTTCAGATGCTACCATCTCATAAGGGAAATAGTAGCTAGAAATGATGTGAAAATAAAAAGAGTTCCCACAGATGATAATGTGGCGGATCCCCTCACTAAAGCACATTCCTAGATTAAGCATGATCACCATATAAATAGCATGGGTCTAGGACATATGAGTGATTGGCTCTAGTGCAAGTGGGAGATTGTTAGAGAGTATGCCCTAGAGCCCATGTAAAAGGGATGAATTTCATATGTATGAATTTATATTCTTAATAAAAGGCATTATTCATTTATTAATGCTATATACATGAGTTTGTAAATCTTAAATTAACAAAAGAAGTCCTTGATATTATAAACACAGTGAAAAGACAATCATGAAAGTGTTCATGATATGAGGTGTCTATTGCATGCAAATGTGTTAATATCTAAATATCCCTAGTCATAAAATTAACAAGATAGGACATTGTTAATTTGAACAGACTAGCACATGTCATGCTTCTTGAATGGTTCAAGCAGTGGTTCTCATAACTGTGATTATGGAAGATAATCAAAGCTAACATGTGGATGCTTGTTAGAAGAACAAGTTCATTGGAGACCTACAAAGAGAATCCTCACATGGATATTAAATCTATATCAGTGAGGAATCTCTTCATAGTGGTTGTGCAAGTATCCTTAGACTTGAGATCACCAAAGTTATCTTAAGTATAAAGTGGTATATTTTGACTCCATAACTGATTACTTCCAACTGGGAGTGAACATAGTTAGGAGATTAGGTATATCATGACCTACTTGAAGATAGTTGAGTGATTGACAAAGGATTCACCATCCCAGATTTAATATGGGAAGTTATCTCGCATGATTCTATAATTACCTTGTTCAGAGAATCTCTAGTCAGAGTAATATGCCAAGATGGATAGAGATCCATGGAGGGTATTTTGGGAACAATGGTTAAATTAATAGAACATATATAATTAGATTTATATGAGTTGAGAGAAATCCATACTCAGAATCTAATTGAGATAAGAGTGGTGAAAAGAGTAATTGCACGGTAACTATTTATATGGAAGGGTATAGTCAAACCACTTGACTTTCCTGACATTTGGGTAGTCATGATGCCTAGCTAGAGGCCAATCATGACTTGTATAATAGTGTATCAAGAATATCAATAGGGATTGATAAAATGATTTAAGGAGTTTAAATCATGTGAGTTTTGAATGGAACTCACAATTACATATTATACTGCCAATATGGACAGGAACCCAATAGGTCACACACATATAGAGAAAAGAATAAAATGGTAAAATGACAAGGATAATAATATTTATAATTATTATGGAGATAGAGAAGTGAATATGAGAATAATTAATTAAAGAGTTTAATTAATTATGATCAAGTAAAATGTTTCGCGAAACTTTTGAGAAATGTTCTGTAAAATTAGACCTAATTGAAATAATGTATTTCATAATTATTTATTATAGGACTATAAGTGTTATAGGGCTGATATGATACTTAATAGATCCATTGGAGGAATTACAGAGGCCAAGAAAAGTGAAGTTAGCGCAGATACCCTCCAGAAGAAAGGCCACACGCCAACTCCAAACATAAGGCCTTAAAGGCATATTTCTTGGACAAAAATAAATTAAATATGTTACATAAGTATTTTGGAGCCTACATATTTAATTTGATTGGATTTGGAATTCATATGGGTAATTAAATCCAAGTATATGTACAAAGGGCCTAGTTTGTAGGTTTTGTGCATAGTCTTTTGTGAAAGGGCTTAAATTGGATTTAATTGAGCCCAGATAATTATAAATAATTACAAAAGCCCAATTAATAATTCTCCAACAATTTTAAAGAGCCCAATCCCATTATAAAGTTGGATTTTTAACCTAACTATAAAAATCCAAGTGATGGGAAATTAGGGTTAAGTGTGTGAACACTTAGGAAAGGCTTCTTCTCATTTTCTCTCTACCCTAGCTGCCACTCCCAAAGCTAGCTTCTAGGGTTTTTCGGCTAGCCCTTATTTTCTACCAATTGTTGGTTCATTCTATCATTCTTTAGTGTGGATTACTCATTAGAGGTGTTCGATTTTGGACACTATGGTTTGCGACAACCCGGTGTGAAGGAAAATCAAAGGTGATTTTTCTTATTATCATTAATATGTATATTGTAAATTCATGGCAAGATCAGATATATTGGTTAAAAATTTTAAATGCCGCTTATGTATGAGATGCATGTAACCGATAATTTGCAATGAGATGACCTTCGGGTTCCGATGCTAAAGGAGAGGCCTATGATGTTTCTAGAGTTTCAAGCACGAAACCATTTGTATACTTATGTGTGCATGCATTCTAAGCTTAATTATATATTTGCATTAGATGTTTTTATTTTGAAATACTTTAAAATATTTTGGTCTTGCACACGCATAGGGAAACTAATTAATATTGTCTTGTTTTAATTTATTCTAGTTGGAATTTTGTTAAGTGCTCTTGTTAATTACTAAGTATGATTTTGAAATGCATGATTCTTGAATTGAGTTTGATTATTTTAAGAATTTGGATTGTTTTAATTTGCTCGGGGGCGAGCAAAGTATAAGTGTGGGGTATTTGATAATTGAAAAGTTAATGATGTTTTAAGTATGTTCTTAGTTGTTTAATTAAGTTAATTTAGCATTAATTTGGTTAATTTATAGTTTAATTGGTTAATTTTATATTTTTGGAATTAATTGTAAGTTTTGATGTTTTTCAAGGTTAAAATTAAAGAAAAATGACTTAATTGAGAAAAATACAAAGTCGAATATTTAGTCCCAAAGCTTTTGACACTGCTAGGTGAAATTCTCAAGCAACCATGCAAATAAGTTCTGGATGAAAGAGTGGAAAATTGAAGTTGCTTGAAGGAAGGAAATTTGTTCTTTGCCTGGCCGCATGAAGTAAGGAAGGAATTCCTACCCGGCCATGTGAAGAGGAATGACAATGCCTAGTCATGTAAAGTAAAGAAGGAAAGGATTCCCGGCTACATGAAGAGAAGAAGAAACAAACTGCCTGGCAGTGCAACCCATTCACCAAAGAGCTTCAATCGGCTATGTAACTCAAGTGTAAATTCAATACTTGGCAACGTAAAAGGAAGTTAAAATCAACAAAAATTCCTATTAAGCTAGAGTTATTTTTCCTATTCTATTATGGAAAATTGAAGATTTAGCCTATAAATACAATCGAAAAGCACCAGAAAAGAGGAACAAGCAATAAGGATCAAAGTACTAATTCTCTTTACTTCAATTTAGCTTAGTTTAAGTTAGTTTTTTCCGTTAGTTTTTCTGTTAGCTATGAAGAACGATTTCAAGAGCAAGAAGCCAGTTTTCTGTCTTATTATTAAGGGGGTTTCTTAACTCTATGTTTTTGTTTCTTCTCTTTAATTTAGCTTTTATTTTCAATATGAATTGTGAGTAGTTCCTTTACTTTTGCTAAAGGCTACTTGAAGCCTTGATTTTTATTGTAATAACTTAATTGAGCTTAAATTCAATATTAGTTGATTATTTCTTGATTTTAAGCATTTTTTTATCTTTGATCGTGTTGAGATTAATTGTTGGTTTATTGAATAAATAAATAAAAATTGATTTAGGCATTATCATTGATTTGCATGTTCTTAGATTAACTCTTTAATATTTATGCATGATTATTTTCTAAAAATAATGGTAATTATGTGTTAATTTTATTGGTTAATTTTAAAAGAGGAAGAACTTAGAATAAACTGGAATTGAATTTTCTTGCAAAAGAGTTTAATGAATGTTTAGGATTTTAACTGGATTTTTATGCTAAGTATTGAGTTGTTTTTAATAAGGGGATTTAATACTTAAGAAAGATAGTCTTGTTTCAAGGTATCAGGCTTTATATTATTTTGCTTTCCATAATCACTAATATTTCTATAGAAATTTGAGTCATTGCAATATAAAGTCAAGGTGGATAGTCCTTTAGTGAAAGTTGTTTTAATATTGATTTTTCTTAAATTCTGTTTACTTGCTTTTATTTAAGAACTATTTTGCTAGTTTACTTTAGTTTTTGTTCATTAGTTAATTGTCTTTCTTTAATTTAGTCAGTTTTCATCAACTTTGGGATTTATTTTCTTTCTTTTACACTTAATTTTCATTTAAAACTCAAAAATTTTCGTACAAACTCAGGTTTCCCTTAGGTTTAATATTAGAGGGTCATAATTATATTTTCCTATATTACTAGCCGATCTAGTACACTTGCTAGACACCAATCAGCTCTACCAAAAGATCAAATAGAAGCCAGAAGGATAGTTGGACATTCTAGTCTTTATTTCATTTTAGATGGAAAACTATACATAAGGTCCCATTCACATCCCTAGTTACTGCACTTCAGTTCAAAAGAAGGCAACTATATCTTTAGAGAGATATCCATAAGGACATTTATTGTGCACATGAAGGAGCTTAGGAAATAGCTTGAAAAGCCCTATTATAAGGGTACAATTAGCCAAAGATAGAAGTCGATATGAAAGAACTAGTGCAAAAAATGTGACAAATACCAACAGTTTGAAAAAATTATTCATCAAGAAATCAGTTCAGTAAACCCTAATATATAGTCCATAGCCTTTTACGCAATGGTGGATAGACATACTAGGGCCTTTCCCATTGGCTACTGGGCAAATGAAATTCTTAGTTGTAGCAGTGGACCATTTCACCACATGGATTGAAGCCAAGCCCTTGGCAACCATTACTCCAAGAAACTTAATCAAGTTTACCCAAAAATCAATTATAACAAGGTTTGGTATCCCACACACTTCCATTACTGATAATGGAAAATAGTTCAATTGTTAATCTTTCATGAACTTTTGCAAAGAGTTGCACATTCAACTTTGATTTACATTAGTCTACCATCTACAATCAAATGGCATGATTGAGGTGACCAATAGGACAATCCTGATGGGATTAAAGAAGATACGTGATGAAGCTAAAGGCCTTTGAGTAAATGAACTAAACAACGTACTATTGGCATACTAAACATCACCTCATTTAGCAATAAAAGCAACTCCCTTTTCTCTAACTTATAGAGTTGAAGCAGTTATCTCATGTGAGATAGGGCTATCTAACCTTAGGATCAAGCAATATAATGAAGAAATGAACGAGTTTCCGTTATACCAACTAGATGCACTTGAAGAAAAAAGAGAGCAAGCCCAAATTCGAGCTGCAGCATACAAACAATATATGGCATCATACCACGACCACAAGCTAAAGCCTCAAACTCCGCGTGTAGATGAATTGGTCCTCAAGAAGGCTAATAAAGCTTAGATAGCAGTAGATGTCAACAAGTTAAGCCTTAATTGGGTAGGACCGTTTGAAGTACATGATATCGTAAACTTAGGAGCCTACCACCTTAAAGACATGTCTAGGAAAATTTTGCCACACTCTAGGAACATCTCGAACTTAAAGAAGTATTGCCAGTAGTGTGGCTGAAATCAACAATTCCACCATGAATCCTCTATTCTTATCTCAAATCATTAATTTTACTACAAGCACTTTTACACTAGCTCAAATCGATAGTTTCGCCATGAGCACTTTACATTAAGCTCAAATCGGTAGTTTCGCCACGAGCGCTTCTACATTAGCTCAAATTGATGGTTTTTCCACAAGCACTTTTACATTAATCTCAAATCGGCAGTTTCGCCATGAGCACGTTTTAGCTCAAAATTGCAATTTCACCATGAGCACTTATTTATTAGCTCAAATTGGTAGTTTCTCCATGAGCATTTTTGCTTTAACTCAAATCGGCAATATCGCCATGAGCACTTTTGCAATTACATAATTCAATTCGGCAATACCACCACAATCTTCTTCTTTATGTAACAACTCAACTCGACTACTAAAGTCATGAGCACATTCTTTAATAAAATAAATATTTCAGTTCGACTGTCTGAACCATAAGCATTCCCATTCTGATTACTTATTTTAGTATCTTGATTTTTAAATTAGTCCAATAAAGTTCTATTAATGAGTTATTACTTAGTTCATTAGTAACAATTATCAATATCAATAGATAAATCGATAAGAGATAAACAAAGGCGATTAACTGAGCAAAGACGTTCATTCTCATTAAAAATAAGATTTATTATTATTATTATTATTATTATTATTATTATTATTATTATTATTACACACTATTTGTACGCACATATATTGCGTTATATATAATTATTTATTTGTATAACTAATAATTGATAGTAAATAGTTATTAATAGAAAATACTTTACACTCACATTTATTTTGATTTTTAAAATTTTTCATCTTTACTGAAAATATAATCAAAATTCACACACACACACACACACACACACACATATATGCATTGGATCAGCATAATTCTTCTAATATAATAATATATGCTATTATTGTTAAATTTTATGCCAGAAATTATACACATATATATGATACAAAATTATATTTAAATATAATTATAATTTAAAATATATTTAAATATTTATTCATAAGAAATTAAAGCCAAAATGTATTAAAGTGTAACAATATTTAATATTTATAGATTAAAATTAAACAATTAATAAATTTAAAAAAATAAATTACAAAAATAATAAATTGACATATCAATATTTAAAAAAAAGGGATTAATATGAAAATTTATTTTGAAAAAGCAATAAAGGTCCCACAATATTATAAAAAATAATTGAAAATAAATTAATTGTAATAAAAACCTAATTCAATTATATTTGAATTATATGAAAATATTTTAGTTAATTATTTTTATTAATAGTTATTGATAACTACAGAAAAAACATTCTCCAAAAGACCAGTTGGCCTGGCCCGGCCGACATTTGAGCCGGCCCCAAAGTACCAAGTATAGGCCGGAAGGTAGCTCCAGAAAGAACTACAGCCGGCCAGATTGATAAGACAGCTCGTCCCATCAGCCCACTAACACAAGTAAGCGCCCATGCTTTCCATCCGCCTCCTGTCACATCGCCGCCCACCTACTCTGATTACCAGCTATCTCCTTCCAAGGCACTCAAGTGCCCCTCCAAAGATCTCCTATAAATAGCTACAAGCACAATAACACCAGGTACTGAGTACCTGAAACTCCTTCTCCGAACTCCCTTTATTTAAAAGTCACTGACTTAAGCTTCGGAGTGCTAAAGCCCAGTTCCGACCGGGCCCTCCTTTTCTCTTGCAAGCACCTTCGATCGGACCAATCGGCATCCTCCTTCTAATGACTTCATCTTCCTGGGCTAAACTCAATCCCACGGTTGTTGTCCTCTCCCTTTACAAGATAAAATCATTTCGAGCTTTATCATTTGGTGCTTTCGTTGAGAGTTGAACACAACTCCTCCTTAGTTCCAGCAACGTCGTCACAGCGGTAAAACAATACCCCCTTCGTAGCGCGAGGGGATGAACAAGAAATAGGTTTGACGGAAAAAGATCTAGGAAGAGGGTTAGGAAACATGCGTTCACATCAACAACGAACTGGCTATGTTAATACGACCACTGAAGGGTTGTTTTTTGAAGCAGATCCCATCGATCTAATGCGGGGCAAGAGTATTTATATCGCCCACACGCTCGAGCAGCCAATCTCCGTCACCACATCCGACAGAGAAGAACGGAATGTGTTACTCCCTCATGAGGACGCCTGTGTTATCAGAGCACGGGCCTATCACCCAGACAAAAGAAGGATATTAATAAACGATGGAAGCACGGAAAAAACACCTACATTATGAGCAGACGAAGCCATGAGCCTCCCAAATGGAGGACACAAATCAGATTCCCTCAACAACATAGCCATTCCAAAGGAAGGGTCGGTTGCGCTCTTAGGCGAGTCCGGTCGAAAGGCTCCAATCTACATCTACGAGGTAACCTTCGTGACTATCGTTATAACTCTCGCCCATGGCACCTTACTTGGCAGGTGCCTACTCCGTCAAACTGGAACTGTCACCAGCATGCGTTGTATGACGATGAAGATCCCAACTAGGGAAATAGGAACCGGAGCAGTACACGCTCCTATGATCGAATGTTAGGAGAAAGCCATGATGGTAGGACGGTCCGTACTGAACACCTGGCATGGCCTAAGGGAGCTTCATCAGGCTTTCATTCAAGCTTTGATCGCCAGTCAGGCGACTGTCGTTCAGACCAAAGAGCGTTTCTCCTGGCTTATATGCCGATCCGGCTGACGCCGTCATCTAGATGCAACGGAAGGAGAAGGGAGAAACGTTTAAGCTAGGATTGTTGCCTGCAAGCAGCAGATCGTAGGCTATAACTACTCCTGAACCTAAAGGAGTCTGGCATTAACTTCGATACTCAGGCAGCATTAGGCCCCTTGAGGGAACGGATATCACTGGAAGCCGAAACACCGACATACTCAAAAAGTATAATGTATAATCATGTATCATGTTTATCTCCAATAAAGAATGTTCCCCATTTTCCTCCATTTAATCCATTCCTTTTCATCCTCATAGAAGGTATGCTTTCTTTTCTTTGCTTGCTAGGTTTAAATGTGTGTTTGCAGGATATCTATTCGGCTCATTCGATGAAATACGCTACTCCCGATTTGAATAAACTCGATAAGAGTAAATAATGGCTATTTGTAGTAATTTGACGTCTATTTTAAAGCCAAATTATAGCTATTTGCTTTGCATCATTCGTCGGGCTCGAAGTCTATCCCGAGCTCACAAAAGTCGCCCTTATTAAATCTATCCAGAATGACTAACTCACTTGCTAAGCTCGATGTCCATTCCGAGCCTAAAAAGCAAGGAAACAACAAACGGATCAATCGCTTCCTCGCGATTATGGAATCGCCGATTCTCCATGAAGAGTTAAGGGCCATGCGCCTTCTCCATTCAGAAAAGCTCCTCGAAACCATGAAATCGCCAATTCTCCATAATTAGCTGAAAGGCCATGAGCCTTCTCCATCAGGTAAAAGCTCCATTACTAAGCTCGAAGTCCATCTCGAGCATGAGATAAGAAAAGTCTCCATACAAAGACTCCCTCGAAGAGAGGAATAAATCCTCAAAGGCTGATCCCTATCTGCGGGTAACTCCCAAAGAGGACAATGTGATCGAAAAGATCTTTGTCAAAAGTAATCCTATTTAGCCGATCGGCTAGTATGACAGTTGAAAATCAACTAAATCATCTATTGCATTCGACACAACGAATTTGAGCAATAATTTACGCTCGATTGACAGATTTGATCCGATCGGATCAAGCACCCTTAATAAAATTATGACCCTTAAATAACAGGAAAAGTATGCCTGCATTTAGGAAGTATACGCCATTACGTATTCTCCACGACTTGATCCCCAAAATCTTAAGTGATTAATAACTGTTATCCTTCATTGATGATCTTTTTTACAGATTACGACACGAAGATAATACACGGAAAATATTTAGGCATACTAAACCAATGATGGCCTCTATAGTGGCCAATCAGGGAAGTTTTATCCCCAATTATTGCGATTGAAATGATCGTTCGCCATGAGCGACATCTTTGACAGCCCAGAGACTAGTATGATATTTGAAATCATCTGTCTCATTCGGTATAATAATCCTGAGCGATGATTTGTGCTTGTCAAACAAGCTTTCTCCGATCGGATAAAAAACCATGGTAAATGGTGCCGCTTGCGTGCATTCAGGAAGTAATCTCCTCGTTTGAATTTTACGTGACCTCCATACTTAAAATATCCATTAGTAAACATTATTCTCCGCTAACGATTTTCATGACAGATTATACATAAGTTGAAGCCACGATGTAAAGGTCATATAGGGAAAATGCCCTGGCCAATTCAATATCGCAAATATGAAGACTGTCCTTACAAAAATACTATCATTACAAGAGAGAGAAAGATCAAGCATCTATATCTACAATCTCCACAATGATGGAAGGAACATCCAGGTCGACCGCAGGCTGTGAAGATCCCGAAACATTCGCAAGGCTAGGGTTTGATGGCGCCAGAACAATCGCACCAGGCTGGGTCGCTTCTGATGGAGCAGCTGGTAGCGACTCAGGATCTTAAGGGTTATCATCCTCGCTATCGCCAAAAGGGGGGTCAGGCAAGACTCTCGGATCTTCCATCCAGCTAAGGTCAGCTTCAGGAAAGCGTTGCTCGGCTGCATAAATCAACCGAGTCAATAGTCGCCCCTGCGCTTCTCCCAGCCGCTCCATCAGCTCTTCCTTTTGGACAGCAAGATCGTCCTCTAGCTTTTTATCCCACCCTGCCTCCTTTTCAGCCAGTAGGGTTTTCAACGATTCATGCTCGGCCAGCAGACGTTCATGCTCTTCTCTAATCTTTGAATAATCAGAAGAGAGACGTTTACACTCCTCCCTCTACCTGGTTGCCTCCTCTTCGAACTTCTGCATTAGAGCATTCTCGACAGTTAGACAGGCCACGTCCCCCTTAAGATGATCTACCTCTCTCTGCCGGGCTCGCATATCTTGCGAAAGACGAGCGGCCTCTTCCTTTAGTCCCTCAAGCTCCGACTGGACATGAGAGGACTCCCTCTTAGCAGCTTCACACTCGTCCTCCGCCTCCTTTCTTACCCGGTCGGAATCTTTGGATTTCGCCTTGCAGAGGTTCGCCATACCATGCAAGCACAATCCCCTTTTTATTAACTAAAAAACACAAGAAGAAAAGTAGAAGGGCCGGTCAGCTGAAGAAGCAACAGTTGGATGAAGCCAAATTAATAAATACCGATCGAAACAAAGATACGGAAAAAATACCTCCAAACTTTGTTGCTGAAAGAGACTGCATTCCCGGGATAGCATATCAAGGTTTCCTATTGCCCTGAAGTCGTCCTCCTGAAGCATGCCATGGCATAAGTAATTCGATACAGCTTTGCTGTCAATGGACCAGCCGGGGCCGAATCGGCTTTTCAAAACTTCTCCTAGCAAGGAGGCCCGGCTCTCAGCGATTCTTATAGCCGCATCTGGGACACTCCCTTTGTTTCTGGCTGCAACCCTTGCATCCACCGTAGCTATCAACTCATCAACTTTCCTCCTGGTTGCATCTTGGAGCGCCCTTTGGGCATCATCGCCTACCTCGGCCGCATCTGACCGGATTGATTTTCCTCTCTCTTGGGTTATTCGCTCCCTCTCAGGATCAGGTCTATCCCTGGGAGTTAAGTGGGCCGAAGAATGATGCTCAGGAAAGGGCCGTTCAAAAAGGGGCCCTGTAGGAATTTGAGGGAAGCAGGCGGCAATCACCACGCCATCACCAGGGGCAACTGTGGGAGTACCGGCAGCGGGAATAGAAATTTGAGCTTCTGAAGAAGATGCGAGTCTCCTCTTTTTACTCTTCCTCTCTTCCTTTGCAGCTCGAACGGCCTCGATCCTTGCCTTGGCTCGATCGGCCAACTGCTTGGCGACATCATCTCCTCCGCCCATTACGATTACAACTGCATTATGAAAATGAAAGATAAGTATTTCTCCAGTTAATATGCTTTATAAACTTGGAATTTGTGATTATATAAATTCACGACTATATTCTTCTTATGCTTTCACTACAACAACCCCACTCCACGCCAACAATAGTATTAAGATCCAGGCCTGCAACCAGAACGCCCATCAACAAGCCGACCAATTCAGGGGAAGGGTAACTACAGAGGTGTTAGAGGAAGATTCCATCACCAACACCCAAGCCCCATCAATGACCAATAGGTCATCCATCATTCTTACAACTAAAAGCCAAAGCCATTACAAAGGCCCCTTTGTAATGGTTACTTCGGAAAGAATAAACCTTAACGGTTATCTCTCCTATCGGTTTGAAAAAGAAAAACCACAATCCCATAATCTCCATTGGCTCAAAAAAAAGAAGAAAAAAGAGAAAAAAAACACCAAAAATCAATCAAGCGTTGGCTGCTTACCTGAATACTCCTGTAAAATCTCCGAAAATACCGAAAGAGTAGATTTCAGGTTGCTGAAATGATAGAATTTGTGCAGAAAATTCGACAGAGCTTCGCCAAGAATTCCAAAAATAGGAAAAAGAAAAACCGCCACAAGGGCGCCTATTTATAAACAAAATGATTCTAGAAAGCTCCAATCATTATCCGATGGATGATCACCACGTGTATTTAATTTACTGATGGCGGTTACAGAAAGCGAAGCGGCACCCCCAGCATGCGCATTAGCAATGAATGCACAATAGCCGCCCAAAAAAACGCAAGACACGACTTATCAAATTCAAAAGGTTAGTTCAAAAATCCCGTCAAAAGTCAGAAAATAATCCGATTGGACCCTTTGATGGGGGGATAAGTGATAACTACAGAAAAAACATTCTCCAAAAGACCAGTTGGCCTAGCTCGGCCGACATTTGAGCCGGCCCCAAAGTACCAAGTACAGGCCGGAAGGTAGCTCCAGAAAGAACTACAGCCGACCAGATTGATAAGACAGCTCGTCCCATCAGCCCACTGACACAAGTAAGCGCCCATGCTTTCTATCCGCCTCCTATCACATCGCCGCCCACCTACTCTAACTACCAGCTATCTCCTTCCAAGGCACTCAAGTGCCCCTCCAAAGATCTCCTATAAATAGCTACAAGCACAATAACACCAGGTACTGAGTATCTGAAACTCCTTCTCCGAACTCCCTTTATTTAAAAGTCATTGACTTAAGCTTCGGAGTGTTAAAGCCCGGTTCCGACCGGGCCCTCCTTTTCTCTTGCAGGCACCTTCAATCGGATCCAATCGGCATCCTCCTTCTAACGACTTCATCTTCCTGGGCTAAACTGAATCCCACGGTTGTTGTCCTCTCCCTTTACAAGATAAAATCATTTCGAGCTTTATCAGTTATTTTCTACTCAAATTACTATAGTAATTATTTTTTAATTAATTATATTTATTAATAGTTCTTTTTTATTCAAACTCTTAATTTATTTATTTTTGTTAATAATGTAGAAATATGATATTATAAAGTTTTTAGTTTTCATCTAATTTGCACTTATATATATATATATATAATCTCTTGTTCAAATCCTTATAATTAAAAAATAAATAAAATTGAGCAAATTTATTTTTGAACATTAATCTATCATTAAAAATATAAACAAAAATAAATAACTTTTACAATATTTTTTGTTTTAAAGAAAAGGTAAAAAATACCCATCATGTTTTTTCAAGGCATTTATTTTGAAATAAAATACCTTAGTGTAATGAAAAATAGTTAAAAAATATCCTATAAAAAACTTTTGTTAACTCTAAATTAACAATGCTTGAGTAACATTGACATGGCACTAAAACAACATCAACATATGGCAAAACATGCCATGTCAGTGCTATATTTTGCCAAATCAATAAATAAATTATTAATATATAAAATTGAAAAAATATTTAAGAAGTGGCATGTTTTGCTATGTGCTAGTGGTATGTCAATGCCATTAATTTAGAGTTAATGAAAGTCACTTATAGATGCATTTTTGTACCAATTTACATTAAATCATGAGCATTTTTTCTCTAAAATAAACAATTGAGGTATTTTAATACATTAGGAAAAATGTGAAAAAAATATTTTTTTGTTGTACCTTTTTTCTTTTATTTTCTTAGATGATGTGAAAAAGTCACTAAAGCTAAAAATGCATATATTACGTGCCATGTGCCACATTAATAATAAAGGATTTAAATAGATTCCATCTTTAATGGGTTTGATGCATCATGGGTCATTAAGTGGACAAACATTCTATCAGGCCCCAACATAGTCCCTAGCAAAATCCATGAATGTTATAATGGTATTAACATTCATTTATGCTTGATTATTTGATATATTATAAGTTAAGACCTAGAGGATAAATGTTTTAAATGTAAGAGGGTAAAATAGTCATTTTATATGAAGACATATATGTGTATAATTGGAAAAAATATGATTTAGTGGTTTATTGCAATAAAAAAATGTTGGGGTGAAATGTGAAATAAGAAAAAGAAGGGAGTTAAGTGAGAATTGCCTTGTGGGTCATAGGATGAGGTCATCTTCTGCTTAAAACCCTCTAGAAAATTTGGTATAAAAGAAAAAAGGGATTTGAGACTGAGAATCTTTAGGCACGCTGGCTATTCCAAAGAAAAAAGAAAAAACCACTCTTCTTTCTCTCTCTTTAAAATATATCATTTTTCAATCTTCTCTCTCTAGTAGAAATCAGCCTCTCAATCCCAAAGAGCACCTTTAATTTCTATTATTACACATATGAGGAGAGTTTGATGAAGAATGTTTTCAAGAAGTGAAGTAAGCAAGGACAAGGAAGAAGAAGTAGAGAGAGAGAATTTAAATAAGGTTTTTTGGGAATTGTATGTTAGGTTTGGGAACTTCTATCACCTTACATATGTTTGCTTTAAGCTGAATTGGAATGGTATTATTTAATAGCTAGGTCAATGAGATAGAAAATGGTTCTGCATGTGATCTTTTAAAGGGTTACTTGATCAAAGTAATAGATAGCTCAAAAAAATAGCTTTAGAATTATAATGTGTGTAGTTCCAATTGAAATAAAACTATATTTGCATGTTTATTTCCCCATAGATAAATTCAAGTTCACTCTTAAAGAATCAATGTGATAAAGGAGACAAGTAAAATACAACAAAATTTGACATTTTAGCAATAAGAATACAATACTCTATTCTATGAATAACTTAGAGTTTAGAGATTTAATAAGATGTTCTCAAGTTGTTTAATGATTAAAGGTATGAATAAACATAGTGGTAGAGATATATATGTTGTATAGAAAATAACTT
This sequence comes from Excoecaria agallocha, assembly GCA_037975025.1. NCBI lineage: Eukaryota > Viridiplantae > Streptophyta > Magnoliopsida > Malpighiales > Euphorbiaceae > Excoecaria > Excoecaria agallocha. The sequence continues at coordinate 21,111,854 of CM075822.1, forward strand.
TTATTGAGGTGTTGGGGACACGCAAGTCCATTACAGAATTCTATTCTAGGTTCACTTAGCCCAACAGGACTCTTTTGCCTATAACTTAAGTTATAGAGCTGCAAATTGAATAATTTTAGTTAGGATAGAAATAAAACTTATAGGTTAGATTTCATATGAAGGAGTTGACCTCTAACTCTACCTCTAAGCTTGTCGAAATTTAACTTAAAAATCATACATGCCTGCTATCCTATCAATGGGAGCAGTTTGTAGTATTTCATGAATATCTTGAGATTTAAAAGTGAAAATGAGATGATTTTTAATGATTCAGAAACTAAAAACCTAGGGGAATAACTTTGTAGAATATCACTTTGCTAAAAATGTCGTTTACTAGGTCTAAAATAATATAAAAGTTAAACTCAGAAAGCTATCTGTATAATTCATGGGGCAGAATGGTGCACATGACAAAGATCATCTTTTTCTACTGTGTGGACCTTTTTGTAACAATTTAGACCATTGTACACGGTCAAGATTGATTTGTCTCAGCCGTGTGCCTCCCCTATTCTGAATTATACTTAATCTTTTGAAATGAAATTGTGTCCTAAGTTCATCTAAATGCTTTTAAAGTAAATTGATCATAAGAATAAGGGTGAAACATGTTAAATTAAGCATGTAAAATTAAGATGGCATTTGGGCATATAGTTACAAAGGAACCTAAATAAAAAATATATAATGTTTTACATATAAATATGGATAGACATGATTATGATGTTATTATGGGATAGTACATATACCCCTAAGTGATTACATTCTTAAGAATATATATAAATATAAATATATATATATATATATATATATATAAATATATAATTGATAACGATTTCTTGGAATTACTTATATTCTTATAGTTTGAAATATTAATTTCATGCGTATTAAAAATGTCATGAGAATTACAAGAGTGTATGAATATGTATAGACATAAGTATAGTATAAACACGTATGAAATTATGTTGACTCAAAAATGTGAGTGACATGTATCTTTGAATAACTTTGTTGGCTGTATTATTTTGATTGATTGTGTTTGACATGTAAACCCATTTAGACTTGTAAAAATATGTTTAAATATAAAGATGTATAGAATATGTACATAGTGAATTGTATAGATACGCACTTATATAATAATATTATATAAGTGCATATAATAGATTCCATATAATTATAGTTATCATAAACATATCATATAAGTATAATAATGAAATGTGCAATCATGAAAATATATGCATATTTAATATATGTATTAAAATCGTATGGTATGTTTTGAAGAAAAGAGAGAATATAGGTATGTTTACATATCATTTGAATAAGGAAGCACAAGATGGCATGATGATAAATATCTCATTCATATATATACATGAAGTGTCCCATGCTTTTATATTGATTACAAGTAGAGAATGTATATTCATAAACATGTGTATGATACCATGCTTAATGACACACACACACACACACACACACACATACATACATACACACACACACACACACACACACTTATACGAAATGAAAAGAGAAAAGTAAGGAAAGTTAAAGTAAAGAGGTTTTCAGTTGCCAACGTCTATGTCTAGGTTGTGGATAGATATGCATTCCTATAATGGTAGTTTGCAGCTGCCATAGTTTTGACCCCGATTAGGTTTATGGCATAATATTGACCCCGTTTGGATCATTAGCTGATCCCACTTAGGTCCGTTTGATCGGTCTATAATACAATTTGATCCCATTTGGATCCATAGTTTGATACCTTCAAGTATCTTTGTTGTACCTATGGGTGCCATAGTATTGTCGTTATCCACTTCTTTAGAAAAGTGCAAGTTTAATACAAAATATAGAAAAGCATCATGTAAAACTAAAAGAAAGAGAAATATGATAATTCTTGACTTGATCTACATATTATCTTTATATGAATGCATGCATTGCATACGGAAAATATGATATTGAGTGTAGTTGTAGTTTAAATATGCAAATATAGTATTTTAATAACGTATGTATGTAATTATTGATGTAATTTCAAAGTGTTTTCTATACTTAGAATTACAAGTTATGTGTGTATGAATTCGTGCATTATTGATGTCTTATCAATAATCATATTGGCTAATACACATTCTCTATAGTTATATGTTTCTTCTTGGCATTGATAAATGACAGGTGTGACTCCTTGCATATAAGAATAATTGAATTATGAACTCACAACTTATGTACACAATTTGATTTGATTTAAAGGACGGAAATAAACTATTATTTAAATTTATTAGCAAACTAGAACCTTACCCAAGAAATAAAGGAATGGCTTAGTAATGATAATAACATTTAGTCTATTAATAGATGCAGATAATACATAGGATAATAATGTAAATATTTACATGTCATGTAAAGGGTTAATTAGAATAAATGCATATGGACCTAGTTAATTAACTTAGTCTCTGATGTTTAATTAATGGGATTTTTCTATGAATCTAACTTGCTATTGACACGGGCATATGAAAGTCGTGTAAGTCACTAAGACTGACCAGGAATGAATTATATGAATCAAGAAAGTCAAATTGATATATATGATCTTAAATGCTACATGAATATTTTCAAGGCAATAAGGAATTTATAAGCAAGTGATTGTTAATAGGTGGTTGAATATAAGAACTAAATGAGACTGCTTAATGCCCTCAAATGCTATGAACTTATTTCTGTTGTTATTCTAGTTAATTTGTATGTATAATATCATGCTTTTAAGTGTATGTGTTTATTTTTGATGACTTTTGGGAGAGGTTGTCCACATGATTTATGTTTCCTAATAAACTTTATAGCTTAACATAGGTGTTCATCCGTGTAGATTGTCAAGCTATAACTCTTTCTCGGGGATATAAACTGCATCAAGAAGGCCAACACAAGTCATAGAGGAGATTGAGAGTGTGAAGTCTCTAATTTGTCTTTTGTTTATGAAGTTCATATTTTGTACTAGAAGTTTTGGAAAGGAAAGATGTTTAGTAAATGATAAACTTGTAAATGTATTAAGAATCACTTTTGTATGTTAGTAACTAAAGTTTTGTATATACATAAATGTTATGTTTTAGTTTTTCACAAGAGTATGAATAGTAAAACAAGGAGATAAACATAAAAGTTGATTAACACTGAGTATAAAGGATTAATAATTAAGTTACATTTATGGTTAATGATTTAAGTACGACTTTGGATATAGGTTATTAGTGTGGTTGTTACACTTTCATTTAGCTATTTAAATTTCTACCCTTCAATTTTTTTTTTAACTTGAAACCTTTTGAAAAGGTTGAGTTTGAAATAAAAATTTAAGGTGCATAACAGAGTGACTGCAAAAGGTAGCAGGGTAGGTATCTTAAAAAATTGACAGATTTATTATTAATTTGTTTAATTTTAATGCATTCGTACCCATTCCAAATCCATTTAAACTTAGTTTAGGATTACATAAGATGTCCAAAATATATGTGCTTAACTCTCTATATATAGCTTAATACATGATTTACATTTGTATGTCACAAATTAACAAGTTATATTTAATATCTACACTTTATGATGTATCTTTGGTAACTATCCCCGACTTTCACTTCTGCCTATTTTTCGTTTTCACATATACCTACATTGTAAAAAGCAACTCATATGCTAAGTGATACTTAGTAGGATACTTCTTAATATACATAAAACATATTATTAAGCAAGCAAATAACTGCTCTAGAAGATGAATAATTAAAATGTTAAGTTGTTAAAAAAGACATATAATATATTTGGTTTGAACTTGAGACACAATATCCCAAACTTTCTACATATCCCAAAAAAATTTGTAATGAAGGATTCAAATAGAGTCCATCTTCAATGCATTTGAACATCAGGGGTTATTAAGTGGACAACCGTCCATTTAGCTATTTAAATTTCAACCCTTCATTTTTTTAAATTGTAACCTGTTGAGAAGGTTGAGTTTGAAACAAAAATTTAAGGTGTGTATATGATAAAAACAATTATATTTGAATATAATTATAATTTAAAATATATTTTAAAATTTATTCATGAGAAATTAAAGCCAAAATGTATTAAAGTGTAATAATATTTAATATTTATAGACTAAAATTTAACAATTGATAAAAAAATTAAATTACAAAATAATAAATTGAGGAATCAATATTTAAAAAATGCAGGGATTAATATGAAAATTTATTTTGAAAAGGTGATAAAGGTCCGCAATATTTTAAAAAAAAGAAGTGAAAGTAAATTAATTATAATAAAAACGTAATTCAATTATATTTTAATTATATCAAAATATTTTAGTTAATTATATTTATTAATAGTTTTTTCTACTCAAACTCTTAATTTAGTATTTTTTTAATAATGTAGAAATATGAGATTATAAAGTTTTTAGTTTTCATCTAATTTGTATATATATATATATATATATATATATATATATATATATTATCTCCAGTCCAAATCCTAGTCCTTATAAATATTAGTCTATAATTAAAAAAATAAAATAAAATTGAGCAAATTTATTTTTGAACATTAATCTATCATTAAAAATATAAACAAAAAGAAAAGGTAAAAAATGCCCATCATGTTTTTTAAGGCGTTTAGTTTGAAATAAATTTTCCTTTAGTGTAGCAAAAATTGGTATAAAAATACCCCTATATGTCAACTCTGAATTAATGACTCTTAGGTAACATTGACATGGTAATAAAATGATGTCAACATATGGCAAAACATGCCATATCAATGTTATATTTTGCCAAATAAATAAATAAATAAATTATTAATAGGTAAAATTGGAAAAATAATTAAAAAGTAACATGTTTCACTATGTGCCAATGGTATATCAATGCCGTTAATTTAGAGTCGGGAAAAGTCACTTATAGATGCATTTTTGTACCAATTTACATTAAACAATGAGCATTTTTGCTATAAAATAAATGATAGAAGTATTTTAATACATTAGGAAAAACTTGAAAAAAAACATTGTTGTACCTTTTTCCTTTTATTTTATTAGATGATGTGAAGAAGTCGCTAAAGCTAAAAAATGCATATATTGCATGCCATGTGGCACATCAGTAACGAAGGATTCAAATAGAGTCCATCTTTAATGCGTTTAACGCATCATGGGTCATTAAGTGGACAACCGTCCATTTAGCTATTTAAATTTCAACCTTTCATTTTTTATTTTTAACTTGAAACTGTTGAGAAGGTTGAGTTTGAAACAAAAATTTTTAGTGCATAATAGAGTGACTGCAAAAGGTAGCAAGGTAGGTTTCTTAAAAAATTGACAGATTTATTATCAAATTTGTTTAATTTTAACGTATTCATACCCGTTTCGGATCCATTTAAACTTAATTTAGGATTTCATAATATGTCCAAAATATATGTGCTCAACTCTCTATATATAGCTTAATACACGATTTACATAAAACAAATTATTAACTAAATAAATAACTATTCTAGAAGATGAATAATTAAAAATGTTAAGTTATTAAGGAAAAATACATATAGTATATTTGGTTTGAACTTGAGACACAATATCCCAAACTTCCTACATATCCCAAAAAAAAAAGGGAATCAAACTCTTTCCCATACTGATGCATGATGCTTTTATCATATCAAAGACTTTGTTAGAAACCAGAATCATAATTTTATCACTCACATCATACATTCATTTGTAGTCATTATAACTAAAAATACACTTATGAATCAGATGCTAAAATTATATAGCAAGTTTTGTATCAAATCATACAGTTAGTTCACATTCATGTATATCATGTTTATAATTATCCGAACAGAAGATAATTGTGTACCAAGCTGGAATTTATTTTAAACTACAATGTTTCCATTCGGACTAAAAACCATGTCATATAGTTCACATATTCTTATATAGGATTCTTATATTGTTGCTCACCTGTTTTTCCATGTCACTTTTCTTATTCAAATCAATTTAGTTATTTTCTATAGTCAGCCTACTTATCATAGTTAGATCATACATCATGCTTACCAGAAGTACAAAATAGGTATATATCAAGTTGAAGTTCATATCAAAATTATAATCAACCATCAAATAAGAAAATAAAGTTAATAGGCTAGGATAAGACAAAATAGGAACAGACGTTATACTAATTTGCTTGTTAATTTCTATAGGTGTGGATAACGGGTATGAAAGCTACCAAAATATGGTATCAATTGGAGATAACTCAAAAGGCATTACTAGAGAGATATAAGTCTCAACATCATATTTCTGAACTAGAGATACTGAAGTATCAAGATGAAGACACCGATCAGTATCACTATAGCAGCTGCAAAACCCTTCTAGGCATGCCTACTTTCCCAGATGCATAAATCTAACAAGCCAAATTATGGATAACGAAAATTGGAACATACCAAAATATGGTATCAGTTGGAGATACCTCGAAAGGCATCACTAGAGAGACATAAGTTTTAAGATTGTATTTTTGAATTGAAGATACCAAAGTATCAAGATAAAGACACTAATCGGTATCACTAGAGCAGCTACAAAATCTCTATAAGCATGTCTATCTATCCATAGCTTAAGCTAAAGTCTAATGTTAACATCATGTCAAAATAGGTATGTAACAATTCTTTACAAGAACCAATATACTAATAGGTTACACATGTACGTATTTATAATTATATAATCAGACTATATACTCATATATATATATATATATATATATATATATATCATAAAATCACTGTACATGTTCTTACATATATTATAATTCATGCAAGTGCATAAAATCAATCATATACATATAATTTACCTTACATGCACCTTATTCACATCAATATCTCAATGCATTATCACATATTTCATGTATATTTAGTCATTAAACAACTTTAAAATGTGTTAGATAAGTGCCCTAAACATTGGTAAAGGTTCGTTTAAGGTTCAGGGTTCTTTTGGTGAGAAAAAACTGAAGTTTGTTTCAAAAAGAGGGGACTCAAGGTTGTCAAGAATTGGCTAATAGCCATGTGGGTCAATTTGGAATGAATTTTTGAGTTCCAAAATTATTTCACATGACTGATAGGTGGTGCCTCACGACGGGGCATTCCTGCTAGCTGTGAGGTGAGTTCAAGATGTCCAGATTCTGGGTATATTTTCAAGGTTATTTTGCTCTAAATTTTTAACAAGGAAAATGCATGAATTAGACTATGGTGTCTCATAAAAATATTTCCCTATGTCTTAAGTTTTTAATGAATCAAAAATCAAGTCATTTGGAATATAAATAATGAGATATACCTAAAATAGCACAAACTACTCCAAAACAACGGCAGTATCAGGTCTCTGACTTCAAATCCAATTAAAAGTGATTTAGAGATTGAATTAGGTTCTAGTCTCCCATAAAATTGTAGATATATATCTTAAGTTTCATATGCAACTTAAATTACTCAATTTATAGATCTATAGGTTGAGGTATGGTCAAAACAATACAAATTGTTCCTAGATACCTCACACCTATTCAGGGATAGAATTTTTACTTTGGTTTTAAGCTATTTTATGGGTAGGCTAGAGGCAGAATTGGATCGTGTGTTCTCATTAAAGTTGTTACATTATAAGTCTAGTTTCTCAAAAAATTAGATTCATCAAAGTTGAAGTTATAAAGAGAGAGTTATAGCTATAATATTCTTGCTGCTTCTATATCAATTACACATACAACATTATCTTGTCACATCATTTCGTTGCAAAATAAGATCTATAATGTTCTTATAAGTACTTTACTAATTCAAAAACCAATAAGTAACACATATTAAGCATCACATACTAAAGTAAAGTTCATCAAACCTTTTACAAGTTCCTCATTCAAGATTTCTCTTGCAACTCTTTCCTTCTTTCTCTTATATCTTCTTCTCCTTTGTAGTCTTCTTTCCAACTCAGATAGATAAATTATTCACAAAGATCATGATTAGTGATCAAGATCTTATACGTCTATAATTCTTGAAGTGCAGCTAATGAAAAAGATGGAAGATAGGGTGTTAAAGATGGATATTCAACAATTTAGAGCTCAAGCTATCTTATCTTACCTTTATCTTCCTATCCTCTAGCTCCTCCTTCATTTTCTTGCCAGAATCCATAGAAAAGCACTCTTATTTTCTTCACTCACCATGGGAACCATTTTCGAAAAAACTGCTTCCATCCTTCTTCCTCCCTTTTTATACCCAATTCTTAATCCTTCTAAATACCACACATGTCAAAATCCTATTGGTTTAACTTTTTAAATTTTGCTTTATTATAGTTCCCCACCAAAACTTCTCATAATCACACACTTTCATGTAATTTAATTTCATTTACATATTAACTTATGTATTATATTCATTTGTGCATTTGCATCTCCATTTAATTAAATTACAAATTGCCCTCAACTTTCAAACTATTCTCGTATATGACCCTTAATCATTTTCTAACTTACTTATCCTTTAATATCCTTTCTCTAATCCACCCTAAGTATACTATAATACTAGTAGGGTGTATTTTGGGGCGTTACACCATTTATCAATATCTACAGATAGCTATGTCCATATAATTATCCATTTTACTAATTTATGAATATAAACAAAAAAAATAAAAATTTTAATAAAATTATAGCTTATAAAACAACCATGGAATTAAAAACCTTAATTTAGTGAATTTTTAAATAAAAAATGCAGCAAAAAAAGCTAAGTAAAAATCTACACAACCCATTAACTAAAAGTTATAAATAAATTATTTCGCAAAAAACAAAGGTAAAACGTTCAATTTAAAAAAAAAAGGAAAATACATAGTCGAAGTTTAATAAATTTCAATTTTAAATTTTCAGTTTTTCATAAAAATCACACCTCTCACTTGTAAAGTCTGAGATAACATTTATCAAAAATCTTCATTGACAAGTTAAATATAGATAAACTTAGAAGGATAAGAATTCAAAATATCACTCTCGCACCTATAATTCTAAATTATTTTTTAAATAAATGAATTTAAACGAAGATGAGTATCCATGTGTATCCATTATCTGTGTCTAAATATATAAATGGGTTCGAATTATGGATACCCGCAATACTAAATTCATATCCGATCCAAATTCATGATGGATTCTATTTTTAATATCCAAACCCATCTCAAATCTATTTATAAATAAATCTGATCCACTGACATCCCTAGATGTATTGTTTTTTTTAAATAACAGAATTTATGACATTAAAAGAAATTAATTGGAAATTAAAAAAAAGGAAATGGATATATATATTATCTGTGACTAAATATATAAATGGGTTCGGATCGTGGATACCCGCAATACTAAATTCATATCCGATCCAAATTCATGATGGATTCTATTTTTAATATCCAAATCCATTTCAAATCTATTTATAAATACTCATAACCTGAATAAACGAAAATCCGATTCACTGATATCCCTAGATGTATTATTTTTTTTTTAAATAACAGAATTTATGACATTAAAAGAAACTAATTGGAAATTAAAAAAAAAAAGGAAATGCATATATATATATATATATATATAAAGTTCCATAAGCATTAATGGTACCTTCTGACGCATCATGCGTCCCATGAATGGAAGAATCCTCATTCACGTATAGCGAAATATGTGGATAAGGTGGTGATATAACTTCTCCAAGAGTTAGGATAGCGAAATGACTAATTAATACAAAAGTTAATTCGCAAATGTATGCATTAAGCCAAGAATATATCCAATATGTTGGTTAATAAAAACATGAATCAGTCTCCAATATGCGATTTTAGCGGTAAAATTTGTCCTAATATATTGAGAAGTTTCATATTTGAGTCTCACTCTATAAATAAACATGAATTAAAGAAAAATAAAAATAATAAAAGACTTGATAAAACAGTACAATTGAAAAGAAGTAGAATTGTATGATGACCAACTCCATCAAAAAAAAATACATACCTTTGCATGATATATGGCATGTCTTTGTTGCGGGTGCATATGTTTAATGACTGAAAGTATTCATAGCATTTGATTTCTGTAAGAAGTGGTAGACGCTGTTCATTTTGGATGCTTACCTTAATCTCTTTATATGTATTTTTTTCTTCTTTTTCTTGTCCTTAATATTAAAAAAATAATAATAATTATCTATTTCAGTTAAAATTCTGAAGTATGACAAATAATGATGATGAAGAAAAACTCCAATACACTTTGAATGCAACTCCTGCGTACCCACATCTTAAAGCTTTAACAATTAGATCATTAGCAGCGTATAACAGTTTGCATCTCCCACTCCAACGTAGCATCTCTCGCATAAGTTTTCCACGCTGCAAATCATTGAATTGGAGAATGAGAGACGAATCTCTCGTAAAAAGACTCACTCACCAATTGACACATGGCATTTTTAAAATATAGATATTATTTAAATATAATATTAACTAATATTTATTTAATTATTTTTAATAGAATGTCAAATAAATTGAAAAGAGAGACTCAGCAATGATATGACATCTCTGTAATAAATACGAGCCTACTGATAAATATCTTTTCTTAAGCACCTCAACAGAATTTGAATATCCATTTTTCGTATTTCCAATAATTTTACAAACTCGAATGAATTGAATATTCCCCTACTTATCATCCCCCTCAATTTGCTCCCTTTCATCAATTCGTCTACTAATTTGAGAGCTTAACGACTTGCAGCTTTTAAAAATAATAGCCGCAGATAATTAAAAGCTATAAAGAAACAGTTTTCTAGGTGACCTTCAATTTTCTTACAGTTATTTAATATAATAACAGCTGAGAATTAGAAGCTAAAAAGGACATTCGTCCTTATTCATTTGCAATTTAATCACTTTCTTTCTCACTTGGAGAGCTTAAGCGACTTTCAAGATTTTAAAAAAATAATTAACTACGCAGCATTAGATGCTAAAAAGAACATGATACCAAGGCCAATTAGTTCTTCCGGTTTCTTGACGTTTTCAAACATCAGTTTATATATCATCACCAAGCTTCATATACTTTTAACTATTTACCACTCACTCTTGCAAACACTAAAAGTTTATAAATCCACAAATATAGAAACATTTGTCTCCCATTCAGGTTTTCATTTATCTACAAAACAACAACAATCAAGTTCACCAAAGTATCTTGTAAATAATAAAACATCAACAATCAAGTTCACCAAAGTATCTTGTAAATAATAAAAAGGGTAAAATCGCAATCATGTAATTTTCAAATGCCTTCTCTAATTTTTTTAATTAATCACTTCTTCATTAAAGGTGACCATCATATTCAACGACCATAAAAAAATCCTAGATAAGTCAAAACAGCAATGTAACCCTCGATTTCTCTCCTACGTAACATAAATAATTGGAGGTAGGACAAACTCCCATACAACAATCCCAATCTTGTAGCTTTTCTAGACATGACAAGTTACAATTTCACTGGCTCTCATTTTATCTGTTGTCGAAATTTCCACCCAATTCCTGTAATGTCAGCACAGATCATGGCATATTTTAATATAACTGTTCTCTACAAGCATAGATTGATGAAAATATTACACATTCTGGGAAAAAAAATAAAATAGAATTGGAAAACAAAAGGCCCTATATTAGACAAAAGGAAAGGAAAAAGGCAGTATATGATTGAATGAATGCAAGGTATATTACTGACTTGAAACCTATAGAAAAACAATTCAAAAATGCAAATGCAGTATGCAATACCCTCAATAATATGTTGAAGACCCCCGAACAAGTACACCAAACAAGTGCAGCAGTTAAGGTACAACCCAACCACGACAGACATGATGATGATGATGAACTAATAAGAGATGTGAATAAAAAGAGTTTAAATAACAAAAAAAAGGGAGGGGGGGGGGGGGGGGGGGGGGGGCAAAAAATCAGGAATGAAATGCCGGTCTTCTGAAATGAGGCACCTACTTCACCTTCAAGCATCACTAAACTTCAACCAGTCAATGCAGTCATCCACTCCAACAACCTAAATGTACTCAGGCAATGACCACCATATCAGCAAAAGAGGCCTCAACCATTACATGACCGATAAACACCAATAGACAAGATGCTGCCTTATTTGTACATTCAGCATATCGTAGTTACATTTCTCCCTTGCTAGAACCAAATTTATGCTCTATGAATGCTAGTCTTTGGAGCTTTCAACAGACACCTTCACCCACATCCTTCAAAGGAATTGCCAACTAATTTCCTTCCACGGTGCTGATGCAAGAATTAATGACACCTGAAGACTGATAACTTTGTTATCCGAAAATGGCTGATGACCTGACACATATGCAACCCTGGACCCCGACTCGATACACCCAAATGCATGCAGGGACTTGTAAAAGGAAAAAGCATGCTGAATAGCAATAACTTCAAACAGATCTGGCACGACTGATGGCCAACTTGGCCCATTCAGCGGATTCCTTAATCATATGATCTTCAGAAGACAAACATTCATTTAAAAAGTCTTTGCTAGAAAGAGATTGCTTTATCAAGGAACCAGCATTGCTTCCCAATGTATCAGCTAAATCTCCAAGGACCCCTATAGCAGTTTTCATCACCACATCATCCCTGAATCAAATAACTTCCATGTAAGTCAAACCAGAACAATTCAAAATACTTTATGAATCTAAAACAAAAAAGGAAAAGAAAAAAGAATAACTATTTCAGTAAAACATACATGTCCTTCTCCATATACATGCTATCCAAGAACTGAAGGATGTGTGGTGCATATGGAATCAAGAGCTGAGCCTTAGGAGAGTTCTTAAACCCTTGAAGAATCCCTGAATATGCTTCCAAAATTCCATTTCTCAGTGAATTTGTGTATTCAGCCATCTCATCATCAGCACCAGCTGCATGGGCAGACAACTCTGCAGCACTTTGGAGCATGGGCATGGCATACATCAAGTACTTCTCAAAATTCTCTCCTATAGCCAGTGCAATATCACCAAAGCATGAGAATATTGGAGGCTTCACGGATCGATGCAACTGATTGCTTGACAAATCTTTGAGAAGCTGTGTCATAATCCCATCACAGTAAGCCAATATTTTATCTTCTAAAGCCCTGCATATATCACCCACCACACCAACTGTTACCGCACAGACTTGGTACTCCTCAAAATTCTGAAGACCCATTTCCAAATACTTATAAAACTCCGGCATATATTTTGCAAAATCAGGACCCGCTGCATAGGCAAGGGCTCCAATGGCAAGCATCGCCTCCTCATGCACAGTAGCACTTCTACAAGCAAAAACTCTCAGGAAGAGTCCCATTATCTGATCAGCATACTGCATGAACACATATTTAGTTGGTTCAGATGACCCTAACTTCTGAATAATAACCTGCAAACATCCACAAAGAAGCCCTTGCAATTCACTTTGTTTCTCTCTCTCATCAGATGCAAGCTTCTGGCCCTCAAGAGTTTTATGAAGCTCCATCATAATCACAGGGACTAATTGCAAAACCATGGGAGCTGTTTCATCAGTGGAGCACCTAACCACTTCATTCAATGTTTCATAAGCGGCAGTCCTTAACCGAGATTCCCCAGCATCTTCTCTGTGAGTAACAGTGAGCAGTGCTTGAACAATTTCTTGGAAGTATGGAGTCAAAGGAGATGATGGACCCACCTCCTCATAACCCTGGGCAAGAAAATAAAGGGCACCACATGCCTTCTCGGCCACATTGGGAACATCTTTCATACTCTGAAGCAATACAGTGATTATCTGTTGGCAATTTGCCTGAGTAATTACGGGTGCATCCATAGTAGAACCATGAAGAAATTCAAAGATTCTTCCAAGGGTCCAAGCAGTGGTGTCCTTGACATGGTTATTTGGATCTTTTGTTAAAGCACTAAGCATAAAGTTCAAAGCAACATTAACAATCGGCGTTAACTTGTCTGGGGAAGGACCCTCCAATATGGAACCAAAGGCATATGTAGCTGCCTCTCTTTGCCTCCAATCAGGTTTTGTAATATTTTCTTCAATAAATGGCATGACAAGTGGAACAATATCATCTCCAACAGTTCGTGCAACTAAACCAAGACATGTACCCCCTGCCATTGCAATATTCCAAGCCCCTTCATCCTGATCCTGGTCCTCCTCCTGCTTTAGGAGTGTTTCCAATAACATTGGGACAAGAGCAGGGAGTGCCTGTTTGATAAAATAAAAGCAGGGAATATCAGAGTCTCCAGTGAAATCTCCCCCATATTCTTCCAATATGTCTATCTCCTCATCACAGACTGAACTCCAAAACTCAATTGCTTGAAGAGCAACAGGCTCCTCATCTTCCCTCACAGCCTTTGCTGTGATGCTAAAAATGTCCTGGATATAAGGAGCTAATTTCTCATAGTAAGTTGACAAAATAGAAACCAAACACTCAAAAGCAGCTTGCCTTATCTTAACTTCTGGACAGAGAGTTGCCTCACATACAACTCTCATAATGTAATCACGCTCCATGTCATTGCTAAAATTTGCTTGTGCAAAGCCCAGAGCATTGTACAGGGCCCGGGTGGCAGCAAGCCTAATGTCATTGTTCCCTTCAGATGCATTCATACCCTGGACTACTGCTGTAAGTATTTTATTCACATTATCTTGATCTACCACATCAGGGGAGACTTCCTCACAAAAATATCCAAGAGTCTCTAAAGTGGCTTGCTTGATGTGAACAGGTAGTTGGTGGATATTTGATAAAAGTGATCCTATCAACTCAGGCCACTGCTTCTGAGGTATCTCAATGCCAGCAACCTTGGCAATGACTTGGGATGCAGTTGATCGGGCATCAGCCGCCGGAGAAGAAAGAGTCTTTAACAAAAGTGCCTTGATTTGGCTTTTCACATTGTGGTCTAAGGACAACCATCTTTGAACAAGCTCGAGTTTCCTATGTTGTTCCTTGGCATCCAATGCATTTTTGAGTATTAACCCAGCTAATTTGCGACTATCTACAGGCTTCTCATCATTTACCAGCTCACTAGAGAGCGAGAGCAAGAAACTAGGGAGATTTTGCTCTTGGAACTGCTTCAAGCTTTCTTCTGCATGCTTACGCACATTTCCATCAATTGACTGTGCATTTAGAAGCACTTGGGTAACTTCCATAGCCATAGTGTACCTGAAAGTTCCCATTTTCAAATGGTTAGTTTAGATGCAAAATTTGCAGATGTTGTTAGGAAAATAGAAACAATCAAAGGAAAATGTGCCACTGCAAGAGAAATTGACAAGAAAGCCTGAAACAAAGGAGAAACCTATTAACCTTTTATAGAACATTTAAACTTGCGACCCAAAAGTGTAGAACACAAAATCTTTGCCAGAGTTTTATTCACAACTTAGTTAACAACAGCAAACATTGATTTAAGGAAAAATAAAATAAAATCTTCTGCAAATTCAAAATACATCTCACAATCCCAACCCAAACAGGGAATGTGCATGTTTACAATAGCCTGTAAAATCTGTTTGTCCATGTTACAAACGCATGTGAAATAGGCAAAAGCTAAATGGAAACAAGTGGGGGACTGATTAAAAAGGTCATCGACAAGGAAAACTAAGATTCTCAAAAGAAACATGCCCACAAAGCATTACTGTAGATTTTTAAGCAAACCACAGTTTAGTATATCTGTAGTAGCCAAATCTCATTCTATACAAGTAACAACATTAATCAAAACTCAGACGTTAGTTCAATTTAAGCTTACTAATGTCTAGAGTAGATTGCACAGTCACTCTTCCGCTGACTATTCCTTGGTTGACTGGATTTCAGGTTGGTCAATCTAAGAATCAGTCCAGGACACTTATAATTAACGATTAACAAAGAAGCGCACAGAGATATCAAGTAACACAGTCAAGTTCAAAAATCACACTAAAACCAGTAAACAAAAACTAAACTGCATTCTCCTATACAAGTAAAAAACCCAAATCGATCATTCAATTTCAATAGAAAGACAGCAGGACCCAAAAAATAACTCAAATCCACGATTAAGAAATAAACCCAAAACAGAGATCCAAATCAGATTCAGTTACAGTAAAATAAGAAAAATCATGAAATAAGACAAGAAACACATGGAATCGATATTTGAAAGCGAAATCCAAAAATCAATAAAAATCCGAAACATTTAAATTAATCGAGATCAATTGAGAAAATCACCTTAATTTATCGGAATAATGAAAAATTATACCTCGAGAGAAGGATTTAGGCGAAGAGCGAAACGGCGATTGAAAACCCTAAAAAGGGAGAGAAACGACAGAGTGAAAAAGAGAGAGAAGAAGAAGAAGAAGAAAACGCGGATGTGAAGCTGGGCTTGAATTGAAATGACATAACGCGAATCAATATCTCATTTTTTCTTAAGATATTCTTTTTTCTTTTTTAGCAATTATTGGCTACCACAAGCTCCACAATTTGATCCCCGGATCCCACCTTCTGATTTTGTATAATTAGAATTACCAATGTTATTAAAATCGAACCGAATAAAGAAACGATAAGCCTGAAAATTCGTGGTTCGATCAGTTCAATCGGCTTTAACCGAATTTTTTTCTATTTTTTAAAATATTATTAATTAATATAATTTTATAAATATTACTGTATATTATTATCAATTACACTAAGACCATATTAACAAATGATCAAAACCTAATATAAAATGATAACAAATGATCACATTCTAATATAAAATGAATTTATAAGAAAATATATATTTAAATATTTGTAAATGAATTTATACAAAAATATATATTTAAATATTACAAATAGTGTTAATTGATTTTTGGCTTTTTGTGCATATAGTTTCATTATTTCAAATTAAACGGTAAGAGGACGTAAGCAATTTTTTATGGTTCAATTTGATTTCACTGGAGAGAGGTTGGATTTATCTTTACCAAGCTGTCTAATGATTAAAATAAATTTAAAAAAAAAGAAAGTAAAAAATAATATAAAGAACAGAGCATGATAATAAAATAAAAAACTACAAAATGAAATTAAAAATAATTAAAGAAAGAAAGTACAAACATCAGGTTTGTCGTGTTGTTGTACCACAAAATAAAATTAAAAACAATTAAAGAAAGAAAGAAAAACATGAGGTTGTTGTGGTGTAGTGGTTATCACGTTAGTCCTACCGTCAAAAAGTCCCTAGTTCGATCATGTGCAACAACATGCTTTTTAACAACTTGAAAGTAAAAAATATGCAGCCATATGTTTTTTTTTCCAAAGCATTAAACGATGACGTTTTGCCATTTTAGAAAAAAAATTCAGGTCTGTCTAGTTTGCCGATTTTTTTATTTTGTTCGATTTTTTTCGGTTCAATTCGATTTTTTCAGTTCAATTTTTATTATCTAAACCAATTGAATGACCTACTGGTTCGCGGTTAACCCGGTTCGATTGGCCAGTCCGGTCCATTTTAATAACGTTGAGAATTACCCACATCCCACTTTTTACATCTTAATTAATTACTAACTAGTCCTAGAGCTGCATTTCACAGCACTTTTTTAAAAATGTTGTGAAAATAAATTTTATTTAGGAAATAAAGCTAATTTTTTGAATATTTGAAAAATAGCGTGATCCAGTCCATTATCGCAATCAATTGCTGCAGAATTAAACTGGTGGGACCTACTGGTTGAGTGAAATGGGCAGATTGATGAAATTTCGCATAGTGGTGGGATTTGTTACTCCAATACCGCAACACAGTGCTGTGAAAATTGAAGAATATGTTAGTTCTATTTCATAACCATTTTTATGAAAAAACTAAAATTAAAATATAAGTGGTTGCAATACGATTCGAAACTAAATGTCCATTTTTTATTATCAACCCACATTTAGAAAATTTAACTCAAAATTTACTGTATTAATTACATATTTTTTAATTAACATCTTATTATATGTCACTAGATCTCATATCTAATTCAATAATAAGTTATATTATCAAAAAAATACATAATATTTTTTAAATTATAATTATGACACACCCTTTTTATTAATCAAATATATAACTTAAATATTTTATAATTATTCTCCTTTCTTGAAATAAATTTTATTCTATTATACTTTAAAATTTTTCATGTATTTATATTATGACAAAATAATATATTTATTTTCAAATTATAATAAGTATGTAACAATAAAACACAAATAAAGAAATACATTAAAATTGAAATAATACATTTTTAATATCTTCAATTTATAAGCGTTCAATTCCTTTGATAATCTTAAACTTTGATTAATTAATATGTGTAAATTGTAAAAAATAAATTAAAATTTAATTAATAATAATACACAAAATTTTTATTTAAATCTAAAATATTAAATAATTAAATTTTACCGAATAGTTGCAATAAGACAGTAACAATTATAGATCATTGTCTTTCATAGAACAACAAATCAATATTTGTATACGATTATTTTTCATTCACTATCTTCCACTCTCTCTTAAAACTAAACTTTCGTTCACTATCTTTCACTCTCTCTCGAAACAGTGCTTACATTCACTTTTTCTGGAAAGTGAATTTCATTCATTTTTCATTCATTCCAGATGGTTTTTATATTAGGTGCAATAATTGGGTTCAATGCAATTTTTGATAGTGGACTGGAAAAGGCTATATATTCTTTTATTTTCGCAGCCTGTCGATGCAGGAATGGAACTGATAGATTCTTCTATTTCTACAGTACTATGTTGCAGTATTAGAGATGCAGGCTCCACCACTATGCAAATTTTCATGAATCGGCCTACTTTACTCCATCAATAGGGTCCACTAGTCTAATTTCGCAGCCATTAGTTGCGGGAATGGACTACATCCTGCCATTCTCCCAAATATTCAAAAAATACCCCCATTTGCCAAATAAGTTTTGTTTCCACACCATTTTTTAAAATGTCCCGCACTTCACGCAAGTATTAATAATATATTAATATTTTAAATATAAAACTTTTTATTATTCTTGTACCTTTTTAATCTTTATTAGAAGTGAGCATTAACCTGTTAATCAGTCTATTGGTAAAAAAATTAATTAGTTCATTAATATTGATTTTTTAAAATTATTAAACATTAATCAATTAGTTACATTTGGTTAACCACTCTATCAGTTCAATTTTTTCAATTTAATTAATAAATTATTTTAGTTAACTATTAAAATTTATAATATACAATTATAAAAAAATTAGATAAAATTCAATTTAATTTTAAATGTAGAAAGTAATTTAAAATAAAATCACAAAATAAACATAATATACTTGCCAAAACTCATTTTCAATAAATTAATAGTTAATATTATAAAATAAATTTGATATTTATTGAAAATTTACATGTTTAATTCTAAGTAAAAAATTTTAGACAATATTAAATATTAAAAAATAAATTCTAAAATATAAAATAATATAATTAAATACTATTAAATAAAATATGGACAATAATATATATGATAAAAATAAATGTATAAAATTTAATCAATTACTGCATATAAATATTATTTTATATATTAAAAAAGATATAACTTAAATATAGTTTAAAATATTATATAAATTTTAGAGAAAATTACAAAAATTTAAGGTATAAAAATAAAAACATAATTTAAATATTGCTCCCTATAAATTTTAGAGAGAAATAAATAAATAAATACACACACACACACTAGTTAACCGCTAGTCACTGATTAACCATGAACTAACAGTTAACCAATACTCAAATTAGAAAATCAAAATTATAATTGAAAAATTCGAATTTAAAAATTGAAACAGATAAAACTGGTTCGATCAATCAAAAAAACCAGTTCGATTTGGAACATTTTTTAGTTAACCATTTTTTTGATTTTTTTTACTCAACGTGTAATAGTCTCAACACTGGATTAACCGTGAACAATATTTTCTGACAGTGAATAATATTTTTCGAGCCAAAAAGTACATCCAGAAGTCAAAAATATTGTATTATACCATCGTAAAGTATTGATCATAATGAGTCCGGGGGAAAATTTTAAAGTGAAATCGAGGTCAAATAAGCCTTAAAAAAAGTCAAAAATACGATAAAAGTATAGAGTCAATTTCCTTGTTAAGAAATGAGACTTGATTTTTTATAAATTTTTAAAGATAGTAAATGAACTCCGAATATTGCCAAATTTTTCATACCTACCTTAAATTTTGTGTAGAATATTTTAGTAACAATAATTGAATTTTTCGATGACACCGGCAGTTGTCGAATCGGATCGATAACTTTAAATCAGACTGATAATGGACTCTAATTGAGCCGAAAATTTATGTCTCGCCTATTTTTTATATGATAAAAAATGATGAAATTAAAATTGGAGTGATTTGAAGTTAAAAAGTGAGAGAAATTAATTTGGGCCCTTAATGGACAAAATTGAGCTTTTTGAATTAATTGGGCTAGGCCCATTGGTTAGACCCAAAATTTAGCCCATTGAGAGATATATAAAGTGAAAAAAAATATGTAAATCACTAGATTTTTCTACCTCCTCCTTCTTCCTCATTGTGGTCGACACACTCCTCCCTCTCTCTCACTTTAATTTCTTTAAGCTTCACTCAAATTTCTTACTTGATTTCAACATAAGAAATTTAATTCCATCCCTTTAGATTAGTAATCAACTCTCAATTCTTTGATTTGAGCAAAGAAATCAAAAGATAAAGTTGAAGTATCAATTTGAGATAAGTTAAATTCTTGATTTTAAATTGATTTTAAAATACTTGTAAGTAGTTTTAGGTGCCTAGAGATTGTTTTTAAGGTTAAATTGAGCTAAAAATATTGTTATCTTGGTGTTTTCCTTGGTGAAGATTTCGGCCCCTGAATGAAAAAATTGAAGATTGATGAAATTCTTTGGTTTAAGGCAAAGAAAAGGAAACTCAAGGAAGGCTAAGCATGGAAAAATGGTTAATGGCTAATAAATCCCATTATTTTGAATTATTTCCCTTTATATAATTTAGGAAAAATAAGTTATAATGATGATTAATTGAAATTAATGTGAGATAAATGAAATTAGCCCCTAAATAATGCCATAGGAATGTTTAATGTGAATTAAAAGAATTTTCAAGGTAAATAACCTATGGTGGTCGAATTATACCTAAGGAAAAATTTAGTGTAATTTGCATAATTTGGATGAGTAATAGTTTAAAATAAGCCTAAATGTGATAAATATTATCTATGAAATTTTAAGAATTTATGAAAATTATTTAAGAATTTTTAAGTTAATTATAAATGCATGTATTTAATGTATATAATGAATCATTGTGAAATAATTCATAAAATAAGTGAAAAATGGTAGTAAATGTGAAATAATGTATCCATAGATTTTTATGAAATTTTTAGAAATTATTTGAACATTTTTAGAATATTTATTGAATGATGTAATTGATAAAAATAGTGAATTTTTATTAATTATGTCATAAAATGATAATAAGCATAAAATGAAATGTCTATGAATTTTTAAAAAATTTATGAAAATTATTAGAGAATTTTTAAGTTGAATATTGGTGTATATATAAAGTATATATGATAAATTAATGTGAATTAATTCACGTAATAAGTGAAAAATAATAATAATAGTGAAATGAAGCACATATAAATTTTTGTGAAATTTATATGAATTATGAGAATATCTTTGGGATTATTATGTAATTATGAAACTAATAAGAATAATGAATTACTGTGAAATAATTCATAAAATAAGTGAAAATGATAGAAATTATAAAATAATGTGTATATGAATTTTTGTAGAAATTATATGAATTATTAGAATATTTTTAAGATTAAACATTGAATATGTTTAATTAAAAATATTGAATTATTGATAAATAATTCAATAAATAAGTACAAGATGATAAATTATATGAATTAAATTACTTTCGTATAAAAAGAAAAGAAAAAAATCAATTAATGCATTTTCGAAAAATAAAATAATGAATTACATTGATGTAATTCATAATTGTTCAAAAATTGTAAAATAAATGATTAGCTAATTCATAAAAATAAATTAGTTCACAAACAGTATCAAATGAGTAAATTATTATAAGATAATTCACCAACCGAATAAAAGTTAACTTATTCGAACAACTAAATTTCGGCCCCTTAATGAAGAAATTGAAGATGGTTGAATTTCTTTGGTTCAAGGCAAAGAAAAAGAAACTCAAGGAAGATTAAGCATGGAAAAATAGTTAGTGGCTAATAAATACTATTATTTTTCATTATTTTTCTTTATGTAATTTAGGAAAAATAAGTTAAAATGATCAGTAATTGAAATTAATGTGAGATAAATGCAATTAGCCCCTAAATAATGCCATAGGAATGTTTAATGTGAATTAGAAGAATTTTGAAGGTAAATAACCTATGGAGGCCGAGTTATACCTAAGGAAAAACTAAGTGTAGTGTAATTTGCATAATTTGGATAAGTAATAGTTTAAAATAAGCCTAAATGTGATAAATGTTGTCTATAAAATTTTTAAGAATTTATGAAAATTATTTAAGAATTTTTAAGTTAATTACAAGTGCATGTATTTAATGTATATAATGAATTATTTGACATAATTCATAAAAAAAAAGTGAAAAATGGTAGTAAATGTGAAATAATGTATCAATAGATTTTTATGAAATTTTTAGAAATTCTTTGAATATTTTTAGAATATTTATTGAATGATATAATTGATAAAAATAGTAAATTTTTGTTAATTATATCATAAAATGATAATAAGCATAAAATGAAATATCCACAAATTTTTAGAAAATTTATGGAAATTATTAGAGAATTTGTTAGTTGAATATTGGTATATGTATAAAGTATATATGATGAATTAATGTGAATTAATTCATGTAATAAGTGAAAAATGATAATAATAGTGAAATAAAATACATATAAATTTTTGTGAAATTTATATGAATTATGAGAATATCTTTAGGATTATTATTGATTTATGAAACTAATAAGAATTATGAATTATTGTGAAATAATTCATAAAATGAGTGAAAATAATAGAAATTGTAAAATAATGTGTATATGAATTTTTGTAGAAATTATATGAATTATTAGAATATTTTTGAGATTGAACATTGAATATGTTTAATTAAAAATATTGAATTATTGAGAAATAATTCAATAAATAAGTATAAGATGGTAAATTATGTGAATTAAATTACTTCCGTATAAAAAGAAATGAAAAAGCCAATTAATGCATTTTCAAAAAATAAAATAATGAATTATATTGATATAATTCATAATTGTTCAAAATTTGTAAAATAAATAATTGGTTAATTCATCAAAATAAATTAGTTCACAAAAAGTATCAAATGAGTAAATTATTATAAGATAATTCACCAACCGAATAAAAGTTGACTTATTTGAACAATTAAATTTCGGCCCCTGAACTAAGAAATTGAAGATGAATGAATTTCTTTGGTTCAAGGCAAAGAAAAAGAAACTCGAGGATGGTTAAGAATGAAAAAATGGTTAGTGGCTAATAAATCCCATTATTTTCCATTATTTTGAATTATTTCCCTTTATGTAATTTAGGAAAAATAAGTTAAAATGATGAGTAATTGATATTAATGTGAGATAAATGCAATTAGCCCCTAAATAATGCCATAGGAATGTTTAATGTAAATTAAAAGAAATTTGAAGGTAAATAACCTATGGTGGCAAAATTATACATAAGGAAAAACTAAGTGTAATTTGCATAATTTGGATGAGTAATAGTTTAAAATAAGCCTAAATGTGATAAATGTTGTCTATGAAATTTTTAAGAATTTATGGAAATTATTTAAGAATTTTTAAATTAATTATAAGTGTATGTATTTAATGCATATAATGAATTATTGTAAAATAATTCATAAAATAAGTGAAAATGGTAGTAAATGTAAAATAATGTATCTATAGATTTTTATGAAATTTTTAGAATTTATTTGAATATTTTTAGAATATTTATTGAATGATGTAATTGATAAAAATAGTGAATTTTTGTTAATTATGTCATAAAATGATAATAAGCATAAAATGAAATGTCCATGAATTTTTAGAAAATTTATGAAAATTATTAAAGAATTTTTAAGTTGAATATTGGTGTATGTATTAAGTATATATGATGAATTAATGTAAATTAATTCATGTAATAAGTGAAAATGATAATAATAGTGAAATAAAGCACATATATTTTTTTGTGAAATTTATATGAATTATGAGAATATCTTTGGGATTATTATTGAATTATGAAACTAATAAAAATAATGAATTATTGTGAAATAATTCATAAAATAAGTGAAAATGATAGAAATTGTAAAATAATGTGCATATGAATTTTTGTAGAAATTATATGAATTATTAGAATATTTTTGAGATTAAACATTGAATATGTTTAATTAAAAATATTGAATTATTGAGAAATAATTCAATAAATAAGTACAAAATGGTAAATTATGTGAATTGAATTATTTTCGTATAAAAAGAAATGAAAAAACCAATTAATGCATTTTCGAAAAATAAAATAATGAATTATATTGATATAATTCATAATTGTTCAAAATTTGTAAAATAAATGATTGGCTAAATCAAAATAAATTAGTCTATAAAAAGTATCAAATAAGTGAATTATTATAAGATAATTCATCTATCGAATAAATTTTAGCTTATTCGAACAACTAAATTTTTGGACTGAAAAAATAAAAAAGATTGTTAAAAAGCTAATTATTGAATTATTAACGAAAAAATTCATAAAGAGTTGATGAAAAAGAAGAAAAGGTGAATTATAATAATATAATTCACCAAGTGTATAAAAGTATGAAAAGAATAATTGGCTAAAAAAGGAAGTAATTATAAAAGTTATAAGTCTGAAAAGTATTAAATGTTTAGAGTGAATTATTATAGAATAATTCACAAAAAGTGATCGAAAAGATAAAGTGATTGAAAAGATAAAGTAAAATAAAAGAAAAAGTTACTGTATAGTCAATAGCACTAAAAATAGTGCGATTGAGAAAAATGTACTATTTTAAAAAAATAAAAGAAATTAAAATTATTTAAAATTTGAAAATCATTCTGAAAATAATTGATTGTTTTGCACTTAGCAATAGCCAGGTAGTGACATTCTTATACATGATATAATTGGCTAGCCATAGAGACACCCTATACCGCGGTGCAAGTCATGGCGACTTGCTTTGCTATGGGTAGGATCTCTTATCTCCATAGTTTCAGTGTAAAAGTGAAAGTAAAAGTGAAAGTGAAAGTGTAAGTGATGTACTCTATCAGAAATGGTTCCCTGGGGATCATTTCTCTATCAATGGGACCTTTTAGTGTCTATATCCTGCATATCATATTTGAGAGTCCTGTGGTATTGCACTAGGGGCATATCGATAAAAGTAAATTAGAATTGTAAAAGTAAATCGAATGTAAAAGTTCTAAATGAAAAATGATTGATTTGAAAGAAAATGAAAATTTTGGGATAAAATCGAAATTGTTCCCAAAAATTTTAATTAATAAGCAAAAATAAAAAAAAATGTTTTATAAGAATAAAATGATAAATAAAGATTAAAATAAGCTTTTGTAAAGAAAAAAATGGCTTAAAATGAATTTTTACAAGAAAAAGAAGAATAAGAATTAATTGGTATTTTGTGTACCAATTATTATTTGAAAATAAAAAAGTTCAAAACATAGTACTAATTTTGTAATTAAAGTGCAAAAATGACAATATTGTATTTAAGTAGAAAAAATCTGACTAAGTAATGAAGTTCTGAAGGTAACAGTTAAATGAAAAGTAAAATGATCAAATACAAGCAATTGGTTAGTTAATGAAAAAGGTAATAATTCTGAAATAAGTACATAAAACTGTCCGTTTGTAAAAAGAGAAGAAAATAAAGTTTTGTACGCAAAGTGTTTCAAAATAACTGTATCACTTTGCATTAAAGATTAAAAACCTCAAAAATTGAAATGTGTTAATTAGTTAAAAAGTCAAAGTGCAATAAAAGAATAAATAACGAAAAACTGCAACTATATTATTTAATGAATGATTGTGTAATTAATCAAGAAATGAAACAGTAAATGGAAAAAATGTCATTAAAGACATGAGTACCAATGTAACTTGTTAAATGAAATGATGATGCATCAAAGTGATTAAAAGTATAGGACAAAAGTTAAGTAAAAAGATTATTGAATGTTGGTAAATAATAAAGATAGTGTTAAAGAAATTAAAAGCAAATTTCTGATAAAATAAGAACAACAGTTGCATAATTTATATAATCATGCTTTAATTGGAAAATTCTGATATTAGTAGTCACCACTGAGCATATTTAGTGCTCAGCATGTAGTGTTTATTGTGTGCAAATTTTGAACTATTGTGGCAGCTTGGTACACAGAGAAGCAGAAATTGAAGAAAAAGAAAAGTCAGTTATAATTTTATTTTAGTTTTTTTCGCATGTATATATTTAGACAGTAGATGTAAAGAGTTGATCGGTGATCGAGTTACTATGAGTAAAATGATAAATATTGTCATGTATGTCAATGGATAAGTGTCAGTAAGTGATTTGAAATGAGAATTATTGCTATATGATTGATTGTCTAAAAAGCATATTGTTATCTGTTATGTTCTGTTATGCCCCTGTGAGGCTGTGTGATTGTTTGATTTTTCAGGAGGCTAGTAAGTTCTAGTTGTTGTACTGCCAAAATTTTATAAAATGAATAGTAATTTAGCTTGTTATAAACCAATGGTTTAAAGGCATTAAATTATATCGAAATCGTTTGGCAGTGAATGAATTTTGAAAAAAAAATTACCGTTTATTGCTTATTTGTGTATCAGAAAAGACTATTTCGTTAAGGGTGTTACATTTATTGGTATTTGAGCAAAGTTTTACGTGGCTCTAAGATCGGAGTAGGATAAGTTTAAGTGATAGGTTTGTCTGTATATGCATGCCAATTGTAAGTGGATAAGTATTAGGAGTCTGACGTGTATTTGCTCCCCTTTTTGTTTTAAAGTGAAAAGTTGATAATTGACTAAGATTGTCAGGTGTGAAAGGATTGATTATGTACTAAGACAGTAGTGAGTTAAAATGAAAGCATTGCTGCTTGAGACCTTTTGGAGGCTAAAGTAAGGAAATGAAGTATTGACTAAAACTGAGTGTCTAAGCGTTTATGTTGATGAGAAACAGTCCAAAGAAGGAAGAAATAAAGAATGTGTCAGAAAGTTGAAAAGGAATTGTATATTGAGTACAAATAAATTGTAATGGATGCAGAGATACCTTGACTGGAATGTCATGATTTAAAATGCTATTGAGCAAATTGTTATAAGTTGAGGTTGTATAAGATGCTCTATATACATGTCAATGATTCTTTTACAGGCGTGGGGATTTGATTGCACATTTCATAGTATTGGAATGGGCTATGACATCTGTATTATATAAGAATACGTGTTCGTATTCTATTTCATACATGAAATCATACATCCATTGCATAACATTTCATATTGTTTGACACCATCTGTTCTACATTATATCATCTGTATAGGCCCCACTTGATAGGAAAAAATTGATAGAAAATATGATGAGCATAGGGATGACCTGAAAGCAGAAAGAGAAATAGTGTACTCAAGATTGTTTTTCGTATTTGATGTTGCCATTATGAGTTATTGTTCATGTCAATTAGATTTGCTAACTTACTGACCGCCTTGGTGAATCGATAGAAAGGGTTTTCCACCTTTACTTAGATCCAAGTTAGAGGATTTAAGTAATAACCATCTGATATGTTCTGAGATATTAAAAGAGTATGATAAGTATTTGAGATTTGTTCTGTAAGTATTGAAAGATAAGCAATTATCTGCTCAGTTTAGTGAATGTGACTTCTGTTTAAATATGGAGTTCTTGAATTTATTCGGGTACTACAGAAAAGTTAATGAAGTGGCTGAAACCCTCTGTATAACAATTCATATTTGGTAATATGAATGTATTTAAATGAATATATATGGTTGAATAATGAGTATAAATGATTAACGATAATGTTTTTACTTCTTTGAGCCATAAATGCCAGTTTAAGTTTGGCTCCAGACAGGCATTGTTTGCTAAAATATAAGTGAAACCGATATTGTACATTGGGTGAGAAAAATTGGTTTAGAAAGAGAATATTTGATCGATAGTCATTTTGAATAAGTTGAAAGATTCTTACTGAAGACCGCTAAGATAATAATACTTTGCATCCTGAAAATCATTAGATGTACCAGGACGAAAAGCTTATTATTGATAATCGGATTGAAAGTGTAATGTAACAGATATTGTAAGTAAAATTTTGATGTGTCAACAAATGAAAGGAGAGCATTAGATTCCTTTAGGAATTGCTTCAACTTATAATGATATCTGGTTGGGAAGGGGACAATGTGATCAAGAATTTTGTTATCAGATTATTTGTGTTTTAAAGAGAAAAGATGTTATATGGGAGATTTGTGATAGTCTCAACATTAGCATAGTAATCCACCCTTGGACTGATGTGATGGAATATGACATGGTATGTTCATGGCAATCGTGCAGCGAAAAAACGATAAAAACATTCATACATGCCAAACAATTCCATGACAAGAATCGAAACATGCAATTTTAGGGTTTTTAAAACTTACAACTTTTGATGCCTTTAAATCTTGAATTTGGTGATGACCAGCAACTAAGATGACTTTATCCGCCTTAGATTTTGATCACCAATGCCAAGGAACAACCTTTTACGTCACTCCATCTATTCTCACACACACACTTGCAAAGATGGCTTAAAATAGAGATTGCTAGCTCTCTTTTAATGTATTGTGTATTTGTAATGGATTTAAGCTACAAGATCTAATCTTGTACTTCCTTAAGATGCTATTGACATCCAAGAACACAAGAGAATGAAGAAGTATATTTCTCCTTGAGAAATTCGGCCAAAAGAAAGTTTTGTGTGAGAGAGATGGTTTTCAAGCAAAAACCAAAAGAAAAACTAGGGTTTTTTCTTTTCTCTCTCATTCAATATATATCATTTTCTTTTTTTAAGTGATAAATCTAAAATTCACTACTTAAAGATAATTAATTTCAGCCTTTATCACCTCTTTAAAATAAGAGATATATATTAATTCAAATTCTTTTGATTTAATCCAAGATAAAAAACATAAGACATATTAATCAAATAAATCACTTAATAAAATAAGCATGTGCCGAAATTCCTTGGTATTTATCTAAGAATTTCGGCCAAGGCTATTTCCATTTAAGTGTTTTAATTTTATTATTATTCTTTTAGGTATTAATACTCAATTAATTAAATTAATACAAGACATTTAATTAATTGAAATTAAACCTTGTGGGCTGAATTTTTCTCTCTCATGGGCCAAGGTCCAATAGCAATTTTAAAACCCATTACACACATTAATTTGACTTTAATTAAAAGCCCAAATTAATGTCTAATACTTTATTCAAATATTTTAAGCCCAATGCTTTGTGTGCTATCCTATAGGTCCATTTAATATTGGCAATGAATTAATAAATTAATTCAAAGGCTATATATATTCTCTATCAAGATATTATAGCATTCCAAATTAAATGAAAATGCATATGACATTTAGTGACCTAATGCAATTTTGCATAGTCCCTTACCTATAAATATCAGAATTAATATAAGGCATGAAACTAGTCATCTTTATATATATTAATTCCTTTCTTGATATTCCAGTGACACTGAACTCTCAGATAAATAATGATTACTCATTATTTCATCTCGGTATGGCCATACACTTCTCAGTTCACTGATCAAGTGGCTGATGATATTTTCTCTCTTATAGAGAGGGGTAATCCCTTCACTTCTCTCATGCTCTCTAGCATGAATCAATGCATACCCAATCATATCCATACTTGTCACTCTATTACGAGCACGTTAGGTGTATGTCAAAGCACACAGTAATTCATAAAGAGTTTCATAGAGATTTTAGGTCTAAGAACTCCGATACAAAACTTGCATATGAGAAACACTTATGACTTGTACCATGTAGTGTTCTCATGAACAGATCAAATCCAGATACCATGTTCTTTAACATGTATCTATGATCTCTGATTGACACTCTTGTCTTAATGATCCGTAAGACAGAACTCATAATATCAGAGAGAGCATACTAGTCTTAATTCATTTGTTATTCTTATAACAATGACTGACTAGGGATATTTAGAATGAAGTCTCTATTGTTTCAAGGTCTTACAACCACGTGCCTCACACATGATAACTTAAACCGAAATAACATTCTTGGATGGTTCTATCAATTGATATGCACAGGAATACAATAGATAAAACAAATGCCTCATTTTATTAATTCAAAGTGTTTTATTACAATGCATTGGGGCTAGCACTTATACTAACAATCTCCCACTAGCACTAGTCCCAATTGGGCATAGCCCTAAGACCGAACGCTCTCAAATGAGCTTCGTGCAGATTTAGATGCAACTATTTCATCAAAGGATCTGCTACATTGTTTTCACTTGCTATCTTGCTAACCTTGACGTCCCCACGATCAATGATTTCTCTGATTAGGTGGTACCTCCTGAGTATGTGTTTGGATTTCTGGTGTGACCGGGGCTCTTGGCCTGTGCGATGGCCCCATTGTTGTCACAAAAAATTTCTAATGGATCTAGGATGCTTGGGACCACTCCTAATCCAGAAATGAAATTTTTAATCCAAACAGCCTCTTTTGCATCCTCACTCGCTGCAATATACTCAGATTCTGTAGTTGAGTCGGCAACGGTCTCTTGCTTCGAGCTTTTCCAGCTGACAGCATCACCGTTCAAAACAAAAATAAACCCAGATTGCGATCTAGAATCTTGAGTGCTGGTCTGAAAAGCAGCATCGGCATAACCTTGTATGACGAGCTCTTCTTGACCACCATACACCAAGAAGTGATCCTTAGTCCTTCACATATACTTTAAAATCCCTTTTACAACAAACCAGTGCTTCTCACCAGGGTTTTGCTGAAACCTACTGGTTATACTCAGTGCATGAGCAACATCCAACCTAGTACATAACATAGCATACATGATAGATCCAATAGCAGATGCATATGGGATTCTACTTATGTTGTCCCTTTCCTTTTTGGTTTTAGGGCACTGTTCTTTAGTCAAAGGAACTCCCAAAGCCAAAGGTATGTACCCTTTCTTTGAGTCTCCTATACTAAAATGCTTTAGTACTTTGTCTATGTACTTTTCTTCACTTAGTCCCAAAAGCCGATTCGATCTATCTCTTTAGATTCGAATACCAAGTATTATCTCGGCTTCACCTAAGTCTTTCATTGAGAAACATTTTTCCAACCATTACTTAACCTTTTGCAATGTTGGAATGTCATTCCCAATGAGAAGGATGTCGTCCACATATAGGACTAGAAATACTACTATGCTCCCACTAACCTTCTTGTACACATAAGGCTCATCTTCGTTCTTGATGAAGTCAAATTCTTTGACTGCCTCATCAAAACAAAGATTCCAACTTCGGGATGCTTGCTTTAATCCATAAATGAATTTTTGAAGCTTGCAAACCTTCTTAGGATGCTTGGGATTGACAAAACCTTCAGGCTGTGTCATATACATATCCTCAAGTAAATTTTTGTTGAGGAAAGCAGTTTTGACATCCATTTTCCATATCTCATAATCATGATATGCAGCTATGGCAAGCAAGATCCTAATGGACTTGAGCATGACTACAGGCGAAAAGGTCTCGTCATAGTCTACACCATGAGTTTGTCGAAAACCTTTTGCTTCTAGTCTACCTTTGTAGGTCTTATCAACTTTGAGTTTAAATAGCCATTTGCATTCAATTACCTTCGCACCTTCCTGTGGATTAACCAAGGTCCAAACTTGGTTATCGTACATTGATTGCATCTCGAATTTCATGGCTTCAAGCCAATTTTTCGAGTCTAGGCTTTCAATAGCTTCTCGATAGGTAGTAGGATCCTCACGATCTACTAACTCAATAGTTTCACTATCAGTGATTAGAAATCCATATCTCTCAATCTCCTGACGTACCGTACCAGACCTTCTAAGTACTTGTGTAATCGGTTCTTGTTCCACAACTGGTTGTGAACTTGATCCCACTTCCAACTCATCCTCTATAGGAGCTTGTGGCACTTGAATTTCTCCAAGTTCTACTTTACTCCCATTGTCTTTCTTGAGAAGGAACTCCTTTTCCAAGAAAACAGCCTTGCGAGCAACAAATACTTTATTCTCAGCTTGTGAGTAAAGTAGTATCCTTTTGTTTCTTTGGGATAACCCACAAACAAGCGGACAGTGAATTTGGACTCTAGTTTGTTAGATGTTAATTTCTTAACATGTGCTTCACAGCCCCAAATCCTAAGAAACGACATATTGGGTTCTTTCCCAGTCCATACTTCGTATGGTGTCTTCTCAATTGCTTTAGTTGGAGTATGGTTTAGTAGAAACGTAGCAGTTTCTAATGCATAACCACAAAAAGAGACAGGAAGATTAGCTTGAATCATCATAGATCGAACCACGTCCAACAGAGTTCGATTTCTCCTTTCGAACACACCATTCCATTATGGTGTTCCAGGAGGAGTGAGCTGTGAAATAATACCACACTCTTTTATATGATTGTCAAACTCTTGGCTTAAGTATTCGCCACCTCGATCTAATCGAATGGCTTTTATACTTTTGCCAAGTTGGTTTTCTACTTCGTTGTTAAACTCTTTGAATTTCTCAAAAGTTTTAGATTTGTACTTCATTAGATAGACATAGCCATATCTACTGAAGTCATCTGTGAACGTCACGAAGTAGCTAAAATCACCTCTAGCTTGTGTACTTAATGGTCCACATACATCGGTATGTATTAGTCCCAGTAAGCCATTAGTCCTTTCATCTTTCTTGTTAAAAGGACTCTTTGTCATTTTTCCATGCAAACATGACTCGCATGTATCATAAGACTCTAAGTCGAATGACCCAAGCACTCCAGTTTTGTGGAGTCTTGAAATGTGTTTTTCGTTTGCATGTCCTAAACGACAATGCTAGAAGTAAGTAGGGTTCAATTTGTTTGATTTAACCCTCTTTGTATTAATGTTGTATATGGACTCTTTGTTTTGTAAATCAAGGATATAAAGGTCATTTTGCAACATGGCATTGCTATAAGAAATTCCTTGGCGACGAATATGAGCATTGCCATTTTTAATAACAAAATCAAATTCATCCAAATCCAAACATGAAACTAAAATAATGTTTCTGCTCATAGCAGGCACATAATAACAATTTTTCAAAACTAAACAAAGTCCGAAAGGTAAAGTGAGTTGATATTCTCCTATCTCCATGGCAGCAACTCGTGCTCCATTCCCTACACGGAGGTCAACTTCATTCTTTCCAAGTAACCGGCTATTTCTTAGCCCCTGGACATTTGAACAAATGTGAGAACCACAATTGGTATCCAATACCCAAGTGGTAGAAATAGAAAGGTTAATCTCAACAACAAAAATACCAGAACTGGACACCTTGGCTCCATTCTTCTTTTGTTTTTCCTTGAAAAGAGTGCAATTCTTCCTCCAATGCCCTATCTTGTTGCAATGGAAGCAAGTGCTCTCACTCTCTTTGAGCTTCTGCGCCTTGGGCTTGGATTGGGCCTGAGGTGCACTCCCACTTGACTTGAACCGAGCCAGGTCATTCTTGGGTTTTGCCTTTCCCTTAGCGGGTCCCTTTTTAATGCCCCATTGAACCATCAATATGGGATTGATCTTTCAAATGTTCTCTTTAGCATTCTTAAGCATCCCATGAAGCTCAGTGACTAACTTGTTCATTGCATGCATGTTATAATTCATCATAAATGGATCATAATCATCAGTCAATGATCCTAAGATCAAGTCAGTGGCCAATTCCTTTGGCACTTGTACCTCAAGCTTCTCAAGAGTATCAAGATACCCTTTCATCTTGAGTACATGGGTACTAACAAGAGTACCCATAGCCATCTTACAAGAAATCAAGGCCTTTGTTGTCACGAACCTCTCGTGACGAGCTTGCTCTTGGAACATCTCCTTAAGGTGCACCATGATCGCATAAGCCTCTTGATCCATAAATTTCTTTTGCAAGTCAGGCACCATAGTGGCCAACATCAGACAGGTCACATCATTGGAGTCACTCTGCTTGGTCTCAAAAGTTTCCTTTTGAACCGCAGAGGCGTTCCTAGCAGGTTCTTCAGGCAAGGGTGCATCCAAAACATACGACTTTTTCTCTTGCTTAAGAACTATTCTTAAGTTTCGAGACCAGTCTATGAAATTGGTGCCATTCAATTTGTCCTTTTCAAGGACCAATCGCAATGAGAAATTGTTGTTTGAAGATGCCATTTTCAATCTACAATAAAATTTAGCAAGATTAAATGAGGTCTTATTTATAATCCCACAAACCGAATTAATACCCCTTTAAATAATTCACGTTAGTGATTTAATGTGGGCCAAGATCCACTTTTCACAACAACTTATTAGTCAAGCTGAGCTTGTACACCTAACGAGTTAAGTTACTTAGGTAGGAAAACTCCAATCATGTCTCGTACATGACTCTTAGATCAAATGGGCTAACATCTTAAGATGTTATAACACAAACCCATTTATTAGTTGCTTAGGTCTGGGCATCCCTTTCCATGTTAAGTCCAACCTACATTCACAACCCATG
The DNA here is from genome assembly GCA_037975025.1 of Excoecaria agallocha. NCBI lineage: Eukaryota > Viridiplantae > Streptophyta > Magnoliopsida > Malpighiales > Euphorbiaceae > Excoecaria > Excoecaria agallocha. The sequence goes on from CM075822.1 coordinate 21,146,451, forward strand.
CCTCACAAAGATAATCAGGCGCATCTAGGACTCCTAGTCTATGTGACCGATGATCGATGCCTTGACATGTTTCGAATTAGGAAGGCAACTTTGTGACTTACTATTTTAGGGATACATTTTATTACGGCTTACATGGCATACGCTTTGTCATCCATACATAGCATGCATATATATATAATTGCATAAAGTAAAACGTGACAAACATAGGCCCAAAAACCTACAACTAAGATTCTATACTATTACATAAGAATCTTCGAGTTTGGCTTCCCCACTCCGGTGGGCTTCGTCTTGATTTACAAAGTCTTCAAGTAAATTCTATTATAAGAAATAAATGAAACTTTTATAATAATATATAATGGCTCACAGGCCATATTTAATTACAAAACCCAGGGCCTATGAATGCACCATGCATATCTATTCATCACACCAAACAAGCAAATAAATATACATGACATTTATGGATCAAACAAAGTCCAATTTTAATTAATTTAGCCAAGCCCATTAATGAAAATTGTGTACTTGAACCTTTAAGAGATGATCTCATGATGGGCCTGGGCCGAAGCCCAATGGACTAAATTCTCTTATTGAATAAGTTCTCTTAAAAGCCCAAAACACAAACTAGTTAGATTTGTGCTATAAATCAACTCTAGTATAATTTTCAATTTTGCCATTTTTAATTTTATGTCATACAACCCATAAACATTAAAAATACATATAATATGTACCAACATGAATTAAAACACAAAATCATGAAGAACATATATATGATACACGGCATGCATATAAAAACAAACAAACAACAAAACTAGTTGTTTAAGGCTTATGTGTGCCACAAAATGCACAAATACTTAAATCAATTTTATGAGTCATTTAATAATTTAAATAAGGTCATAAATATTGATTTAATATTCTGTACCAATCTGATCTAAATGTGTTTTTACCATTTTAATCAAAACAAAACAAACAATGTTGATTAAACATGTAACAAACACAAACTAGTCATAGTTTTAAGTGATTTTAAAATTAATCAATTAAATTGTCATGGACCAAAATTAAAATAAAATTTAAAATATGTCCAGACCAGATATTTAATATTTAAAAATCAATTACAAACATGCCAAAAACGTTTTTACATTTAATATTTAAAACTAGTTGTTAAACTAACAAATTAACATGCCAAAAAGCACCTAGTTTTAATATTAACATGTACCCATAAGGTATTATCAATAAAATCCGACCATTAACAGCTTCTAGAACATCTTAGGACAGTATATTAACATGTCATATTAATTATAATACCTATCTAATCAATTAAAATCGTTTTTACACCAAAACAATGCAAAAAACTCAAAACAGAAAATTTCAACATTGCATGTTTTCAAAATAACGATTTTTAATTAATTTTTTCATGCATCTAAAGCACTAAAATAAGCATGTTTAGGCTCTGATACCACTGATGGAATATGACATGGTATGTTCATGGCAATCGTGCAGCGAAAAAACGATAAAAATATTCATACATGCCAAACAATTCCATGACAAGAATCGAAACATGCAATTTTATGGTTTTTAAAACTTACAACTTTTGATGCCTTTAAATATTGAATTTCTCTCTCTCATGGGCCAAGGTCCAATAGCAATTTTAAAACCCATTACACACATTAATTTGACTTTAATTAAAAGCCCAAATTAATGTCCAATACTTTATTCAAATATTTTAAGCCCAATGCTTTGTGTGCGATCCTATAGGCCCATTTAATATTGGAAATGAATTAATAAATTAATTCAAAGGCTATATATATTCTCTAGCAAGATATTATAGCATTCCAAATTAAATGAAAATTCATATGGCATTTAGTGACCTAATGCAATTTTGCATAGTCCCTTACCCATAAATATCACAATTAATATAAGGCATGAAACTAGTCATCCTTATATATATTAATTCCTTTCTTGATATTCCAGTGACACTGAACTCTCAGATAAATAATGATTACTCATTATTTCATCTCGGTATGGCCATACACTTCTCAGTTCACTGATCAAGTGGCCGATGATATTTTCTCTCTTATAGAGAGGGGTAATCCCTTCACTTCTCTCATGCTCTCTAGCATGAATCAATGCATACCCAATCATACCCGTAATTGTCACTCTATTACGAGCACGTTAGGTGTATGTCAAAGTACACAGTAATTCATAAAGAGTTTCATAGAGATTTTAGGTCTAAGAACTCCGATACAAAACTTGCATATGAGAAACATTTATGACTTGTACCATGTAGTGTTCTCATGAACGGATCGAATCCAGATACCATGTTCTTTAACATGTATCTATGATCTCTGATTGACACTCTTGTCCTAATGATCTATAAGACAGAACTCATAATATCAGAGAGAGCATACTAGTCTTAATTCATTTGTTATTCCCATAACAATGACTAACTAGGGATATTTATAATGAAGTCTCTATTGTTTCAAGGTCTTACAACCACGTGCCTCATACATGATAACTTAAACCGAAATAACATTCTTGGATGGTTCTATCAATTGATATGCACAGGAATACAATGGATAAAATAAATGCCTCATTTTATTAATTCAAAGCGTTTTATTACAATGCATTGGGGCTAGGGCTTACACTAACATGATGGTCAATCGGAGTGGATAATTCAGATATTGAAAGAATAGTTATGGTAAAGTGTATGTGAATTTGATAATGATTGTGAAAAGTGCTTGTCTTTTGTAGAATCTGACTCTTGTCGAGACATTGTCAGAAAAGAAACGTCGAGTCCTTTATGTTGGACTTAATTAAGTGCAAGAAAATTAGTAAGGTTTAATTTGAATTGAAATATGAAAGAAGTTTCAACAAGACAATAATATAATATCCTCTACTCTTCAATATAAGTAAATTTCGAGGATGAAAATTTCTTTTAGTAGGGGAGAAATATAATGGCATCAATACTGGATCAGCCGTTAACAGTATTTTCTAATAGTGAATAGTATTTTCCAGTTCGAAAAGTACACCCGGAAGTCAAAAATATTTTATTAGACCATAAAAAAGTATTGGTCATGATGAGTTGGTGGTTAAAATTTGAAGTGAAACTGAGGTCAAATGTGCCTCGAAAAGTCAAAAATACGAAAAAGGTAGAGAGTCAATTTCCCTAATAGGGAAGGAGACTCGATTTTTCATAAATTTTTAAAGATAGTAAACGAAATCCGAATATTGCCAGATTTTGCATACCTACCTTAAATTTTGTGTAGAATATTTTAGTAACAAGAATTGAATTTTTCGATGACACCGGCAGTTGTCGAATCGGATCGATAAATTTGAATCGAACAGATAATGAACTCCGATTGAGCCAAAAATTTATGCCCCACCTATTTTTGATGTGATAAAAATGATGGAATTAAAATTGAAGTGATTTGAAGATGAAAAGTGAGATAAATTAATTAAGGCCCTTAATGGACCAAATTGGGCTTTTTGAATTAATTGGGCTAGGCCCATTGGTTAGGCCCAAATTTTGGCCCATTGAGAGATATATGTAAAGTGAAAAAAAATTGTAAATCTCCAGATTTTTCCAGCTCCTTCTTCTTCCTCATTGTGTCTAAGACACTCCTCTCTCTCTCTCTATCTCTCTTTCTCTCTTTAATTTCTTTAAGTTTCACTCAAATTTCTCACTTGATTCAAATGTAAGAAACTTAATACCATCCCTTTAGATTACTAATAAACTCTCAATCTTTTGATTTGAGCAAAGAAATCAAGAGAAATCAAGAGATAAAGTTGAAGTGTCAATTTGAGGTAAGTTAAATTCTTGATTTTAAGATACCTATAAGTAGTTTTAGGTGCCTGAAAGTTTTTTTTTGAGGTTAAATTGAGCTAAAAATGTTGTTATCTTGGTTTTTTTAGTTAAGTTTTCAGCCCCTTTATGAAGAAATTGAAGATGGATGAATTTCTTTGATTCAAGGCAAAGAAAAGGAAACTCAATGAAGGTTAAGCATGGAAAATTGGTTATTGGCTAATAAATCCCATTATTTTCCATTATTTTGAATTATTTCCCTTTATGTAATTTAGGGAAAATAAGTTAAAATGATGAGTAATTGAAATTAATGTGAGATAAATGCAATTAGCCCTTAAATAATGCCATAGAAATGTTTAATGTGAATTAAAAGAATTTTGAAGGTAAATAACCTATGGTGGCGGAATTATACCTAAGGAAAAACTAAGTGTAATTTGTATAATTTTGATGACTAATAGTTTAAAATAAGCCTAAATGTGATAAATGTTGTCTACGAAATTTTTAAGAATTTATGAAAATTATTTAAGAATTTTTAAGTTAATTATAAGTGTATGTATTTAATGTATATAATGAATTATTGTGAAATAATTCATAAAATAAGTGAAAATGGTAGTAAATGTGAAATAATGTATCTATAGATTTTTATGAAATTTTAGAAATTATTTGAACATTTTTAGAATATTTATTCAATGATTTAATTGATAAAAATAGTGAATTTTTGTTAATTATGTCATAAAATGATAATAAGTATAAAATGAAATGTCCACGAATTTTTAGAAAATTTATGAAAATTATTAAAGAATTTTTGAGTAGAATATTGGTGTATGTATAAAGTATATATGATGAATTAATGTGAATTAATTCATGGAATAAGTGAAAAATGATAATAATAGTGAAATAAAACACATATAAATTTTTGTGAAATTTATATGAATTATGAGAATATCTTTGGGATTATTATTCGATTATGAAACTAATAAGAATAATGAATTATTATGAAATAATTCATAAAATAAGTGAAAATGATAGAAATTGTAAAATAATATGTACACGAATTTTTGTAGAAATTATATGAATTATTAGAATATTTTTGAGATTAAACATTTAATATTTTTAATTAAAAATTTTGAATTATTGAGAAATAATTCAATAAATAAGTATAAGATGATAAATTATGTGAATTAAATTACTTCCGTATAAAAAAATAAAAAAGCCAATTAATGCATTTTCAAAAAATAAAATAATAAATTATATAATATAATTCATAATTTTTCAAAATTTATAAAATAAATAATTGGATAATTCATCAAAATAAATTAGTCCATAAAAAATATCAAAAGAGTGAATTATTATAAGATAATTCACCAACCGAACAAAAGTTGGCTTATTAGAACAACTAAATTTCGGCCCCTTAATGAAGAAATTGAAGATGGATGGATTTCTTTGGTTTAAGGCAAAGAAAAGGAAATTCAAGGAAGGTTAAGCATGGAAAAATGGTTAGTGGCTAATAAATCCAATTATTTTCCATTATTTTAAATTATTTCCCTTTATGTAATTTAGGAAAAATAAGTTAAAATGATTAGTAATTGAAATTAATGTGAGATAAATGCAATTAGCCCCTAAATAATGCCATAGGGATGTTTAATGTGAAGTAAAAGAATTTTGAAGGTAAATAACCTATGGTGGCTGAATTATACCTAAGGAAAAACTAAGTGTAATTTGTATAATTTGGATGACTAATAGTTTAAAATAAGCCTAAATGTGATAAATATTGTCTACGAAATTTTTAAGAATTTATGAAAATTATTTAAGAATTTTTAAGTTAATTATAAGTGTATGTATTTAATGTATATAATGAATTATTGTGAAATAATTCATAAAATAAGGAAAAAATGGTAGTAAATGTGAAATAATGTATCTATAGATTTTTATGAAATTTTAGAAATTATTTGAACATTTTTAGAATATTTATTCAATGATTTAATTGATAAAAATAGTGAATTTTTGTTAATTATGTCATAAAATGATAATAAGTATAAAATGAAATGTCCATGAATTTTTAGAAAATTTATGAAAATTATTAAAGAATTTTTGAATAGAATATTGGGGTATGTATAAAGTATATATGATGAATTAATGTGAATTAATTCATGGAATAAGTGAAAAATGATAATAATAGTGAAATAAAGCACATATAAATTTTTGTGAAATTTATATGAATTATGAGAATATTTTTGGGATTATTATTCGATTATGAAACTAATAAGAATAATGAATTATTATGAAATAATTCATAAAATGAGTGAAAATGATAGAAATTGTAAAATAATATGTACACGAATTTTTGTAGAAATTATATGAATTATTAGAATATTTTTGAGATTAAACATTTAATATTTTTAATTAAAAATTTTGAATTATTGAGAAATAATTCAATAAATAAGTATAAGATGATAAATTATGTGAATTAAATTACTTCCGTATAAAAAAATAAAAAAGCCAATTAATGCATTTTCAAAAAATAAAATAATAAATTATATAATATAATTCATAATTTTTCAAAATTTATAAAATAAATAATTGGATAATTCATCAAAATAAATTAGTCCATAAAAAATATCAAAAGAGTGAATTATTATAAGATAATTCACCAACCGAACAAAAGTTGGCTTATTAGAACAACTAAATTTCGGCCCCTTAATGAAGAAATTGAAGATGGATGGATTTCTTTGGTTTAAGGCAAAGAAAAGGAAATTCAAGGAAGGTTAAGCATGAAAAAATGGTTAGTGGCTAATAAATCCCATTATTTTAGATTATTTTAAATTATTTCCCTTTATGTAATTTAGGAAAAATAAGTTAAAATGATTAGTAATTGAAATTAATGTGAGATAAATGCAATTAGCCCCTAAATAATGCCATAGGGATGTTTAATGTGAAGTAAAAGAATTTTGAAGGTAAATAACCTATGGTGGCTGAATTATACCTAAGGAAAAACTAAGTATAATTTGTATAATTTGGATGACTAATAGTTTAAAATAAGCCTAAATGTGATAAATGTTGTCTACGAAATTTTTAAGAATTTATGAAAATTATTTAAGAATTTTTAAGTTAATTATAAGTGTATGTATTTAATGTATATAATGAATTATTGTGAAATAATTCATAAAATAAGTGAAAATGGTAGTAAATGTGAAATAATGTATCTATGGATTTTTATGAAATTTTTAGAAATTATTTGAATATTTTTAAAATATTTATTGGATGATGTAATTGATAAATATAGTGAATTTTTGTTAATTATGTCAGAAAATGATAATAAACATAAAATGAAATGTTCATGAATTTTTAGAAAATTTATGAAAATTATTAGAGAATTTTTAAGTTGAATATTGGTGTATTTATAAAGTATATATGATGAATTAATGTGAATTAATTCATGGAATAAGTGAAAGATGATAATAATTGGGAAATAAAGTACTTATAAATTTTTGTAAAATTTATATGAATTATGAGAATATATTTGGGATTATTATTGAATTATGAAACTAATAAGTATAATGAATTATTGTGGAATTTTTATAAAATGAATGAAAATGTTATAAATTGTAAAATAATGTGTATATGAATTTTTGTAGAAATTATTTGAATTATTAGATTATTTTTGAGATTAAACATTGAATATATTTAATTAAAAATATTGAATTATTGAGAAAGAATTCAATAAATAAGTAAAGATGGTAAATTATGTGAATTAAATTACTTTCGTATAAAAAGAAATAAAAAAGCCAATTAATGCATTTTTGAAAAATAAAATAATAAATTATATTGATATAATTTATAATTGTTCAAAATTTATAAAATAAATGATCGGCTAATTCATTAAAATAAATTAGTCCATAAAAAGTATCAAATGAGTGAATTATTATAATATAATTTACCAACTGAATAAAAGTTGGCTTATTCGAACAACTAAATTTTTCGAACTGAAAAAGTAACAAAGATTGTTAAAAAGCTAATTATTGAATTATTAAGGAAATAATAAATAAAGAGTTAAAAAAAAGAAGAAATGGTGAATTATAACAATATAATTTTTGTTATAATTCACCAAGTGTATAAAAGTATGAAAAGAATAATTGGTTAAAAAGGAAGTAATTATAAAAGTTATAAGTCTGAAAAGTATTAAATGTTCAGAGTGAATTATTGTAGAATAATTCACTAAAAAATGATTGAAAAGACAAAGTGATTCAAAAGAGAAAGTAAAAGAAAAGGAAAAGTTATTGTATAGTCAATAGCACCAAAAAAAGTAAGATTGACAAAAATATACTATTTTAAGAAAAATAAAAGAAATTAAAATTATTGAAAATTTGAAAATCATTATGAAAATAATTGATTGTTTTGCTCTTAGCGATAATCAAGTAGTGACATTCTTATATAAAATATAATTGACTAGCCATGGGGACATCCTATACTGCAGAGCAAGTTATGACAACTTGTTTTGCTATTGGTAGGATCTCTGATCTCCATAGCTTTAGTGTAAAAGTGAAAGTGTAAGTGATGTGCTTTATGAAAAATAGTTTCTTGGGGGTCATTTCTCTATCAGTAGGACCATTTGGAGGCCATATCCTGCATATCCTATTTGAGAGTCATGTGATATTGTACTAGGGGTATATAAATAAAAGTAAATCAGAATTGTAAAAGTAAATCGAATGTAAAAGTTTTAAATGAAAAAGGATTGATTTGAAAGAAAACAAAAAATTTGGGATAAAATCAAAATTATTCCCAAAAATTTTAATTAATAAGCAAAAATGAAAATAAAATATTTTACAAGAATGAAATGGTAAATATAGATTAAAATAAGCTTTTGTAAAGAAAAAAGGGCTTAAAATGAATTTTTACAAGAAAAAGACGAATAAGAATTAATTAGTATTTTATGTACCAATTATTATTTTGAAAATAAAAAGTTCAAAAAAATATTACTAATTTTGTAATTAAAGTGAAAAAAATGACAATATTGTATTTAAGTGGAAAAAAATATGACTAAGTAATTAAGTTCTAAAGGTAACGGTTAAATGAAAAGTAAAGCGATCAAAGACAAGCAATTGGTTAGTTAAAATGAAAAAGGTAATAATTCTGAAATAAGTACATAATACGGTTCATTTGTAAAAAGAGAAGAAAATAAAGTTTTGTATGCAAAGTGTTCTAAAATAACTGTATCACTTTGCATTAAAGATTAAAAACCTCAAAAATTGAAATGTGTTAATTAGTTAAAAAGTCAAAGTGAAATAAAAGAATAAATAGCGAAAAACCGCAACTATATTATTTAATAAATGATTGTGTAATTAACCAAGAAATGGAACAGTAAATGAAAAAAATGTCATTAAAGACATGAATATCAATGTAACTCGTTAAATGAAATGATAATGGCATCAAAGTGATTAAAAGTATAGTACAAAATTTAAGCAAAAAGATTACCGAATGTTGGTAAATAATGAAGATAGTGTTAAAGAAATTAAAAGTAAATTTCTGATAAAATAAGAATAAAAGTTGCATGATTTATGTAATCATACTTTAATTGAGAAATTCTGGGATTAGTAGTCACCACTGAGCATATCTAGTGCTCAGCACATAATGTTTGTTGTGCGTATTGCAGGAGCTTGGTACACAGAGAAGCAAAAAATTAAAGAAGAAGAAAAATCAGTTATAGTTTTATTTTAGTATTTTTGGCATGTATATATTTAGACAATAGAAGTAAAGAGTTGATCGGTGGTCAAGTTACTATGTGTAAAATGATAAATATTATTATGTCTGTCAATGGGTAAGTGGCAGTAAGTGATTTGAAATGAGAATTATTGCTAAATGATTGATTGTCTAAAAAGTATATTGTTATCTGTTATGTTCTGTTGTGCCTCTGTGAAACTGTGTGATTGATTTTTTAGGAGACTAATAAGTTCTAGTCGTTGTACTACCAAAATTTTGTAAAATGAATAGTAATTTAGCTTGTTATAAACCAATAGGTTAAAGATATTAAATTGTATCAAAATCGTTTGGCGGTGAATGAATTTTGGAAAAAAATTTACCGTTTATCGCTTATTTATGTATCAAAAAGGACTGTTACGTTAAGGGTGTTACACAACGCTAATCTTTATATTTGTTTATTTCACTTAAACTTGTAATATGAATATATTTTATAAAATAAAATCCAAATAACACACACACAAAATCAAGAGAAGAAGAAAAAAATATGGAAAATTTACAATTGCAAACTACTGACAAGTTTTAATATTTGAATAAATAAACTCTAATAATTAGAAAAAAAGGTATAAAAAAATCATATTGGTTAGTGATTGCTAAGTCCCAATTTTTGATTGGAGGGGACATAAAAAACTTCAGCCCTTTTATCCCTTAGATCAGTAGATAGGAAGGGAAAAGTTTTTATTTTTTCATGTTGTCAAATAGTTGAAAAATAAAAATAGATGGCAATTATCTAATCAAATTTATGGAGTCATGCGAAAACAAATTGTTGCATCAAATTTCTTACCATATTTGATAAAATTATAATTCTTATCTCAACTATTAATTCTAGTTCTAATTTAATGTATAATTTTGAATAATGATTAAGTAGATAATAAATAATGAATATATTAAAAATAATTTTAAAATATTTTAATTTGTCAAATTCATTAGAAATTAATTATCTCATATGAGAAAGAGTTATAAAACGTTTTCAAAAGCCTTACCTTTAGGAAAAAATAAAAAATTTGATTAATTGCAAAATCGATTTCAAATCAAATCATTTTTTTGGTTAATTGATTGATTTGGTTTTGGTTTTTATTTTTTACATTTTTTTGTTTTTGTTCTATTTTTTTGAATACATATTAACTATTAGTTCACAGTTAATCATTTTATATATATATTTTTTATTTTAATACCTTCACAATTTTTTTATTTCTCCTAAAATTTCCATAAAAAATAATTTAAATTATATTTTTATTTTTATAACTTAATTTTTTATATTTCTCTATAAAATATATATAATACTTTAAACTATATTTAAATTATATCATTCTCCTTAATTATATAAAGTAATATAAAATATCGATAAACTTTTATATATGTTATTTTTTATTATATATATTGATATTTATATTTTACTTGATAACATTCAATTATATTTTCTTATATTTTAGAGTCGATGTTTTAATATTTAATTTCGTCCAAAAAATTTTTTGACTTATGATTAAGCATGCTAATTTACAAAAAAAAAAATATCAAATCCATTTGATGATATCAGCTATTAATTTATTAAATATGAATTTTGACTAGTATATTATATTTGTTTTGTGATTTTTATTTGAGTTATCTTGCATATTTGAAATTGAATTAAACTTAATTTTTCTTTTTTTTTTTATAATTGTATGTTGCAAATTTTTTAGTGGCAAACCTAAAAATATTGTTTAACCAAATTGAAAAAATCGAAATTAATATATTGATTAAACGAATATAATAGATTGATTAATTATTAATGATTTTGAAAAACTAATTTCAATGAACATATTAATTTTTTTTTGTTAATGGATTGAATAATTAGTCCATACTTATCTATATGTATATTAGCAATTACTCAATATCTCTTAACAAATAAATTCTATTGTAATATATTTTTGGGAAAAAACATGCATCCAAATACACATGAAAAATAATAAATAAGTGGAAATGTATTTATCTCTTGGTTCTCGAACCTTTAATAAAATGAAAATAAGGAATCTTAGTTTTACGTCACTAGTTAGGCCTTTAACCACAAGTAAAAATACCAAAAAAAGATAGCAAATCAACGATCTAAGAACCCTTTAGAGATGCAAAGAAAATGAAATAGGAGAACTGTTAGAGAGTATGTCCTAGAGCCCATGTAATAGGGATGTTTTTTCATATGTATGAATTTATATTCTCAATAAAAGGCATCATTCATTTATTAATGCTATGTTTAAATACATGAGTTTGTAAATCTTAAATTAATAAATGAAGTCCTAGATATTATAAACACAGTGCAAATGCAATTATAAAAGTGTTCATGATATGAGATGACTATTGCATGCAAATGTGTTAATATCTAAATATCCCTAGTCATAGAATTAACAAGATAGGACATTGTTAATTCGGACAGATTAACACATGTTATGCTTCTTGAATGGTTCAAGCAGTGGTTCTCATAACTGTGATTATGGAAGATAATCAAAGCTAACATGTGGATGCTTGTTAGAAGAACAAATTCATTGGAAACCTGCAAAGAGAATCCTCATATGGATATTAAATCTATGTTAGTGAGGAATCTCTTTATAGCGGTTGTGCAAGTATCCTTAGACTTGAGATCACCAAAGTTATCTTAAGTAGCAAGTGGTATATTTTGACTCCATAACTGATTACTTCAAACTGGGAGTGAACATAGTTAGGAGATTGGGTATATCATGACCTACTTAAAGAAGTTGAGTGATTGACAAAGGATTCACCATCCAAAATTTAATAAGGGAAGTTATCTCGTATGATTCTATAATTACCTTGTTCAGAGAATCTCTGGCCAGAGTAATATGCCAAGATGGATAGAGATCCATGAATGGCATTTTGGGAACAATGGTTAAATTAATAGAACATACATAATTAGATTTATATGAGTTGACAGAAATCCATACTCAGAATCTAATTGAGATAAGAGTGGTGAAAGGAGTAATTGCACGGTAACTGTTTCTATGGAAGGGTATAGTCAAACCACTTGACTTTCCTGACATTTGGGTAATCATGATGCCTAGCTAGAGGCCAATCATGACTTGTATAATGATGTATCAAGAAAATTAATAGGGATTGATAAAATGATTTAAAGGAGTTTAAATCATATGAATTTTGAATAGAACTCACAATTACACATTATACTGCCAACATGGATAGGAACCCAATAGGTCACACACATATAGAGAAAAAGGATAAAATGGTGAAATGAAAAGCATAATAATATTTGATATTATTATGGGGATAGAGAAGTGAATAAGATAATAATTAATTAAAGAGTTTAATTAATTATGATCAAGTAAAATTGTTCGCGGAACTTTTGAGAAATGTTCTATAAAAGTGGACATAATTAAAATAATGTATTTCATAATTAATTATTATTGAACTATAAGTATTATAGGGCTGATATAATAATTAATAGGTCCATTAGAGGAATTATAAAGGGCCAGAGAAATGAAGTTGGCATAGAAGCCCTCCATAACAGGGCCACACGCCAACTCCAAAAAAAAGGCTTTAGAGGCCTATTTCTTAGACCAAATTAAATTAAATATGTTACATAAGTGTTGTGGAGCCTACATATTTAATTTTGTTGGATTTGGAATTCATTTGGATAATTAAATCCAAGTATTTGTACAAATGGCCTAGTTTGTGGGTTTTGTGCATAGTCTTTTATGAAAGGGCTTAAATTGGATTTAATTGAGCCCAAATAATTATAAATAATTCCAGAAGTCCAATTAATAATTCTCTAGCAATTTTAAAGAGCCCAATCCTATTATGAAGTTGGATTTTTAACCTAACTATAAAAATCCAAGTGATGTGGAAATTAGGGTTAAGTGAACAATTAAGAGAAATAGTTTTTCTCTCATCCAAAAACCCTAGCCGCCACTTCCCTTTGCTAGCTCAAGGGATTTTCGGTCAGCCCCTTATTCTCTCCCAATTTTTGGTTTATTCTATCATTCTCTACTGTGGATTACTCATTGGAGGTGTTCGATTTTGGACACTGTGGTTTGCGACAACTCGGTGTGAAGGAAAATCAACTGTACAACAAAAATCAAATGTGATTTTTCTTATTCTCAGTAATATGCATATTGTAAATTCATGGCAAGATCAGATATATTGGTTAACAATTTTAAATTCTGCTTATGTATGAGATGCATGTAACAGATAAAATTCCAACATGGTATCAGAGCCTCGGTTTTGCCATTAATATACAATTCTATATTTTTCTACGGAATAAGTTTTATTTTGAGTTATTTATTTCATGAACTTTAAAATATTAGATTTGATTGTTCATGAATGAAAAATATTGATTTCTGGATATATGTGTGATCAAATAAATAAAACGAAAAACAAAAACGATTCTTTTGATAAAAGAAACTAGGTTTTGGCGTGAATGGCTTTTAATTTTAGGGGCTGTTCTAAATTAATTTTTTATAGATCCATTATAAGATCATTTATATGATAATTTATGTGTTTAATATGTGATATTAAGCCATATGATCAAACGAAATTAAAATCGAACAGGTTTTGCATGAAAACTAGTTTAGTCGAAAAGTTCGATAAATTGGTGTTCTTCATGTGTTCTTGATATGTTCTTGGTGTGTTCTTGTTTAGAACGATTTTTAATCTTCTAAATATAATATATCTGATATATTAAAGTGTTTTTTAATTAATTGTATTAATTAAAATGGGCCTTAAATTAATTTGATTAATTTTAATTCATTAAAACCACATAATGGGCTTAATTATGTTTACGGACTTGGTTTAAAATAGTGAATGACTTGGTGGGCCTAAGGAGCTGATTTAAATTAAATATTATAAATAATAATTAAGTTTATTAATGGGTTTTAGGGGCTGGAGTGGGCTTGGCTCATTCCAAAAGGCCCAAATGTTCCAATAGACACAAAACTAGTTTATGCGTGAACACATTTAGGGTTTTATTTGGTGGGTTTCGGCCTACCCTTTATCTTAAGCCCAAAATTGATTCTTTTAATTATTTAATATGATTAATTAATTAAATAATCAATTAATAATTAATTAATAATCAATTGGATTGATTATTAAGGCAAGAACACATGCATGCAAAAAGGTTTCCTAAAATGAAAGTTTTCAAAATGGAAAAAGTTTCCTAATTTGATCACATTATTAAAATAACTCAAAAGTATGTTTCAAGAGTTGAAACAAAGTTAGTAATCCATTACTTTATGCATTAGAAATGCATATAAGGGTATATGATTGGCATGATGGATAGTTATGGACAAGGCCCAATGTGATTGAGCATTATGCATGTTTTGGCCCAATGAGGACTTTCATGTCCCAGCCACTTGGTTTTGGTTTGTATTTCTTTTTAAATTGTAATATGTAATTAGATTACTTAGATTAGAAATAGAGATGGAGACCACTATCAAAGAGTAAGATGGGCTGGATGGAGATCCAACAAGCTTGAAGATAATGTAATTATTTTTCTTTTTTGAATCATGCATACTACCTAGGTGTGACATTTTGATTTTCCTCTTGGCTCGAAGAAATTAATGTAGTAAAGTTTATAACTATACCATATTTGTATGCTTATATTTATGTGATAGATATAGGATGCATACCAATTTATGCCAACCATGTATGATGAGACTTGATTAACTAAAACACTTAAACAAATACTAAGGTATATAAGCCTTCTATTAATTTGAGGAGAACCAGAGTTCTTTATAGTGTGGGTTGTTGACCACAGTCAAGCTCACATTATATCGAATATGTTCAAATCTAATTAAATGGGTCATCTTAGCTAGCCCATTAGCTTGTTGACCACAGTCAAGGCTAATGGTTCTAGAGGCAAGATTAGGGAATGTATATACGATATGCATGCATCAAGAGTTGATAACCTAATGATCCAATAGTTGTGTAGAGACACAATTGGTATAGAGATGCCTACCTTTCAAGGGTATTGAGTTTGGCTTGTTGACCACAGTCAAGGTCAAATTACATATCAAGGATTGGATATTGGCCCACTAGGAAAACCATCGGGTTTTCTCGGATTATATAGTGAGGGTTATTAATTCGTAATAAAATAGTGAGAGTAAATGGATTAATTAATGACCTTATTAATGCATATATATATATGAACATACTCTCATAAGTTCTCTTTTTCACATTTAGGTCATCATCATGAGCACATCAAACATTAATATACGATCAATCTTGGATAATAAGCTGGTTGGCAACAACTATTATGACTGGATCAAGCAAGTGAGAATTGTTCTCAGAGTTGAAAAGATCCATTATGTCTTGGATAAAGATCCACCACCACTTCCATCAGAAGATGCCATTGATGAGATCAAAGGCACTTATCGAAAATACATGGAGGATAGTGAAGCTGTAGCATGTCTGATGCTGGGTGCTATGTCCTCGGAGCTTCAGAAGCAACATGAGATGATGGATGCTAGAACCATTATTTTGCATCTTTAGGAGCTTTATTCTTCTCAGGCTAGAACTGAGCAATATGAGATTGCTCGAGCTCTATTTAGCTGCAAAATGGTGGAAGGCACTTCAGCTGCTACTCATGCATTGAAGATGTATGGGTATATTGAGCATTTGAGTAGACGTGGCTATGTTATGGATAATGATCTATACATAGACTTAATCTTGTACTCCTTGTCTCCAAGTTATGCACCTTTTGTGCTTAAATTCAACATGAACAAGATCCAAGTTACTATTCCTGAGTTAATCAACATGCTCAAGACAGCTGATGGATCCTTCAAGAAGGATCCAAAAAGTGTCATGGTTGTGACTTTTGCTAAAGGCAAGAAGCAGAAGAAGAAGAAGAAGAAGAAGAAGAAGAAGAAGAAAAAGAAGAAGAAAACCAAGGCACAGTCGAAGAATAGTAAGATCTCCCAGAAGAAGGTTGCCAAGAAAGAGAATCCCAAAGGAACTTGCTTCCGTTGTGGAAAAGATGGTCATTGGAAGCGTAACTGCAAGGCCTATCTAGATTCTCTCAAGGAAAAGAAGGAAGCTGCTGCTTCTTCTTCAGGTATTCATATGATTGAAATTAATACTTATTCTATTGCTTCAAAATAATCTTGAGTATTAGATACCAGATGTGGATCTCACTTATGTAATGATCTACAAGGGCTTAGAAGCTTTAGAAGAGTTGGAAAGGCAGAGATATGTTTGCAATCAGCTACTGGACAAAACATCTCTACAGCAATTGTGGGGACTTATCATTTGCCTCTTCCTAGTGAATTAGTACTGGAATTAAATAATTGTTATTATGTTCCAGCTTTATCCAAGAGTATTATTTCTTTCAGTTGTTTATTGAACGATTATGACATTTCTTTAAAGGACAAGTGTTGTTATATTTTTAAGAACAATATGTTTTATGCAAAAGCTATAATTGAGAATGGTATATTTGTTCTTAATTTAATTAAAGAAATGCATAATGTGGATACCAAGAGAATGAAACATGATAATCTAAATACCTCATATTTATGGCATTGTCATTTAGGCCATATAAATGAGAAATGTATGACCAAATTACACAAGTCAGGTGATTTGGGATCATTTAATTATGAATCATTTGATACATGCGAATCTTGTTTATTGGAAAAGATGACAAAAGCTCCTTTTATTGGTAAAGGAGAACGAGCTAAAATGGTTTTGGACTTAATACATTCAGATGTATGTGGTCCAATGACTACACATACCAGAGGAGGTTACTCCTACTTCATTACTTTCATAGATGATTATTCCAGGTTTGGATACATCTATCTAATGAAATATAAATCAAAAGCATTTGAAAAGTTCAAAGAATTCAGAAATGAAGTAGAGAAACAACTTGGCAAAAGTATTAGAACACTTAGATCAGATCAAGGTGGAGAATACTTAAGCGAAGAGTTTCAGGATTATCTTATAGATAATGGGATTTTATCTCAATGGACTCCACCATATACACCACAACACAATGGTGTATCTGAAAGGAGAAATCGAACACTATTAGATATGGTTCAATCAATAATGAGCCGAGTAGACTTGCCTAAGTCCTTTTGGGGATATGCACTAGAAACTGCTGTTTATGTTTTAAACAGAGTTCCTAGTAAATCGGTTGATGTTACCCCATATGAGATGTGGAATAACAAGAAACCCACGCTTTCTCATATGAAAGTATGGGGTTGTCCTGCTTATGTGAAGAGGACAATGTTAGACAAACTAGATGTTAAGTCTGACAAATGTTTGTTTGTAGGATATCCAAAAGAAACGTTTGGATATTATTTCTATCATCCCTTAGAACAAAAGGTGTTTGTTTCAAGGCATGCTGTCTTCTTGGAAAGAGAATTTCTCCTACGAGAGGATAGTGGGAGTAAAATTGAACTTGGTGAAGTTTATGACCCATAAATAGAAGTGGATCAACCGATTGAACTCGAGACTAAATTTTATAATGATGAGATTACAGTTGAACCTGATTATACACAAAATCCTAGAAGATCTACTAGGATGAATTATAACCCCATGAGATATGGATTTCACATTGATTAGGATAGAGGCATAACTGTAGTAGAGGACAATGAGCCTACAAGCTATCAAGAAGTTTTGAATAGTTTAGAACATGATTTATGGCTTAAGGCTATGCAGTCTGAAATGGACTCCATGTATGAGAACAAAGTATGAAATTTAACACAACCACTTGAAGGGATAAAACCCATAAGGTGCAAATGGGTCTTCAAAAAGAAGGCCGACATGGAAGGTAATATAGTTAACTATAAAGCTTGCTTAGTAGCAAATGGTTATCGTAAAAAAAAAGGTATTGACTATGACGAAACCTATTCTCCTGTGGTGATGCTTAAGTCTATAAGAATACTTTTAGCCAATACAGCTCATTATGATTATGAGATTTGGCAAATGGATGTGAAGACAACTTTCCTAAATGAAAATCTGAATGAGGATGTGTATATGACACAACCAGAAGGGTTCACATCAGGAAATGGCGAAAAGGTATACAAGCTTCAAAGATCCATTTATGGATTGAAGCAAGCCTCTAGGACCTGGAACATACGATTCAATGAGACAATCAAAGAGTTTGGTTTCTCACAGAATGAAGATAAACCTTGTGTGTATAAAAGGGTCGTGGGAGTGCAATTGTCTTCCTAGTTCTATATATGGATGACATATTGATCATGGAAAATGACATTTCTCTTCTCCAATCTATTAAAATATGGTTATCCAAGCAATTCTACATGAAAGACCTTGGACAAGCATCCTATATTCTGGGAATAAGGATCTATAGAGATAGATCCAATAGGTTGCTAGGTCTTTCTCAAAGTACATATATAGATAAAGTATTGAAGAGGTTCAATATGGATCTCTCTAAGAAAGGGTTTATACCCATGGTGCATGGGAAACACCTTTCTAAGTCTATGTGTCCGCAGACACTAGAGGATAGAGAAAGCATGAATAGAATACCATATTCATCTGCAATTGGTTCTATCATGTATGCTATGTTATTTACACGTCCAGATGTAGCATTTGCTTTGAGTGTCACAAAAAGATTCCAATCCAACTTTGGAGAGGAACACTAGGCAGCTGTCAAGAATATCCTTAAATACTTGAGAAGGACTAAGGATATATTCTTGGTATATGGAGAGGGCAGTTTGGAAGTAAATTGATATACAGATGCCAGCTTCCAAACTGACAAAGATGATTGTAAATCACAGTCTGGTTATGTGTTCATAATGGGAGGAGGAGCAGTTAGTTGGAAGAGTTACAAACAAGAAACAACTGTTGATTCCACGACAGAAGCTGAGTACATTGCTGCTTCGAAAGCAGCCAAAGAAGCAGTCTGGATCAAAAAGTTCATATCTGAACTAGGAGTGGTGCCTAACATTGTTGATCCAATTCCTTTATATTGTGACAATAATGGAGCCATTGCGCAAGCAAAGGAACCACGATTTCATCAACGATCCAAGCATGTTCTCAGACGCTACCATCTCATAAGGAAAATAATAGCTAGAAATGATGTGAAAATAGAAAAGGTTCCCACAGATGATAATGTGGCAGATCCCCTCACTAAAGCACTTTCCCAGATTAAGCATGATCACCATATGAATAGCATGGGTCTAAGACATATGGCTGATTGGATCTAGTGCAAGTATGAGATTGTTAGAGAGTATGCCTTAGATCCCATGTAATAGGGATGTTTTTTCATATGTATGAATTTATATTCTTAATAAAATCCATCATTCATTTATTAATGCTATATTTAATTACATGAGTTTGTAAATCTTAAATTAATAAATGAAGTCCTAGGTATTATAAACACAGTGCAAAGGCAATCATGAAAGTGTTTATGATATGAGATGACTATTGCATGCAAATGTGTTAATATCTAAATATCCCTAGTTATAGAATTAATAAGATAGGACATTGTTAATTCGGACAGACTAGCACATGTTATGCTTCTTGAATGGTTTAAGCAGTGGTTCTCATAATTGTGATTATGGAAGATAATCAAAGCTAACATGTGGATGCTTGTTAGAAGAACAAGTTCATTGGAGACCTGCAAAGAGAATCCTTACATGGATATTAAATCTATGTTAGTGAGGAATCTCTTCATAGCGGTAGTGCAAGTATCCTTAGACTTGAGATCACTATAGTTATCTTAAGTAGCAAGTGGTATATTTTGACTCCATAACTGATTACTTCCAACTGGGAGTGAACATAGTTAGGAGATTGGATATATCATGACCTACTTGAAGATAGTTGAGTGATTTACAAAGGATTCACCATCCCAGATTTAATAAGGGAAGTTATCTCGCATGATTTTATATTTGCCTTGTTTAGAGAATCTCTAGCCAGAGTAATATGCCAAGATGGATAGAGATCCATGGAGGGCATTTTGGGAACAATGGTTAAATTAATAGAACATACATAATTAGATTTATATGAGTTGACAAAAATCCATCCTCAGAATCTAATTGAGATAAGAGTGGTGAAAGGAGTAATTGCACGATAACTGTTTCTATGGAAGGGTATAGTCAAATCACTTGACTTTCTTGATATTTGGGTAGTCATGATGCCTAGCTAGAGGCCAATCATGAATTGTATAATGATGTATCAAGAAAATCAATAGGGATTGATAAAATGATTTAAAGGAGTTTAAATCATGTGAGTTTTGAATAGAACTCACAATTACACAATATACTGCCAACATAGACATGAACCCAATAGGTCACACACATATAGAGAAAAAGGATAAAATGGTAAAATGACAAGGATAATAATATTTGATATTATTATGGGGATAGAGAAGTGAATAAGATAATAATTAATCAAAGAGTTTAATTAATTATGATCAAGTAAAATTGTTCGCGGAACTTTTGAGAAATGTTCTGTAAAAGTGGACCTAATTGAAATAATGTATTTCATAATTAATTATTATTGAACTATAAATGTTATAGGGCTGATATAATAATTAATAGGTCCATTGGAGGAATTATAAAGGGCCAGAGAAATGAAGTTGGTACAGAAGTCCTCTAAAAGAGGGCCACAACCCAACTCCAAACAGAAGGCCTTAGAGACCTATTTCTTGGACCAAATTAAATTAAATATGTTACATAAGTATTGTGGAGCCTACATATTTAATTTGGTTGGATTTGGAATTCATTTGGGTAATTAAATCCAAGTATTTGTACAAAGGGCCTAGTTTGTGGGTTTTGTGCATAATCTTTTATGAAAGGGCTTAAATTGAATTTAATTGAGCCCAAATAATTATAAATAATTCCTAAAGCCCAATTAATAATTCTCCAGCAATTTTAAACAACCCAATCCCATTATGAAGTTGGATTTTTAACCTAACTATAAAAATCCAAGTGATGTGGAAATTAGGGTTAAGTGAACAATTAAGAGAAATAGTTTTTCTCTCCTCCAAAAACCCTAGCTGCCACTTCCCTTTGCTAGCTCAAGGAATTTTCAGCCAGCCCCTTGTTCTCTCCCAATTGTTGGTTCATTCTATCATTCTCTAGTGTGGATTACTCATTAGAGGTGTTTGATTTTGGACACTGTGGTTTGCGACAACCCAATGCGAAGGAAAATCAACTGGACAACAAAAATCAAAGGTGATTTTTCTTATTTTCATTAATTCATGGAAAGATCAGATATATTGGTTAAAAATTTTAAATTCTGCTTATGTATGAGATGCATGTAACCGATAAAATTCCATCAAGAATAATATATTTTGTATGTCAAATAGGTTTCCTGATCCCCTATTTATAGAGGTTTACTAAAGTTACAATCCTAATAAAATTTTGATTCCTTTTTGGATCAAGATTAGATAATCTTAAATTGATTAAGATAAATACAAATAGTCATGGGTGTATCCAAACTCTATTATATCCCACTCACACATGACATAATAAATTCCAGTCAATATCTCAGTCATACAAATAGATAGACCGTGTGATCAGCATATATTAAAAGCACTAGTGTTATACACTTATTAGGGATATATAGTGTCTCAAAAAATAAGTTCCTCTTTTTCACGCATGCTTAGCCCTAGATTGTTTTCTCAAATTCACTGTTTTGACTCATGATCTTATAAATAATTTTCATATTAACTATTGCATTCTACTTATAGAAGTCACAAATGGTATACTAGTGAATTATGAAACTATTGAATGTAATCACAAAGTTAACTTCCCCTTTTATATATGCCATCCATTATGTTCTAACTTGCTTTTCTAGTTAGATCTTCCAGGCCAAATTATTCCATAGCCTTTTGGATACTAACTAAGCCGGCCATATTGAATCATACTTCGAGGATAAATTGAGGATTCTGAGGGTTAATATCTAATAGGATCTCACACTAGGAAAAATTGAGATCATTTACTTATTAAATTCTCATCCCTTGGTCACTTAAGCACACATGGTATGAAAGATGTGTTATGGTGTTCTTTCCTTCCCTTTCAAAGAGCGCATGTCTCACAAAATGTATTTAACACCATATAGAAGCATAAAGTTATGATACACCGAAACATCCAACTTTAGTCCGCCTACTTAAGGATTACTTTTAGCTTTTGGACGGAACATAATAGTTACGTTTAACTCACCATAAGATCACATGTAATCCAAATTTGTATCTTAATCCAAAGCATACAACTTGATGTATATCTTATCTTACACCTTAACAAGACTAATCTTGTAATTTGTATAAGATGACACTTTTATTTGGAACAAGGTCTCGAGTTTCACCATATGTTCAAAAATTACCTCATCTTAGTTTTTTTTCAACTCCTTAGCAAAACTAAGGCGAACACCTATGTGAGTGGATTTCTTCTCTATTAGACATGCTTAACTCATAATTAATAAAAGTAAATATTCACACGTTAAATATTTACACTTATCTATTTCTAATAATGAAATCAATTATTATTCATAAATAATAATATTAAGGGATTACATAAAAGAGCAGTATAAATTAAATCCTACACAAACCTTGAAATATAATGTGTCTCTCAAATACATTTTTCGTTATAGGTTTAGTCAATGGATCTGCTATTATATCTTTATGTGGAAATGTACTGTAAGTTCACTTCTCCTCGTGCAACAATCTCTTTTATGTAATGATACTTAATGTTGATATGCTTAGTCCTCTTATAAAATTTTGAATTTTTTATGTAAGCGATCGATGGTTGATTACTACTAGCTCCTCTAAAACAGTTACTCTTAAATGGTCCATAAAATTTTTTAGCCAAACTGCTTCTTGTATTGCAATTAAAGAAGCGACAAATTTAGCTTCCATTGTTGATAAGGTTATATAGGTTTATTTCTTATTATTCCATAAGATGGCACTCTTGCCAAGCAAGAATTTATAATATGAGGTGGATTACCTCTCATCTACATCTCTTTCCCAATCAGCACTTGTGTATCCTCTCAATTGCAAATCCTTGCCTTGATAACAAAGAGAATATTTTGTACTACCTTTGAGGTATCTAAATATCCTTTTGATCGTTTTTCAATGTATTTTTCCTGGGTTTGATTGATATCTACTTACTAAGCCTATTTATAGCATATATCAGGTCTTGTATACAATATTGCATGCATTTGACTACCCATAACAATGGCATATGGAACGTTCTTCATGCATTCCATTTCTTTTAGCATCTGAAGACACACACTTTTGCTAAAAAAACTGATTCTTAGCAATGGGGTTATCAATGGGTTTGCAATTTTTCATGTTAAACCATTCAAGGACTTTATTGATATATGTCTCCTATGAAAGTGACAAAAACCTTCTCAAATGATCTCTTGAAATTTTAACTCCAGGAATGTAATTTGGTTGACTTATATCTTTTATCTCAAAGTTAAAAGATAACCAATCTTTGATTTCATTTACATACTCTTTGTCATTTTTAGCTATTAGTATGTTGTCTACATATAATGTAAAAATGATAAATTTATTTTCAGAGCTTCTATAATAAACACAATGATCTTTATCAATTATGTTAAACCCATTTAACATGGTTATTTTATGAAATCTCAATTGTCATTGTCTTGAAGACTATTTAAGGCTATAAATTAATCTTTTCAATCGATAAACTTTATGTTCGCTGCCTTTTTCAATGAAACCTATAGATTGTTCCTTATAGATTTCTTCATCTAATCCTCTATTGAGAAAAGCAATCTTCACATCCATTTGATATAGCTCTAGGTCCAAACTAGTTACTAAGACTAGAATTAACCTTATATACTTAAATCTAGCAATAGGTGAGAAAATGTACCGCCCCAAAATTACAAGGTTGATAATTGAATTAAAAAATGGAGACTTATATTAGTGATGGGATTAGAGAATTAATTTTAAGCTTTTGAATTAATATTTTTAATTAAATAAATATGGCAATAAATAAGTAATTAAATAAATATATATGTATATGTGTGTAAAATAATAAACAAAGTCAATTTGAGGGATTTAAATTTCTCTAGAAAACTTTTGTAGCCATAAAAATAATAAAAATTAAAAAAATTAAAACTATCTGCCTAATATCTTAGGCTTTTAGATTAGCAAGAATGCTTCTGACACAATATCACTAACATTTCCATGCCTCAGCTTCAGTTATACTAAATTATAATTTAAAATATCACTCATTTAAACAAAATAAATAAGATAATTACTTTAATAACTCCATTTATTTATTTTATTTCGTCATTTTTCTTACTAAGTATTGAAAATGGTACTTGAATAATTATCCATGTAACTTTCTATTTTCATCAAATTTTCTACATTAAAAAGAGCTTCATAAGTATTATTAAGGATGAAAATATAAAACACACTTTCCTTAAAATAAAAAAACTCAAATAGGGAAGAAATGGAAAGAGATGGAGGAGGTAGAATGGAGTTCCCAATCAACCATCTGGACTCTATAGCTGGCAATAGCATGCCACCAATGCCCTCGTCATAATAGCTAGCCTTACTATCATTCTTTTCTCTCCAGTTGGTCATTTTTCACTCTCATTCTTGTTTAAAAATTGAAAAAAAATTCTTTTTTAGATCCTAATTAGTGCCAGTCTTAGATGGTGACATAAGCACCACCATTAGACTCCATATGACCAGGCATTCCTTTCTATGCCTATCAATTGTCCTCACTTGCTGATGGCATACAGATCGAAGATAGGTATAATGAGAGCTTTTAGGGAGGAGTCCGACCAAATTAGATGAAATTTGAGCACGTGACCACTTTAGTGGGTCCTTGGTGCTTTAAACTTTAAGCCGATAATAGCAGTGCAACTTTAATGAAGCTCTAGTGATCAATGCAAATGGTTTCATCCTGAAGGTAATAAGCTATAAAAATTATAGATGTTGACTTTAAATTAGTTTGTGCACACTTAATTTTAATTAATTTTGAAATTAAATGTGTTGGTATGCTTAAGTTGTTTAGAAACATAATCTTGTATGTTAACTTATAATTTTGTGTGTGTATGCATATTAATGGAATCAAAGTGTGTATGTGTTAAGATGCTTTAAATGATGAAAATGAGATGAATTAAGATCTAGGTTGAAGAAATAGAAATGGCTAATTATGTGACGTGAGCTTGTTAATGGAATTTATTTATACCTAATAATGATACATTAGTTTTCTTATTTAATTGAAAATAGATATGATAAATGTGAGCAGATTATGATTAAAGATGTTTTAAAGAATTCAACTTATAAAATGCCAACATTGAATAAGTTGAGTATGATTGAAAGTGTGATTTAAACCTTAAATGGTTTAGAAGAATAAAAATTTGGTTTAATGACATGAATTAAATTAAGATTTAGGTTGAAAAATGATAGTTTGGTGATTTAATCTTGTCGATTTAATTTATTAATATTTGATAAGAGCACTTAATTGGTTTGTTAGTGAATTTAGAGCTATTAAATGTAAAACTAGAATTCGAATAAGTCAAGTGAGAATAACTCATGCTTATATATGTGACAAATTAAAATGCAACCTATGTTGGATTATAGAACATGTCATTAAATGGTAACTAGTTTAATTGGGAATGTTTGTTAAATGCTTAAAATATATGTAAACTAATGTACATATAAATTTTGAGTGATGACTTGGGATTTCCCTAGTAAGCTAAAATTACTAGTGTACCGATAATGGAAATAATAGTTAGATATGAATATTGTTACTGATGCATCAAGAGTGAAATGTTCAATGCCTTAATAGGTATATTATTTAAAATGAGATCTGTGATAATTATGATTCTAATTGGAATGAGATGGGAACACAGTTAGTATAATTTGATAAGTAATTTTTGAAATTAAATAAGAGGTAAATTATGAAAATAGTATAATCTAAAGATTGAGATATTATAAAGTATAAAATTTTCCCTTAGTATTAGCTGAGAAACTAGGTTTATGATGTAGATGGCTAGCTATAGGAACATTGTATTTGAAACTGTGGTAGCAAGTTATGGCGACTTGCACAGTAAACTAGAGCAGGTTCCACACCGATGATACATAAATTATAAGTATAGTTACAATTAATTGATTTAAAATTCTATGAAACTTATAAAATATATATGATAATTGTGTTGTTGTATGATTAAAAGGCTTCATGTTAATTGTTAGGTGATTGTAATTGGTGACTAGGTGAATATGACATAAGGAGATATTAAATTGTATGGAACATTTCAAAAGAAAAATTGTAATTATGTAGATATTTATGCTAATGTGGTTGAAGTGACCAGAACATGGTTTTCTTCTTCAATTAGTGGAAATTTTAGAATTTTGAATTGGTCATGTAAGTAAATTGTAAGCAGTCATTTGAATTATTTGTTATATATATGTGAGTGTGTGTGTTGTGCGTGTGCGCATGTGTGTGTGTGTGTGTGTGTGTATGTGTCATCTTATATGAATAGGGGGTATGTGATTGGTATAGGGGAAATGCTACTCGTTTTTCCATTAAGATTATAATAAGGTTTATTTAGGTAATGTAACACCCTCATACCCATACCCTATTAACTATATACAATTAGTCATATTGATCATTCTTTTCATCACTAACATACCTGTATATTATTATTATTCATATGGGTGTTACTATAACTATTCGCATGTTATATCTCATATTTAGCATCATGCATACCATGCTATGTATGTGTTACTTTAGGTCCTACGTGCATGCATATACTTGCTTAGTCATATCATGAGTTAGTTACAATTGAATATACACATATTAAATACATCCTCATATGCTTAATAACATTAACATAAAATATCCTTACATCAACTCTTATCAGTTTTGTGTTAGCCTTTCTTGATATAGAGAACATCCTTATGCAAAAGTCTTATCTATAGAACCTACACGGATAAAACACCTGTGCTAAGCTATAAAGCTTAGTGGGAAAACATAAGACATGTGGATGACCTCTTACAAAGGTCGTCAAAATGCAATCACATACAAACATAACTTTAAACATGTAATTAATCATTTAAACCATATTCACAGAGATCTTCATGGACTATATTATCTTTTATTTACACTTTTAACCAATATCAGGTACTTATTGATATTCCATTGCTTATCGGTTTCATACTTATGATAATATTCATCTGACCCCAAAAATCTTATACATCAAGTTTACTTTCTTACTTCCATTATGTTATTATTGACTAATCATCTTAGCGTATAAGTCTTTCTTGCTTATGAAACAATATCAGTTGCCAAACACACTTTAACTCTGCCATTCATTTACCAGTTGTTTACTCTCACATATATTCATATAATTTAACTATTTTTAAGACATGGCAATATCAATCCACATTCATAAAAGCCATCTTATAATCATAAGACTTTAAGTTAATAAACTACCTCTTAAATATATAATAAATTCAATTAATTTCCATTTCTTATACATATATATAGCGTATTTCACAGATAAAACATGTTTCCATCCGCTTCAATACTTATTATTATTAGTAAACTATTATATCGTTACCTTAAGTACTATACAAACTCTTTAAAGCATTGCAATACTACCCTTGCACTTCTATCTCCACATAAATCAAATTCACATGTTATGAGTCCATAACTTATTTATATTATCATGTAATAAGTCATACATGCCACTCATATCAATTACACAATATTCAACAAGTAACATGTAGTTATGGTATTGTACATCAACCAGTATACTTTGCTAAAACATCACATACCATTTCGCATATCATGCATTCTTAGGTATAAGAAACACCTTAAAGTCATCTCAAGGATTTTCATACATACAATAACCAAATACTCTTTCACTCTAAGTCATACTTTTCCATATGCTATACATTAATGTTTTTGAAGGTAACACACACATATATATAATCATATAAGAAGCATTTGATGATAAAGATCATGTATTCATCATTTAAATCATTGATAAAGTATCAATATCAAGCAAGTTCATATGCATGACTTCTTGGTCTAGTAAGACTATATGATTCTATAATGCCAAGTACTCATCTTTATAATATAGCCTCATATATGTATCATGTATTCCATATACTGTAATTTCAGCCATAACTATGATTAAAATGATTCACATTACTTAAAATATGACATATGAGCATTTGTACTTTTAGTTTAATTACTATAATTGTATAAAATTGTGACACCCTAATCCACTAACCATGCATAAACATCAATCATCATCATCATAACCTAGCAAAGATAAGGCAAGGATAATAATAAATAACATAGGCCATAATTATTACATGTCACAATAACTTAAAACCAACTTATAATTAAAAGGCCTAACATAATGCCAAAATACATAATGGAATCCTTAAGCAACTACACTCAGTCAGATCGTTTTTTCAAAGGTTGACTAGCCACCAGCTATCGATCCACTAGAGCTTAACCAGTACCTACATAGATAACAAACCTGTGCTAAGCTATAAAGCTTAGTGGGGAAATCAACTCCAAGGATAAATTCGAATAAAATATCATAAAATCATTATACCCTTTTTAATTTAAGGAAAACATATAAGTCAACAATATTAAACGATCTCACCCTTGCTATACCAAAAGAACTCGCAATCCTAAACATGAATATTATTCTTACAATAATATAAACCTCCTAGTAATTGATAATACAACTTTCATCGTAAGCATTTAATCACATTTATCATGCATGATATGCCTTTAATGTTCAATCCAAGCATACGGGAGTGTAGATATCATACATCATTTATAAGAGATATTTTAGGCATCAATACTTCACATATGTCATGCAACCTTAGCTATATAGTACAGAGCAGAGAACTACATTTCATTTATATCATTCTAGCTAAAAAGGAATTCAATCAAGCAATATAGTAGGCCATTTGTCATATTCACATTACATAGGTGAAGCAATTGTTATATATATATATATATATATATATTTATATATATATCCTTATTTAGTAGTACATGGCTGAATCTTTTAACTTTTAATAGCCTGCCTATGTACTAGTTCAAAGGGTGGATAACGGGAACAATGGATACCGCAAGTATCAAATGATGGACCCATAGGGTTGAAATATGGTTCCATAAAGGAACAAAGCAAAGGGCCCAAATGGGGTCAACTATGGTTCCATCAAAGAACAAACAATAGACCCAAATAGGGCCGAATGATGGTTCCATAAGGAACAAGACCCAAACGAGGTCAACTATGGCAGCTGCTAAATCCCTCTAGGTATGCCTATCTAATCCACAACTAAACTAAGACCTGTAGGCTTTATCACTTTAAAAACATCTTAAATTCATCATTTTCTTCCTTATTTAATATAACATTTTCTTAAATCATTTTCCACAAATGAACACATATCATTCATTTATATAGCAATATTGGCTGAAAGCCCTGATATTCAAGAATGTATATCACATGTTTATATACTTGCATAGCCATCGGATAACTTATATCTTACACTAGAATGCTTTAGCATAATGGTAATTGAGTATTATGCAATACTAGATCAAAACAATTTTTTAAGAACCTAATGCAATACACATCATTGAATATAAGATCATGAAGTAACAACACCATTTGAATTTCAAGGTTGACTTTGGTAATACCCGATGATAGTTTATGAGAATGAAACCATACATATAGTCATATAAACCATAAACACATGACTCCACACAAAAAACATATTCAATAAAGAAGAACGTACCTGAGTGGTTCCTCAATACCATTTCTCTTTGCATCATTATACTCAATTTAGTCATTGCACATTCATTTTATTCAATACATTATATGCATGCATTATATGTCTCACAAGTAGTGAAAGTATTCAAATGTGAGATTAACATTTACCTATGTCATTTATAATGGCTTGGTAAGACTTCCCAGTTCAATTATTTCATTTAGAAATCTTATGGCTTATTAACCACCACTTTAATTAACATAAACATCATGTAAATTACTTATGGTCCATTTAATTCTCTCCAATTATATTTTATAATATGTGATTCATGATTCATAAAGAATTTATAGCTTAGAGTGTGTAATAGAACCATTAAAAGAAAACATGGGAGTGGCCATGCCAAAGAAGGAGGAGTAGGCATACATGGCCACTCAAGGAGAACAAAGGCCAAATGCGTGGCCAAGCAGAAGGAGAAGTAAGCCATTCACGTGGTCATGTAAGGAGAAAGGCAAATGCAGTGCGCGGCCACGTACGAAAAGACCCAAGCCATCACGTGGCCATGCATGGAGAACCAAAGGGAGCATGCTGCCATGCATAGAAATCCAAAGAAAATCACATGGCCACACATGGACAACCAAAAGGAGGCACACGACCATGCAAGAAAGAAACAAAGAGGAGGCACAGTCACATACTAAAGAAGCAAGAAAGCATGGGTATGCGTGGCCATGTAAGGAGAAGAGGAACAAGTCACGTGGCCACACAAGGGACTTCGGCAGCCATCGATAAAACCTAGATGTTTTAGCTTGAAACACAAATCCCAGGTCTCATCTAAAGCACTTAGTTTTAATTCATTGTAAATTCATCTAAATCTCTATAATTTAACCCTTAACTTCTACTAAGGGAACACATACAAGAACATAGGAAGGAAATCATCAAGTAACCATCTACATATAGTTCTTGTACCTTATATACCAGCTTCATTTCCTTAGGAAGTCCATTGATCTAGCTCTTTCTTCCTTCTCCTATCCTTGATCTATCTACTTCTCTCCTTTGTCCTTACACATAGGGATAACAACAGGATCTTGTAATCCCTCATAACCTGAAATCATAAATGAAGAAAAGAAGAAGAAGAAGAGATCTTCAATTGGAGACATTACCTTTAATCTTCACTCACAAACCCTAGCTCCATTCTCCAACCCATAACTAGCAGAGAGAGAGAGAGAGGGAGCTATCTCCCCAAAAATGCCGACCCTTCAATCTCAAATCCCCCTTGTTTTCCTTCTTCAAGAAGCTATTGAGTGAGTTAGTGGGGTAAATATCTCATTGTGTGAATTTCCAAAATTGCCCTTATACAACACAACCCCATCAACTTATCTTTCTTAACATTTAACACCCAAACTTCTAATTTACTTCAACTATATCCCTCTTTATCTTAATTTTAACCATAAACAATTTACATTCATGCTAAAATTACTAAAATACCCCTAATGGGACTTAACCTTAACAATGCAAAATAATATTTGCCTTAATTAACCATAGTTCTTGTCACTTTACTATAATTCGATTAGGGCCATGATTGGGTCCTTACAAAAATAGCCTGCTAAGTTCTAAAAGTGGATAGCAGAAACGGTGAATACCTGAAAGTATCAAAATGATTATATCCTAAGATATCAAAACTTTAGATCCATACTGGGTCAACTGTACTTTAGACCGATCAAGCGGACCCAGATGGTCTGCTAACAACCCAAACGGGGCTGTTTATGATCCAAACAGGATCAACTATACTTTAGATCCATTCGGGCCAAACTATGCAAGGACCCAAAATAGTCCCTAGTAGAATTCAAGGGCATTAATATGTTATTATAGTCTAACTAAGTTAAATTAGATGGATTATTATAAGTTAAGACCTAATAGATTGATGGTTTTAAGTGATAGAGGAGTAAAAAGTTAATTAAAAATTTTGTATAGTAGTGCATGATTGAAAAGAAATCAAAGCTAAGTGATCAATAGAGATGAAATTATAAGTTATTGTATTGAAGGATAAATTATTTATTAATCTATGTATGTAATTAAAATAAAAAATTATAAGTATTGGGTCAATAGTACTATAAGAAATCTAGTTAGGATTTAATTGTAAATAAGAATAAAAGGAGGGTTAAGAAGTAATTTGAGGTGGGCCATCGTTGATGTCATTTTTCACTTAAAATTACATACAAAACATGTATAAAAAGGGGGCTTAAGGTTAGGGACAACAGATTTTATAAAGAAAAGAAAGAAAAAACCTAATGTCCATTTTACTCTTCTCTCTTTCTCAATAAAAAATTTGCAATCTTATATCTCTCTCATCACTCTCTCTCTCTTATATCTCTTGCAAATCCAACCATTATACTTGAACAAATCCATCTTATTTTTAGTTGCAAGCATATAATGAAGGCTAAAATAAAGAAGATTACAAGGGTAGAAGGGAGCTAGAAGATTGGAGAAGAAGGAAGAGAAAGAAATTAAAGGATTTGTAAAGAGTTTAAAAGTTGCATGTTTAGGTTTGGGAATATTATTCATGTTCCATATGGTTATTATTGCTGGAATTGTGGTTTTATATATGTGAGAGATGCATTTTTAGTTGGTGATATGGTTTTTAAAGATAGAAATGTAAGATTTTTACTTTGCATGTGTCTTTTGGTAAAAAAAATCTGTGTAGGATCACTATGAAATGGTTTATGTTTTGGAGTATATCTTAAGTTATACAGCTCTAATTTTGGTGGTTTTAGTTTATGATTACACCTAAGATATGGACCTGTGTTTTTGTAGAAAGAACTTTTGTTTGATTCTACCTTTAAGTTTAATTAATCTTGAGTTGAAATCGGATGTGAACTGCTGTCCAGTTATAGTGAACTAGCCTCAGTATTTTGGGAATATTTAATTGTAGAAGACTCAGAATGAGATGATACAAAATTATTGGTAAACTAGACATTTATAACTACAACTTTTATGAAGAAACATTTGTCTAATTATGTACTCATATTTTTCTATAAATTTTCTAATTGGTGTTAAAAACTATTTTTGGTATTATGAACAATTATGGTTTTTCTTAATTATCTTGAGTTAAGATGTGATATTAAGGTAATTCTTGATGTTTTGGAAATTAGTCGCATAGGGGATTAGGATCTCATACTTTCATGTAAATAATTAGATAATAAACATGAATATTTTTGTATGATAGGTTGAATATATGTAATGAGAATAAATTTCAGGAATTTTTAATAAAGAGAAATATGTAAGCATCATGAACTAGTTGCTGTAATTTCAGCATAATTTGGGATAATAAACCTAAATTGAGTTAATTTAAATGAAATATTTTACATAAGAAACATACCTACAACTTTGTAGAAGATATCTAGGGCTAAATATGTTTGGACGCTATCCAAATATTCACTTGAAATTGTAATGAGCTATTATTCTCGATTCTGGAATAGATTGTGGAAAATATGATATATCTCCTTGTATAGTTAGTGACATTCTATGAGGTTAAATTTTGTAACAAATAAACTCCTAAACCTATAATTTTCATGAAGAAATTAAAGCCTAAATCTATCTTTAAACTTGTCTAATTTTAGCTTGATTCTGGACCTGTACCCAGCACTGTCAATAGGAATAGTATTTAATAAAGTGTAAATATCTTGAGTTTTGAAAGTGATATTGAAATATTTTTGATGTTCCAGAAACTAGAAATGCAGTGGAATGTGTTTATAAAAGGAGATTTTTGCTAAAAATGACATTTTCCTGGTAAAAAATGGCATATAAGTTAGATTTGGAATTCTCCCTCTGTGTAGAATTCTAAAGGTAGAATTTTAATGTTTAATTTTACATGTTGTTATGTTTACTAGAAACACAAGGAATGTATATATTGAGCTTATGAATATGAATTGAATATATATATTTAGCTTGTGAATATAAATTATATATATATATATATATATATATATATATATTGAGCTTATAAATATGAACAATTAATGTTTAAATGTTGGCATGTTTACAAGGAATTTACATTGAGATTATGTTTATGAATTTTTAACATTTAAATGCTATTATATTTAAATGTATGATTACATGGAAATACATTGAATTACATATAAGATGTAAAATGATTGATTGAAATGTTATGTATATATATGTATGATCAAACTTATGTACGTGGCTTGTTGTATTAAAATTATATATATATATATATATTAGTGTAAGCCCTAGGCCCAATACATTGTTATAAAGCATTTAATTTAATAAATGAGGCATTTGTTTTATCTATTTTATTCCCGTGCATATCAATTGATAGAACTATCCAAGAATGTTGTTTCAGTCTAAGTTATCATGTATGAGGCACATGGTTGTAAGACCTTGAAACAATAGAGACTTCATTCTGAATATCCCTAGTCAGTCATTATTATGGGAATAAAAAATGAATTAAGGCTAGTATGCACTCTCTGATAAGTTGAGTTTTGTCTTCGGATCATAAGGAGAAGAGTGTCAAATCAGAGATCATAGATATATGTTTAGAACATGGTATTTGGATTCGATCCGTTCATGAGAACACTACATGGTACAAGTCATAAGTGTTTCTCATGTGCAAGTTTTGCATCGGAGTTCTTAGACCTAAAATCTCAATGAAACTCTTTATAAATTACTGTATACTTTGACATACACCTAACGTACTCATAATAGGGTGAAAAGTATGGGTATGCTTAGGTATGCATTGATTCATGTTAGAGAGCATGAGAGAAGTGAAGGGATTACCCCTTTCAATAAGAGAGAAAATATCATCGGCCACTTGATCAGTGAACTGAAAAGTGTATGGCCATACCGAGATGAAATAATGAGTAATCATTATTTATCTGAGAGTTCAGTGTCACTGGAATATCAAGAAAGGAATTAATATATATATAAGGATGACTAGTTATATGCCTTATATTAATTCTGGTATTTAAGGGTAAGGGACTATGCAAAATTACATTAGGTCACTAAATGCCATTTGCATTTTCATTTAATTTGGAATGCTATAATATCTTGCTAGAGAATATATATAGCCTTTGAATTAATTTACTAATTTATTGCCAATATTAAATGGACCTATAGGATCTCACACAAAGCATTGGGCTTAAAATATTTAAATAGAGTATTGAGCATTAATTTGGGCTTTTAATTAAAGTCAAATTAATGTATGAAATGGGTATTGAAATTGCTAATTGGACTTTGGTCCATGAGAGAGAGAAATTCGGCCCACAAGGGTTAATTTCAATTAATTAATTATCTTGGATTAATTAAGTTAATTGATTATTAAAGCCTAATAGCATTTGAATCAAAATAAAACACTTAAATAGGAGAGAGAATGGCTGAAATTCAAAGATGAAATCATTGTGAATTTTGGCACATGTGTATATCCTAATTAAGTGGTAGTTTTTTGATTAAATGTCTTATGCCATTTTAAATTAATTTGAATTTAAAATTTAATAGAATTTGAACTAATTTAAATCAATTGATTAGGAAGTGATGGAGGCTGAATATAAGACCTAATTCTAAGGGATTTCGGTAACCATAAAGCTTTCCTAATCTAGTGATATAAATAAGTTAATTCTATTTCACCTAGTTGAGTTTCTCTCTCTCTAAGCCACCACTCTCAAGGGAAAAGGACTCTTCCTTCTTCTCTTGGATTTTGGGCAGCATTTGAGAAACCTTAGGAAGAACAAGATCAGGTCTTGTAGTTTAATACCCATTGCCATATACACAAAGATTAGAGCTAGCACTCTTAGTTTTAAGCCTTCCTTACAATTGTGTGTGTGAACATGGAGAGGAGTGGCGTAAAGGCTATTTCTTTGGCATTGGTGATCAAGATCTGAAGCATATAAGTTCATCCTATTTGCTGGTCATCAACAAAATCAAGATTTAAAGTGCATCTAAGATTGTAAGTTTTAATACCCTAAAATTTCATGTTTTCGATTCTTGTTATGGATTGCGTGGTATGTATGATCAATTTTATTATTTTTCCGTTGAGTGATGCATTAAATATTTATCCAAAAATCGTTGCCATGTCATATTCCATCAATTGCCATGTCATATTCCATTAGTGGTATCAGAGCCTAAACATGCTTATTTTAGTGCTTTAGATGCATTAAATATTTATCCAAAAATCGTTCGTTTAAAAACATGCAATGCTGAAATTTTCTGTTTTGAGTTTTTTTGCATTGTTTTGGTGTAAAAATGATTTTAAATGATTAAATAGGTATTATAATTATTATGAAATGTTAATATACTGTCCTAAGATGTTCTTAGAGCTATTCATGGTTAGATTTAATTATAAATACCTGATGGTACATGTTAATCTTGAAACTAGGTGCTAGTTTACATGATATGTGTTTATTTAACAACTAGTTTTACCCATTAAATGTATAAACATGTTTGGCATGTTTTTAAGTGATTTTTAAAGATTAATAATAGGTCTGGACATGTTTTAAAATTGGTTTTAATTCTAGTCCATGATAATTTAATTGATTAATTTTAAAATCACTTAAAACTATGACTAGTTTGTGTTTGTTTCATATTTAATCAACATTGTTTGTTTTGTTTTGATTAAAATGGAAAAAACAAATTTAGATCAGATCTGAACAAAACCTTAAATAAATGTTTATGACCTTATTTAAATTATTGAATGGCTCATAAAATCGTTTTAAGTGTTTGTACATTTTTTTGTGGCATTATATGAGCATTAAACAACTAGTTTCATTGTTGTTTGTTTGTTTTAGTATGAATGCCGTGTATGATATATGTTCTTCTTGATTTTATGTTTTAATTCATGTTAGAACATATTATATGTATTTTTAATGTTTATGGATTGTATGACATAAAATTAAAAATGGCAAAATTGGAAATTATACAAGATTTGATTTATGGCACAAATCTAACTAGTTAGTGTTTTGGGCTTTTAAGAGAAGTTATTCAATAAGAGGACTTAGTCCATTGGGCTTCGGCCCAGGCCCATCATGGGTTCTTCTCTTAAAATTTCAAGTACACAATTTCCATTAATGGGCTTGGCTAAATTAATTAAAATTGGACTTTGTTTTATCCATGAATGTTATGTATATTTATTTGCTTGTTTTATATGATGAATGGATATGCATGGTGCATTCATGGGCCCTGGGTTTTTGTAATTAAATATGGCCTATGAGCCATTATGTATTATTGTAAAAGTTTCATTTATTTCTTAGTATAGAATTTATTTGAAGACTTTGTAAATCAAGATGAAGCCCACCGGAGTGGAGAAGCCCAACTCGAAGATTCTTATGTAATAGTATAGAATCTTAGTTGTAGGTTTTTGGGCCTATGTTTGTCATGCTTTACTTTATGCAATTATGTATATATGCATGCTATGAATGGATGACAAAGCGTATTCCATGTAAGCTATAATAAAATGAATCCCTAAAATAGTAAGTCTTAAAGTTGCCTTCCTAATTCAAAACATATCAAGGCATCGATCATCGGTCACGTAAATTAGGAGTCCTAGATGTGCCCGATTATCTTTGTGAGGCATGGGTTGTGAATGTAGGGTAGACTTAACATAAAAAGGGATGCCCAAACCTAGGTAACTAATAAATGGGTTGTGCTATAGCATCTTAAGATGTTAGCCCATTTGATCCAAGAGTTATGTACGAGACATGATTGGAGTTTTCCTACCTAAGTAACTTAACTTGTTAGGTGTACAAGCTCAGCTTGACTAATAAGTTGTTGTAAAAAGTGGATCTTAGCCCATATTAAATAACTAACGCGAATTATTTAAAGGGATATTAATTTGGTTTGTGGGATTATAAATAAGACCTCATTTAATCTTGCTATGTTTTTATTGTAGATTGAAAATGGCTTCTTCAAACAACAACTTTACATTGTGATCGGTCCTGGAAATGGACAAACCGAATGGAACCAATTTCATAGACTAGTCTCGAAACTTGAGAATTATTCTTAAGTAAGAGAAGAAGTCGTATGTTTTGGATGCACCCTTGCCCGAAGAACCTGCTAGGAACGCCTCTGCGGTTCAAAAGGAAACTTTTGAGACCAAGAAGAGCAACTCCAATGATGTGACCTATCTGATGCTGGCGACTATGATGCCTGACTTGCAAAAGCAATTCATGGACCAAGATGCTTATGCAATTATGGTGCACCTCAAGGAGATGTTCCAAGAGCAAGCTCGTCATGAGAGATTTATGACAACAAAGGCCTTAATTTCTTGTAAGATGACTGCGGGTACTCCTGTTAGTACCCATATACTCAAGATGAAAGGGTATCTTGATACTATTGAGAAGCTTGAGGTACAAGTCCCGAAGGAATTGACCACTGACTTGATCTTGGGTTCATTGACTGATGATTATGATCCATTTGTTATGAATTATAACATGAATGCAATGAACAAGATAGTCACCGAGCTTCATGGGATGCTTGAGAATGCTGAAGAGAACATTCGAAAGACTAATCCCGTACTTATGGTTCAAGGAGGCATTAAGAAGGGACCCGCTAAGGGAAAGGGAAAGGGAAAGGCAAAATCCAAGTATGACCTTGCTTGGCTAAAGTCAAATGGGAGTGCACCTCAGGCTCAACCCAAGCCTAAGGCACAAAACCTCAAGGAGAACGAGAGCACATGCTTCCACTGCAACAAGATAGGGCATTGGAGGAAGAATTGCACTCTCTTCAAGGAAGAACAAAAGAAGAATGGAGCCAAGGCATCCAGTTTTGGTATTTTTGTTGTTGAAATTAACCTTTCTATTTCTACCACTTGGGTAGTGGATACCGATTGTGGTTCTCACATTTGTTCAAATGTGCAGAGGCTAAGAAATAGGCGGTTACTTGGCAAGAATGAAGTGGACCTCCATATGGGGAATGGAGCATGAGTTGCTGCCATGGAGATAGGTGACTATCAACTCACTTTACCTTCTGAACTTTGTTTAGATTTGAAAAATTGTTATTATGTGCCTGCTATGAGCAGAAACATTATTTTAGTTTCTTTTTTGGATTTGGATGGATTTGATTTTGTTATTAATAATGGCAATGTTCATATTTGTTCGCCAAGGCATTTCATATGGCAATGCCATGTTGCAAAATGGCCTTTATATCCTTGATCTACAAAACAAAGAGTCCATATACAACATTAATACAAAGAGGGTTAAATCAAACGAATTGAACCCTACTTACTTCTGGCATTATCGTTTAGGGCATGCAAACAAAAAATACATTTCAATACTCCACAAATCTGGAGTGCTTGGATCATTCAACTTAGAATCTTATGACACATGCGAGCCATGTTATCATG
Source organism: Excoecaria agallocha (assembly GCA_037975025.1). Taxonomy (NCBI): domain Eukaryota; kingdom Viridiplantae; phylum Streptophyta; class Magnoliopsida; order Malpighiales; family Euphorbiaceae; genus Excoecaria; species Excoecaria agallocha. The sequence goes on from CM075822.1 coordinate 21,186,021, forward strand.
GAAAAATGACAAAGATTCATTTTAACAAGAAAGGTGAGAGGACTAATGAATTATTGGAACTAATACATACCGATGTATGTGGACCATTAAGTACAAAAGCTAGAGGTGGTTTTAGCTACTTTGTGACGTTCACAGATGACTTCAGTAGATATGGCTATGTCTATCTAATGAAGTACAAGTCTGAACTTTTGAGAAATTCAAAGAGTTTAAGAATGAAGTAGAAAAACAACTTGGCAAAAGTATAAAAAGCATTCGATCAGATCGAGGTGGCGAATACTTAAGTCAAGAGTTTGACAGTCATCTGAAGGAGTGCTGTATTATTTCACAACTCACTCCTTCTGGAACACCACAATGGAATGGTGTATCCAAAAGGAGAAATCGAACTCTATTGGACATAGTTCGATCAATGATGAGTCAACCAAATCTTCCTGTCTCTTTTTAGGGTTATGCATTAGAAACTGCTGCGTTTCTACTAAACTGTACTCCAACTAAAGCAGTTGAGAAGACACCATATGAAGTATGGACTGGGAAAGAACCCAATATGTCATTTCTCAGGATTTGGGGCTGTGAAGCACATGTTAAGAAATTAACATATGATAAACTAGAGTCCAAATCCACTGTCTGCTTGTTTGTGGGTTATCCCAAAGAAACAAAGGGATACTACTTTTACTCACAAGCCGAGAACAAAGTATTTGTTGCTCGCAAGGCTATTTTCTTGGAAAAGGAGTTCCTTCTCAAGAAAGACAGTGGGAGTAAAGTAGAACTTGGAGAAATTCAAGCGCCACAAACTCCTATAGAGGATGGGTTAGAAATGGGATCAAGTTCACAACCAGTTGTGGAACTAAAACCCATTGCACAAGAACTTAAAAGGTCCGATAGGGTACGTCAGGAGATTGAAAGATACAGATTTCTAATCACCGATAGTAACACTATTGAGTTAGTAGACCATGAGGATTCTACTACCTACCGAGAAGCTATTGAGAGCCCAGACTCAATAAATTGGCTTGAAGCCATGAAATCTGAGATGCAATCAATGTATGATAACTAGGTTTGGACCTTGGTTGATCCACCAGAAGGTGCTAAGGTAAATGAATGCAAGTGGCTATTTAAACTCAAAGCTAATAAGACCTACAAAGGTAAACTAGTAGCAAAAGGTTTTCAACAAACTCATGGTGTAGACTATGATGAGACCTTTTTGCCTGTAGTCATGCTTAAGTCTATTAGGATCATGCTTGCCATAGCTGCATATCATGATTATGAGATATGGCAAATGGATGTCGAAACTACTTTCCTCAACAAAAATTTACTTGAGGATGTGTATATGACACAGCCTGAGGATTTTGTCAATCCCAAGCATCCTAAGAAGATTTGAAAGCTTCAAAAATCCATTTATGAATTAAAGCAAGCATCCCGAAGTTGGAATCTTTGTTTTGATGAGGCAGTCAAAGAATTTGATTTCGTTAAGAACGAAGATGAGCCTTATGTGTGTAAGAAGGTTAGTGGGAGCATAATAGTATTTCTGGTCCTATATGTGGACGACATCCTTCTCATTGGGAATGACATTCCAACATTGCAAAAGGTTAAGCAATGGTTGGGGAAGTGTTTCTCAATGAAAGACTTAGGTAAAGACGAGACAATACTTGGTATTCGGATCTATAGCGATAGATCGAATCTGCTTTTGGGACTAAGTCAAGAAAAGTACATAGACAAAGTACTAAAGCATTTTTGCATGGGAGACTCAAAGAAAGGGTACATACCTTTAGCTTTGGGAGTTCCTTTGACTAAAGAACAGTGCCTTAAAACCAAACAGGAAAGGGACAACATGAGTAGAATCCCATATGCATCTGCTATTGGATCTATCATATACGCTATGTTATGTACTAGGTTAGATGTTGCTCATGCATTGAGTTCAACCAGTAGGTTTCAGCAAGACCCTGGTGAGAAACACTGGTCTGTTGTAAAGGGGATTCTAAAGAAGGACTAAGGATCACTTCTTGGTGTATGGTGGTCAAGAAGAGCTCGTCATACAAGGTTATGTCGATGCTGCTGTTCAGACCAGCACTCAGGATTTAAGATCGCAATCTGGGTTTGTTTTTGTTTTGAACGGTGGTCCTGTCAGCTGGAGAAGCTTAAAGCAAGAGACCGTTGCCGACTCAACTATAGAGTCTGAGTATATTGCAGCGAGCGAGGCTGCAAAAGAGGTTGTTTGGATTAGAAATTTCATTTCTAGATTAGGAGTGGTCCCATGCATCCTAGATCCATTAGAAATTTTTTGTGACAACAACGAGGCCATCACATAGGCCAAGGAGTGCCGATCACACTAGAAATCCAAACACATACTCAGGAGGTACCACTTGATCAGAGAGATGATTGATCGTGGGGACGTCAAGGTTAGCAAGATAGCAAGTGAAGTCAATGTAGCAGATCCTTTGATGAAACAGTTGTATCTAAATCTGCACGAAGCTCATTTTAGAGCATTCAGTCTTAGGGGTATGCCCAATTGGGACTAGTGCTAGTGGGAGATTGTTAGTGTAAGCCCTAGCCTCAATACATGGTTATAAAGAATTTAATTTAATAAATGAGGCATTTGTTTTATCTATTGTATTCCTGTGCATATCAATTGATAGAACTATCCAAGAATGTTATTTTAGTTAAGTTATCATGTATGAGGCACATGGTTGTAAGACCTTGAAATAATAGAGACTTCATTCTGAATATCCCTAGTCAGTCATTGTTATGGGAATAATAAATAAATTAAAGCTAGTATGGTCTCTCTGATAAGTTGAGTTATGTCTTACGGATCATAAGGACAAGTGTGTCAAATTAGAGATCATAGATATATGTTTAGACATGGTATCTGGATTTGATCCGTTCATGAGAACACTACATGGTACAAGTCATAAGTGTTTCTCATGTGTAAGTTTTACATCAGAGTTCTTAAACCTAAAATCTCTATGAAACTCTTTATGGATTACTGTATACTTTGACATACACCTAACGTACTTATAATAGGGTGACAAGTATGGGTATGCTTGGGTATGCATTGATTCATGTTAGAGAGCATGAGAGAAGTGTAGGGATTACCCCTCTCAATAAAAGAGAAAATATCATCGGCCACTTGATCAGTGGACTGAGAAGTGTATGGCCATACCAAGATGAAATAATGAGTAATCATTATTTATCTGAGAGTTTAGTGTCACTGGAATATCAAGAAAGGAATTAATATATATATAAGGATGACTAGTTCCATGCCTTATATTAATTATGATATTTAAAGGTAAGGGACAATGCAAAATTACATTAGGTCACTAAATGCCATTTGCATTTTCATTTAATTTGGAATGCTATAATATCTTGCTAGAGAATATATAAAGCCTTTGAATTAATTTATTAATTCATTGCCAATATTAAATGGACCTATAGGATCGTACACAAAGCATTGGGTTTAAAATATTTAAATAGAGTATTGAGCATTAATTTAGGCTTTTAATCAAAGTCAAATTAATGTATGAAATGGGTATTAAAATTGCTAATTGGACCTTGGTCTATAAGAGAGAAATTCGGCCCACAAAGATTAATTTCAATTAATTAATTATCTTAGATTAATTAAGTTAATTGAGTACTAAAGCCTAATAGCATTTGAGTCAAAATAAAACACTTAAATAAGAGGGAGAATGGCTGAAATTCAAAGATGAAATCATTATGAATTTCGGCATATGTGTATATCTTAATTAAGTGGTAGTTTTTTGATTAAATGTCTTATACCATTTTAAATTAATTTGAATTTAAAATTTAATAAAATTTGAACTAATTTAAATCAATTGATTAGGAAGTGATGGAGGCTGAATATAAGACCTAATTCTAAGGGATTTCAGCAACCATAAAGCTTTCTTAATCTAGTGATATAAATAAGTTAATTCTATTTGACCTAGTTTAGTTTTTGCCTCTCTAAGCCGCCACTCTCAAGCGAAAAGGACTCTTCCTTCTTTTCTTGGATTTTGGGCAGCATTTGAGAAACCTTAGGAAGAACAAGATCAGGTCTTGTGTCTTTAGTTTAATACCCATTGCCATATACACAAAGATTAGAGCTAGCACTCTAAGTTTTTAAGCCTTCCTTGCAATTATGTGTGTGAGCATAGAGAGAAGTGGCGTAAAGGCTATTTCTTTGGCATTAGTGTTCAAGATCTGAAGCATATAAGTTCATCCTATTTGTTGGTCATCAACAAAATCAAGATTTAAAGTGCATCTAAGATTGTAAGTTTCAATACCCTAAAATTGCATGTTTTTGATTCTTGTTATGGATTACGTGGTATGTATGATCAATTTTATTATTTTTCCGCTGCGTGATCATCATGTATATGCCATGTCATATTCCATCAATATATATATAAAGTCAAAAGTTAATGTGTATTTTTATGCAAATATTCATCTATGAAATTGATTATGAAATGTTTTAGTATGATAGATGAGATTTATATAAACAAAGTGGTGCCTGCTATTATTGTTCATTTGTGGATAGATAGGCTGCTATTGCAGCTGCCATTGTATTGACCCTTTAGGGTTTATTGTTTGTCCTTCAGGACCTCTATATTGACCTTTTTGGGTTCATTGTTTGTCCTTTAGGGCCATTGTATCAACCTAATTGGGTCCTCTATTTGTCCTTAGGGATCATTATGTTGACCATTTAGGTCCTTTATTTTGATATCTTCTAATATCTTTTATTTTGATACCCTCGGATATTCATTGATCCCGTTATCCACCTTTAGAACCTAAGTAGGCTAAATTAAAGTGTAAATGCATTACAATTAACTTCAATGTAATGGTTAATTGTACTGTATGGAATAGTATGATGAATAATAATTTTATTGTATGGATTATACGTATAAATTCTAAGAGAATTTTATGTGATATTGATACTAAGAATGCTAAATTAAATGTAAGGGTATTTCAATACTGTTAGTATCTAAAATACATGCTAGTTTGTTATATAATGAAATTGTATTGTATTAATTCTTTGATTAAATTGATGATATATATATATATATATATGTGTGTGTGTGTGTGTGTGTGTGTGTGTGTGTGTGTGTGTGTGTGTGTGTGTCCTTTGTGATTATAAGCCTTTTTCTATATGTATGCCAATGCATGATAGATGAAAAAACTTTTATTAGGGTAAAGAGTATTATATTATTTAATGGATGCAACAATTTCATAATTGCATAAACATATTTCATATTAAAGATTATAAGAGTTATACAGTAACAACCATTGTTTTTGAAATATTTTTCTATGATTATATATATGTGTTCACAATGTTTGTATGTGCACATTTAATTAATGTGTATTTGTTATTTGCGGTGTGATGTATGAAAATCTAAGACCCATAACCTTGGTATATAAGATTAGTCTGGCGATGATATATAATTGTTATGCTTGATTAATAAGCTTATTTTTATGATACACCTAATATGTTGTAACAAGAGTAACTTATGCAATATAAAGTAAGCATGTAGTAATACAAAGATCTCATGGTAATTGGAAGTGTTGATTTGCTATATAATTCTAATATGTATATATCAAAGACATACAAAATTAGATGAAAAGATAATAGATAATTATGTTTTATGGTTTAGTATCAATGTAAATTTTTATCGTTGAGCTTTATGATTTCCGTAATATGATTTAACTGCTAAATTTTTATTCATTCCTTGAAACAAATCATTGTTATAATTGAGGCATGATGTGTGCTTGTTGACGATCACTGTGAGTGGTCATTTATCATGATTTTAGTTCCCCACTAAGCTTTATAGCTTAGCACGAATGTTTCATCCATGTAGGTTACATAGATAAAAGTTCATCTCAGGGTTGATATCTGCAGTGCATTGGTCAACCCAAGTTAGTGAAGATTGAAAAGTATATAGTCTTCTTTTTGGTTTCTTTTTGTATAATGAAGTTTTTGTGATATTGGAAATATTGTATGTAAAGATGTTAATTAGTTGTTGTATTTTGTAAAGAGACTTTAATGTATATTCTAAAGTTTTAATAGTATAGCACTCTTGTGGATTAAGTATGAATATATGTTCTATATATAGTTAGTTTATGTTTAAGTTGCATAGTAAAACATGTATAATGAGATGAGTAAAGTGATATATATAGGTTATAAGATAATGGTGCTACAAACTATAGCAACTGCTATAATTCCTATAGATGCCTATCTATCTACAATTGAACTCTATTTGTAGGTAATACCGTGTTCATGTTCATTTCATATATCAATATTGTACTTATATTATTCCATTTACATGTGTAAATAATCATGTAAAAAAATATACCTTCTCTAGTGCATAAACATATATGCACAATTAATATAACAAATTATACAATTTTACTTAAGTAAGTAATTAATGGAAACTAAACAATCTTTAGTGTATATACTTGTATACACCATCTCGTAAAAATGCCATCATATACTTTGTCATATTATCTATAATCAAATATACTTCCATGTATTCATTTACTTTAGCATGATAACATTTGGCTTTGCATATTTATAGCCATACTATTTAAATCGAGTAATATCCTTGTGACTATGCGTTTGATATAATAACATATAAATATGTATATAATATCATGTGGTATCAAAAGATACATATACATGTTGGAATTTATCGGTTACATGCATCTCATAAATAAGCGAAATTTAAAATTTTTAACCAATGTTACTGATCTTGCCATGAATGTACAATATTCATATTGATGAGAATAAGAAAAATCACCTTTGATTTTTGTTGAATAGTTGATTTTACTTCGCACTGGATTGTCGCAAACCATAGTGTCCAAAATTGAACATCTCCAATGAGTAATCCACACTAGAGATTGATAGAATGAACCAACAAATTGGTAGAGGACAAGTACTGGCCAAAAAACCCTAGAGCTAGCAAGGGTTCGGGCCGCTAGGGTAGAGAGAATAATAGAAGAAGTCTTTCTTAAGTGTTATATCACTTAACCCTAATTCCTCATTAGTTGGCTTTTTATAGTTAGGTTAAAAATCCAACTTCATAATGAGATTGGGCTCTTTAAAATTGCTGGAGAATTATTAATTGGGCTTTTAGAATTCTTTATAATTATTTGGGCTCAATTAAATCCAATTTAAACCTTTTCATAAAAGACTATGAACAAAACCCACAAACTAGGCCATTTGTGTAACTAATTGGATTTAATTACCCAAATAGATTCCAAATCCAACCAAATTAAATATGTAGGTTCCACAACACTTATGTAACATATATAATTTAACTTGGTCCAAGAAATAGGCCATTAAGGCCTTCTGTCTGGGAGTGGCATGCGGCCCTTTACAGAAGGGCTTCTGCACCAACTTCATTCCTCTGGCCCCTTTATAATTCCTCCAATGGACCTATTAATTATTATATCAGTCCTATAACACTTATAGTAGTCCTATAATATTTATAGTCCAATAATAATTAATCATGAAATACATTATTTCAATTAGGTCCAATTTTAGAGAACATTTCTCAAAAGTTTCGCAAACAATTTTACTTGATCATAATTAATTAAACTCTTTAATTAATTATTATCTTATTCACTTCTCTACCCTCATAATAATATCAAATATTATTATCCTTATCATTTTACCATTTTATCCTTTTCTCTATATATGTGTGACCTATTGGGTTCCTATCCATGTTGGCAGTATAATATGTAATTGTGAATTCTATTCAAAACTCACATGATTTAAACTCCCTTAAATCATTTTATCAATCCCTATTGATATTCTTGATACATCATTATACAAGTCATGATTAACCTCTAGCTAGGCATCATGACTACCCAAATATCAGGAAAGTCAAGTGGTTTGACTATACCCTTCCATAGAAACAGTTACCGTGCAATTACTCATTTCACCACTTTTATCTCAATTAGATTCTGAGTATGGATTTTTGTCACCTCATATAAATCTAATTATGTATGTTCTATTAATTTAACCATTGTTTCCAAAATGCCCTTCATGGATCTCTATTTATCTTGGCATATTACTCTGGCCAAAGATTCTCTGAATAAGGCAATTATAGATTCATGTGAGATAACTTCCCTTATTAAATTTGGGATGGTGAATCCTTTGTTAATCACTCAACTATTCTTCAAATAGGTCATGATATACCCAATCTCCTAACTATGTTCACTCCCTGTTGAAAGTAATAGTTATTGAGTCAAAGTATACCACTTGCTACTTAAGATAACTTTGGTGATCTCAAGTCTAAGGATACTTGCACAACCGCTATGAAGAGATTCCTCACTAACATAGATTTAATATCCATTTGAGGATTCTCTATGTAGGTCTCCAATGAACTTGTTCTTCTAACAAGCATCCATATGTGAGCTTTGATTATCTTCCATAATCACAATTATGAGAACCACTGCTTGAACCATTCAAGAAGCATAACATGTGCTAGTCTATTCGAATTAACAATGTCCTATCTTGTTAATTCTATAAATAGGGATATTTAAATATTAACACATATTCATGCAATAGATATCTCATATCATGAACACTTTCATGATTGCCTTTGCACTGTGTTTATAATATCTAGGACTTTATTTATTAATTTAAGATTTACAAACTCATGTATTTAAACATAGCATTAATAAATGAATGATGCATTTTATTAAGAATATAAATTCATATATATGAAAAACATCCCTATTACATGGGCTCTAGGGCATACTCTCTAACAATCTCCCACTTGCACTAGAGCTAATCACTCATATGTCTCAGATCCATGCAATTTATATGGTGATCGTGCTTCATCTGGGAAAGTGTTTTAGTGAGGGGATCCGCCACATTATCATCTGTAGGGACCCTTTCTATTTTCACATCATTTCTAGCTACTATTTCCCTTATGAGATGGTAGCGTCTGAGAACATGCTTGGATCGCTGATGAGACCATGGTTCCTTTGCTTGCATAATGGCTTCATTGTTGTCACAATATAAAGGAATCGGATCAATAATGCTAGGCACCACTCCAAGTTCAGTTATGAACTTTTTGATCCAGACTGCTTCTTTGGCTGCTTCTGAAGCAGCAATGTACTCAACTTCTGTCATGGAATCAGCAGTTGTTTCTTGTTTGGAACTTTTCCAACTAACTGCTCCTCCTCCCATTATGAACACATAACTAGACTATGATTTACAATCATTTTTTTTCAGATTGGAAGCTGGCATCTGTATACCCATTTACTTCTAAACTATCTTCTCCATATACCAAGAATATATCCTTAGTCCTTCTCAAGTACTTAAGGATATTCTTGACAGCTGCCCAGTGTTCCTCTCCAAAATTGGATTGGAATCTGCTTGTGACACTCAAAGCAAATGCTACATCTGGACGTGTACATAACATAGCATACATGATAGAACCAATTGTAGATGCATAAATTCATGCTCTCTCTATCCTATAGTGTCTGCAGACACATAAACTTAGAAAGGTATTTTCCATGCACCATGGGTATAAACCCTTTCTTAGAGAGATCCATATTGAACCTCTTTAATACTTTATCTATATATGTACTCTGAGAAAGACCTAGCAACCTATTGGATCTATCTCTATAGATCCTTATTCTCAGAATATAGGATGCTTCTCCAAGGTCTTTCATGGAGAATTGCTTGGATAACCATATTTTAACAGATTGGAGAAGAGAAATGTCATTTCCCATGATCAATATGTCATCCACATATAGAACTAGGAAGACAATTGCCTTTTATACACACAAGGTTCATCTTTATTCTATGAGAACCAAACTCTTTGATTGTCTCATTGAATTGTATGTTTCAATTCCTAGAGGCGTGCTTCAATCCATAAATGGATCTTTGAAGCTTGTATTCCTTTTTGCCATTTCCTAATGTGAACCCTTCTTGTTGTGTCATATACACATCCTCAGTACGATTTCCATTAAGGAAAGTTGTCTTCACATCCATTTTCCAAATCTCATAATCATAATGAGCTGCAATGGCTAAAAGTATTCTTATAGACTTAAGCATCGCTACATGAGAAAATTTTTTGTCATAGTCAATACCTTCTTTTTGACGATAACCTTTTGCTACTAAGCGAGCTTTATAGGTAACTATATTACCTTCCATGTCGGTCTTCTTTTAGAAGACCCATTTGCACCCTATGGGTTTTATCCCTTTAGGTGGTTGAGTTAAAGTCCATACTTTATTCTCATCCATGGAGTCCATTTTAGACTGCATAGCCTTAAGCCATAAATCACGTTCTGAACTGTTCAAAACTTCTTGATAGCTTGTAGGCTCATTGTCCTGAACTACAGTTATGCTTCTATCCGAATCAATGTGAAATCCATATCTCACAGGGATAGAATGCATCCTAGTAGATCTTTTAGGATTTTGTGTATAATCAGGTTCAACTGCAATCTCATCATTATGAAATTTAGTTTTGGGTTCAATCGATTGATCATCTTCTATTTGTGGGTCTTGAACTTCACCAAGTTCAATTTTACTCCCACTGTCCTCTCATAGGAGAAATTCTTTTTCCAAAAAGATAGCATGCCTTGAAACAAGCACCTTTTATTCTAAGGGATGATAGAAATAATATCCAAACGTTTCTTTTGGATATCCCACAAATAAACATTTGTCAGACTTAACATCTAGTTTGTCTGACATTGTCCTCTTCATATAAGCTGGACAACCCCATACTTTCATATGAGAAAGCGTGGGTTTCTTGTTATTCCACATCTCATATGGAGTAACATCAACCGATTTACTAGAAACTCTGTTTAACATATAAATAGCAGTTTCTAGTGCATATCCCTAAAAGGACTTAGGCAAGTCCACTCGGCTCATCAATGATCGAACCATATCTAATAGTGTTCGATTTCTCCTTTCAGATACAACATTGTGTTGTGGTGTATATGGTGGAGTCTATTGAGATAAAATCCCATTATCTCTAAGATAATCTTGAAACTCTTGGCTTAAGTATTCTCTACCTCGATCTAATCTAAGTATTTTAATACTTTTGCCAAGTTGTTTCTCTACTTCATTTCTGATTTCTTTGAACTTTTCAATTGCTTCTGATTTATATTTCATTAGATAGATGTATCCAAACCTTGAATAATCATCTATGAAAGTAATGAAGTAGGAGTAACCTCCTCTGGTATGTGTAGTCATTGGACCACATACATCTGAATGTATTAAGTCCAAAACCATTTTAGCTCGTTCTCCTTTACCAATAAAGGGAGCTTTTGTCATTTTTCTCAATAAACAAGATTCGCATGTATCAAATGATTCATAATCAAATGATCCCAATTCACCTGACTTGTGCAATTTGGTCATGCATTTCTCATTTATATGGCCTAAACGACAATGCCATACGTATGAGGTATTTAGATTATCATATTTTATTCTCTTGGTATCCACATTATGTACTTCTTTAATTAAATCAAGAACAAATATACCATTCTCAATGATAGCTTTTGCATAAAACATATTGTTCTTAAAAATGTAACAACATTTGTCCTTTAAAGAAATATCATAATCGTTCATCAAACAATTGAAAGAAATAATACTTTTGGACAAAGCTAGAACATAATAACAATTATTTAATTCCAGTACTAAGCCACTAGGAAGAGGCAAATAGTAAGTCCCCACAACTGTTAAAGAGATGTTCTTTCCAGTAGCTGATTGCAACATATCTCTGCCTTTCCAAGTCTTCTAAAGCTTCTAAGCCCCTGTAGATCATTACATAAGTGAGATCCACATTCGGTATCTAATACCCAAGATTGTTTTGAAGAAATAGAATAAGTATTAATTTCAATCATATGAATACCTAAAGTAGAAGCATAAGCTTGCTTCTTCTCCTTGAGAGAATCTAGATAGGCCTTGCGGTTACGCTTCCAATGACCATCCTTTCCACAATGGAATCAAGTTCCTTTGGAATTCTCTTTCTTGGCAACCTTCTTTTTGGAGATCCCACCATTCTTTGGCTGTGCCTTGGTTATCTTTTTCTTCTTCTACTTCTTGCCTTTAGCAAAAGTGACAACCATAACACTTTTTGGATCCTTCTTAAATGATCCATCAGCTGTCTTGAGCATATTGATTAACTTAGGAATGGATACTTGGATCTTGTTCATGTTGAAGTTAAGCACGAAAGGTGCATAACTTGGAGCCAATGAGTGCAAGATTAAATCTATGTATAGATCATTATCCATAACATAGCCAAGTCTACTCAAATGCTCAATATACCCATACATCTTCAATGCATGAGTAGCAGCTGAAGTGCCTTCACCATTTTGCAGCTAAATAAAGCTCGAGCAATCTCATATTGCTCAGTTCTAGCCTGAGAAGAATAAAGCTCCTCTAGATGCAAAATGATGGTTCTAGCATCCATCATCTCATGTTGCTTTTGAAGCTCCAAGGACATAACACCTATCATCAGACATGCTGCTGCTTCACTATCCTCTATGTATTTTTGATATATGCCTTTGATCTCATCAATGGCATCATCTGATGGAAGTGGTGATGGATCTTTATCGAAGACATAATGGATCTTTTCAGCTCTGAGAATAATTCTCACTTGCCTGATCCAGTCAGAATAGTTGCTGCCAACCAGTTTATTATCCAAGATTGATCGTATATTAATGTTTGATGTGCTCATGATGATGACCTAGATGTGAAAAAGAAAAGATATGAGAGTATGTTCATATATATGTATGCATTAATAAGGTTTTTAATTAATCCATTTACTCCCACTATTTTATTGCGAATTAATAGCCCTCACTATATAATCCGAGAAAACTCGATGGTTTTCCTAGTGGGCCAATATCCAATCCTTAATATGTAATTTGACCTTGACTGTGGTCAACAAGCCAAACTCCATACCCTTGAAAGGTAGGTATCTATATACCAATTGTGTCTCTACACAACTATTGGATCATTAGGTTACCAACTCTTGATGCATGCATATCGTATATGCATTCCTTAATCTTGCCTCTAGAACCATTAGCCTTGATTGTGGTCAATAAGTTAATGGGCTAGCTAAGATGACCCATTTAATTAGATTTGAACATATTCGATATAATGTGAGCTTGACTGTGGTCAACAACCCACACTATAAAGAACTCTGGTTCTCCTCAAATTAATGAAAGGCTTATATACCTTAGTATTTGTTTTGAGGGTTTTAGTTAATTAAGTCTCATCATACATGGTTGGCATACATTAGTATGCATCCTATATCTATCACATAAATATAAGCATACAAATATGGTATAGTTATGGACTTCATTACATTGATTTCCCTGAGCCAAGAGGGAAATCAAAAGGTCACACCTAGTAGTATGCATGATTTAAACAAGAAAAATAATTACATTATCTTTAAGCTTGTTGGATCTCTATCCGGCCCATATTGCTCCTTGATAGTGGTCTCCATCTCTATTTCTAATTCTATCTAAGTAATCTAATTACATATTACAACTTGAAAAGAAATACAAACCAAAAACAAGTGGCCGAGACATGAAAGTCCCAATTGGGCCAAAACATGCATAATGCTCAATCACATTGGCCTTGTCCATAACTATCCATCATGCCAATCATACACCCTTATATGCATTTCTAATGCATAAAAAAATGGATTACTAACTTTGTTTCAACTCTTGGAACAAACTTTTGAGTTATTTAATGATGTGATCAAATTAGGAAACTTTTTCCATTTTGGAAACTTTCATTTTAGGAAACCTTTTTTCATGCATGTATTCTTGCCTTAATAATCAATCTAATTGATTATTAATTAATTATTAATTGATTATTTAATTAATTAATCATATTAAATAATTAAAAGAATCAATTTTGGGCTTAGGATTAAGGGTAGGCCGAAACCCATCAAATGAAACCCTAATTGTGTTCACATACAAACTAGTTTTGTGTCTATTAGACCATTTGGGCCTTTTGGAATGAGGCAAGCCCACTCCAGCCCTTAAAATCCATTAATAAACTTAATTATTTTTATAATATTTAATTCAAATAAGCTACTTGGGCCCACCAAGTCATTCACTAATTTAAACCAAGTCCTTAAACATAATTAAGCCCATTAAGTGGTTTTAATGAATTAAAATTAATCAAATTAATTTAAAGCCCATTATAATTAATCCAATTAATTAAAAACACTTTAATATATCAGATATATCAGATTTAGAAGATTAAAAATCGTTATAAACAAGAACACACCAAGAACATATCAAGAACACTCGAAGAACACCAATTTATCAAACTTTTCGACTAAACTAGTTTTCATGCAAAACATGTTCGATTTTAATTTCGTTTGATCCTATGGCTTAATATCACATATTAAACACATAAAATATCATCTAAATGATCTTATAATGGATCTATAAAAAATTAATTTACAACAGCCCCTAACTCTAAAAGCTCTACACGCAAAAACACAGAATTCTTTTCTAAAAAACAATTGTTTTTGTTTCTGCTTTATTTATTTGATCACACATATATCCAGAAATCAATATTTCTCATTCATGAACAATTAAATTTGATATTTTAAAGTTCATGAAATAAATAACTTAAAAAAAATTAAAACTTATTCCGCAGAAAAATATAGAATTGTATATTCATGGCAAAACCGAGGCTCTAATACCATGTTGGAATTTATCAGTTACATGCATCTTATACATAAGCGAAATTTAAAATTTTTAACCAATGTTACTAATCTTGCCATGAATGTACAATATTCATATTGATGAGAATAAGAAAAATCACCTTTGATTTTTGTTGAACAGTTGATTTTACTTCGCACCGGGTTGTCGCAAACCACAATGTCCAAAATCGAACACCTCCAATGAGTAATCCACATTAGAGATTGATAGAATGAACCAAAAAATTGGTAGAGGACAAGTGCTGGCCAAAAAACCCTAGAGCTAACAAGGGTTTGGGCGGCTAGGGTAGAGAGAATAATAGAAGAAGTCTTTCTTAAGTGTTATATCACTTAACCATAATTCCTCATTAGTTAGCTTTTTATAGTTAGGTTAAAAATCCAACTTCATAATGAGATTGGGCTCTTTAAAATTGCTGGAGAATTATTAATTAGGCTTCTGGAATTATTTATAATTATTTGGGCTCAATTAAATCTAATTTAAACCTTTTCATAAAAGACTATGAACAAAACCCACAAACTAGGCCATTTGTGTAACTAATTGGATTTAATTACCCAAATGGATTCCAAATACAATAGAATTAAATATGTAGGTTTTACAACACTTATGTAACATATATAATTTAACGTGGTCCAAGAAATAGGCCATTAAGGCCTTCTGTCTGGGAGTTTACGTGTGGCCCTCTATAGAAGGGCTTCTGCACCAACTTAATTCCTCTGGCCCCTTTATAATTCTTCCAATGGACCTATTAATTATTATATCAGTCTTATAACACTTATAGTAGTCCTATAATATTTATAGTCCAATAATAATTAATCATGAAATGCATTATTTCAATTAGGTCAAATTTTACTGAACATTTCTCAAAAGTTCCGCGAACAATTTTACTTGATCATAATTAATTAAACTCTTTAATTAATTATTAACTTATTCACTTCTCTACCCTCATAATAATATCAAATATTATTATCCTTTCCATTTTACCATTTTATCCTTTTCTCTATATGTGTGTGACCTATTGGGTTCCTGTCTATGTTGGCAGTATAATATGTAATTGTGAATTCTATTCAAAACTCACATGATTTAAACTCCTTTAAATCATTTTATCAATCCCTATTGATATTCTTGATACATCATTATACAAGTCATGATTGGCCTCTAGCTGGGCATCATGACTACCCAAATGTCAGGAAAGTCAAGTGGTTTGTCTATACCCTTCCATAGAAATAGTTACCGTGCAATTACTCCTTTCACCACTCTTATCTCATTTAGATTCTGAGTATGGATTTCTATCAACTCATATAAATATAATTATGTATGTTCTATTAATTTAACCATTATTCCCAAAATTTCCTTCATAGATCTCTATCCATCTTGGCATATTACTCTGGCCAGAGATTATCTGAACAAGGCAATTATATAATCATGCGAGATAACTTCCCTTATTAAATCTGGGATGGTGAATCCTTTGTCAATCACTCAACTATTCTTCAAGTAGGTCATGATATACCCAACCTCCTAACTCTGTTCACTCCCAGTTGGAAGTAATCAGTTATTGAGTCAAAGTATACCACTTGCTGCTTAAGATAACTTTGGTGATCTCAAGTCTAAGGATACTTGCACAACCGCTATGAAGAGGTTCCTCACTGACATAGATTTAATATCCATGTGAGGATTCTCTATGTAGGTCTCCAATGAACTTGTTCTTCTAACAAACATCCACATGTTAGCTTTGATTATCTTCCATAATCACAGTTATGAGAACCACTGCTTGAACCATTCAAGAAGCATAACATGTGCTAGTCTGTCCGAATTAACAATATCCTTATCTTGTCAATTCTATGACTAGGGATATTTAGATATTAACACATTTGCATGCAATAGACATCTCATATCATTGTGTTTATAATATCTAGGACTTCATTTATTAATTTAAGATTTACACACTCATGTATTTAAACATAGCATTAATAAATGAATGATGCCTTTTATTAAGAATATAAATTCATACATATGAAAAACATCCCTATTACATGGGCTCTAGGGCATACTCTTTAACAATACATGCTTTTACTATACATGTATCACAATTTCTAGTATGTAAACAAATATATATATATATATGTAATCATGTGGTATCAAAAAGTTACATAATTCCAAGTATATAAACATTTATTTTCAACTTCATTTAATATTATGTTCAACTTGCACATGAACTCCTATATCTCATTGGTCTTATTCTTACACACACACACACACACACACACACACACACACACACACACACATTTTAACTTCTTGACATATCATTAAACTATAACATATAAGCATGATTATGTTAGATCAATGAAGTGAATAATAACATACTTTTTTCATATGTATACTTCGATAAGTAGTCATGCTTATAGCTTACAACGTGTTATTATTTTATATGTTCCATGAACGTATCTCTTTCTCTTTAATGCATTACTTTTTTTCATAGGAAAAGTGCTTAAGATGCTTAAGATCTCTTCTAAATATAGACAAAAATGATATTCTAAAGATGCTTAAAATATTAATTAAAGATACTTAAGGGTATTCCAAAGATACATACAAAAATTGTGGTAAATTCTTGCAATAATTATGCACAGAGAAAAATTTCCAAGCTTATTTTTAAAGCTATTTTGACCCACCAAAATCCATTTTTGACCAAAATGATATTCCACAAACATGATCCTATATGTTTCTAGTTTCATAAACATTAAAAATCACATCAATATCATATCTACATTTTAAGATATTGCAAAAACATGAAGAATTATTCTTGAAAATAATGCTGCCATCAATTATGAATTCAAGCCAAATTTTGACTTATTTAAAGGTAGAATTATAATAGGATTTCTTAATAGGATTTTTAGACATATAAGTCTAGTTTAACCAAAAATTGGATTCATATAATTTTGACCTCTATAATAAGAGATATATTCAAATTACTAAAATATATTTCTATTCTCTAAACAACAGTTCACTGTACCCCATTCAATTTTTATCATCACTTAGAAAATTCATAGTATAAGATGAGTACAGAATATTTACAATAGTCTTACATGAAATTTGTGCTCATATGAACTTTTTTTTTTTACCATAATTTTGTCTCAAAGGGTTTTGACTTCTCTACAAAAATTTATAGCAAAAATAAAACAACATGATCATAACAACTGGGCAAAAACTCAAAACGAATTTCAAGTTAGATTTAAGGACACTTGAATGTAAAATCAAACCCACTTTCTTCTAGAAAATTAAAGGTCCATGTCTTAAGTTTAATTACCAAGTTGAATTACCCAAATTAGAGTTATAAAACTTAAGATGTACTTAAAAAAGAGAAACTAATTCCTAATGATCCTACCCAGATTTCTACTTCTTAATCTTCAATAAATAATCAAAACATGCAAGATATAATCATTTAGATTTCACTTGAATACTATATTATCAACTCAAAATACATTCCACTGCACATTTTATCCACATTTCCTATAATTAAATCCATATACAAGATGAGTAGAAATCCCTAACATTTAATGGAATGCCAAATCTTTCATCAAGACTTCTTTCTCTTTACTTCTTCTTCTTCCTCTTTCCTTGCTATGGTATTTCTTAAAGATTCCTCATCTTTAACCCTTACATGCAACTTCCAGCAGCTTAAGAGTGTTTTAATTAGTTAAGAAACTAAATTCATCAAGAGAAAGAAGAAAAAATATAGATGTTGATGGATTTTACAAGAGAGAGAAGATGGATTACAATTTTTAGTGAGAGATGAAGGAGAGAATGAAAATTTGCATTACTTCCTCTTCTTTTCCTTGCCAAATTCATTCTCCTCAACTCAAGAACCAAGAAAATTTTTTCTCTCTCCAATATGCAAAATGTTCTAGCACTTAAATAGAAGGGCAAAGTATCCTTATGCTCCATCAATTTGCATGTTCATTTGTTCTTTCTTCCCAATTTGACCCCATGATTACTTTCTTTTCTTTACTTGCACCCCATCTTCCTTTATTTTATTGATTTTACCTACTAATACATAATTATATCATAATTGACCACTTAACTATAATTTCTTTTCAATTGCAACTTTGTATACCATAATTTTAATTAACTCTCTAACCCTTTACTACATGATACCATTAATCCACAAGGTTTTAACTTATAATAATTCCTCAAATTAAGGTTGATTAGATATTAATAACATGATAATGCCCTTAAATTCTACTAAGACCTATTTTGGGTCCTTACAGGTAATTAAATGAACTTTGTAATTTAATTTTTGGGTTAACTTGTGGCCTCTAATATTTAGATTTTTATTTGGTCAAATATGGAGTGTTACAATATTTCTAAAGTTTAAATTAAAAGGGAACATAGCAAGAAGTGTACATTTATAACTATGTGATTCTAATTCCCACCATTGGGATACGTAGGAAGCTTGGAATACCAATTCCAAGTTTGAACCAAATAACACAGTACATATATGTATTTATGTGTTAAGGGTAATGTAATTAGTGGAATTCAACCTAAGATTTTATTTGTCCATACTATAAGAACATTAACCCATAATTAGCTTGTAAAGATACTCAAGCATTATAACTTCAATCAAGTATAAAATACAAGGAGTGGATACAAGTTAGATAGTATTAAGTAAGATTTAATATTATTATATTAATTGTGATTTTATAAAATATTATCAGGGTAATTTATGAATTAATAAATAAAAATAATATCAATAGACATGAGTTTTAATAAATAAGTTTATTGCTTATTTGTTAAACATAGGTAGTATAACATTCAAGTATGTCTTTGCACACGAGTTACCATTTTGCAACGTAAGTGTGGATTAGAAGACTAACTTGAAGTGAAGCTCGAGAAGAGATCACAAAGATTTAAAAAAAGTGTGGATAGAGAATTTAATACCTTGTTAGACAAATATATATACATGTATATTAAGCTATGAAAGATATAGACAGGTCTTTAAGTATGTATGACTTGAAGTATATGGTTAAATTTTAGTAGTTTATGATGAGATTTATAACCGGATTTATGCGCGATTATTATAAGAGATTGGTAATACTCCTATATCACTCCTAGGGTATAGGGAGGCATTATAGAAAGTCTCCTTATAGTTAATCCTTCCTATTGTATAAATTCCTTAGCAACTAGCCAAGCCTTATATCTTTCGATATTTCTATCAGCTTTTTGTTTTACCTTGAGAATTCATATATTTCCAATTGGTTTGTTTTCTTCAGATAGATCAACTAATTTCTAGATGTGATTTGATCTCATATATTTAATTTCTTTTTCCACTGCTTTAATCCATTTTCCTTAGTTGGGCATGAATAAGCCTCTTGTATATTTCTAGGCTATTCTTTATCTTGTGGAGAAACTAGAAAGGCCTTGTGCTTTTGATCTCAAATCATTGGAATGGAACAATTTTCCTTTTAGATTTTTACAATTCTTCCTCTTAATAAATATGTCTCATATATTCATCATAATTTAGAATGCTCCTACTGGGACCAAAGTCCATACTACCACTAGAATTGGGAATACTCTTACTGAAGTAAGGATAGTGAACATCATGATTGTTTAGAGGAGGAGGGTCTTAACTTTGTTTCCTCTAATTTGCTCCCACTTAGATGGAGTGATTCAAATAGTTCCTCTTCTTAGATTTAATAAAAAGTGAAATCTTTATTCACTTTGCCCAACTTTGGAAATTCATTCTTTAAGAATATGACATCTTATTATTCAAACTCTGTCACTGTGCCATCTTCTTGCTTACCCATGAAAACATATCCTTTTGATACTTTAGAGTATCTCATAAAAATACTCTTTTTCCTTTGTGGTCTTAATTTACCAAATTTACTATCGATATTATGGATGTAAGAATTGTAACCCTAAGGTTGCAAATGGCTCAGTTGTTAACCAACCTATAACTCATAAGGAGTGGAGGTGATAAATTTGGAGGGCACACAATTTAGAACATACGTGGTAGTTAATAGAGCATCGCCCCAATAAGAGATTGACAATTTTTTGTCGGCCATCATAGATCTTACCATATCAATAAGAGTTCTATTTTTGCAACACCATTTTGTTATGGAGTTCTAGGAATGGATAACTAGTGCTTAGTTCCTTTTTCATCATATAAAACTTTGAATTCATTCAAAAGATATTCTCAACCTCTATCATTTCTTAAAGCTTATTATTTTCCTATCTAATTTATTTTTCACTAAGTTTATATAACTTTTGAAGCAACTCAATGCTTCTAGCTTGTGATAAATAAAGTAGACATAACCATATCTAGTATAGTCATCTATAAATGTGATGAAATAGTAGGCCCTATACATTGCCTTCACATTTATTGGACCACAAACATCAGAATGGATTAAATGCAATGGAAATTTAGCCACAGTTCCTTTTTTGAATGGTTTGCTAACTAGTTTTCCTTTTAGGCAATGCTTGTAAATAGGTAAATCAATTTCATTTAGGTCACCTAATAAACCTACTTTGGCTAACCAATTCATTCAGTCTTGTCTAATGTGATTTAATCTAGCATGCCATAATTTCACATTATTCTCGTAACTATGTAACACCCTAATCTACTAACCATGGATAATCATCACTCATCATCATAAACCTAACCAAGATTAGTCAGGAATAATAATAATACAGGCCATAATTACATGCCATAATAAATTAAATTCAAACGTATAAATAAGAAGGCTTAACATAATTGGCCAACAATACATAATAAAATTCTCCAGAGCAATCGTATTCTGCCATATCTTTCTTCATGATTATCTAACCACTATAGTTATCGATCCATTGGAGCTTATCTTAAAACCTACATGGATAACAAACCTGTGCTAAGCTATAAAGCTTAGTGAGGAACAAGACTCCATAGACATCCATTTACAATTACATCTTATTCTACACAACTACGATTATAACATAGGAGAACATATATGTCTATCATATGAATCATTTCTCAGTGGACATTTGGCGAAGTCTTCGTCTTTAGACAATAAATACCCTAATATCATAATCTAACTTATCTTATTCCTAAATACTTGGCACTCACTATCATCATATAAACTCTTTTAACTTAACTAGCCTAGTTCATGCATCTGTAGTCCTTTTATTTATGAGTCTAGACATCATAGCTATTAATAGTAAAAACATTAACTTATTGCCGTAAATCTCATTGCTCACATAATATAGGCATTCGACGTTAATTCATAGCATAAGGGCATACTTCAGTTATATAGTATCTACCAGTAGTCTCGGTAAGTATGGTCACTCCACATATATCATAAAATTCTCATATTAGATTTGTAATCTTTATATCCTTAATATTATCTTATCATGGTAACTTAATTCTCTTACAACATCATTTTAAGTCATGCATTGCACTTGATTAGATCAATGTTATCATTATATATACATGTGTTTAAACATTTATATATATATAAGCTAACTAACGGGGTTACATGTGATCACAAAGAACAAGCATTACTTGTTTTGATTACCAGATAAAGTCTCCCAGTTATAGGTATGCATTTCATAAAATAAAATACATGAAATTTAGTGTACATGTTACATTCCATCTAACTTCTAGTATAATATTGTACACATTAGGGTCCATAAATCATGCAATACTAAACATGACATTTCATTTTATAAAAACAGTTTATAGTCGAAAGGAATTTAAAACAATCAAAACAATAGGTCATTCATCATGCTTACGTTTCATCATGCTTACATTACATAAGTGGAGCAATTAATGCAAGTTTTACTTTATCTTGTGTACATTTTATCATATTTAATAGCCTGCCCAAATACTAGTTTGGAAGGTGGATAACGGGAGCAACGGATGTTAGAGAGTATGCCCTAGAGCCCATGTAATAGGGATGTTTTTCATATGTATGAAATTTATATTCTTAATAAAAGGCATCATTCATTTATTAATGCTGTGTTTGAATACATGAGTTTGTAAATCTTAAATTAATAAATGAAGTCCTAGATATTATAAACACAGTGCAAAGGCAATCATGAAAGTGTTCATGATGTGAGATGTCTATCGCATGCAAATGTGTTAATATCTAAATATCCCTAGTCATAGAATTAACAAGATAGGACATTGTTAATTCGGACAGACTAGCACATGTTATGCTTCTTGAATGGTTCAAGCAATGGTTCTCATAATTGTGATTATGGATGATAATCAATGCTAACATGTGGATGCTTGTTAGAGGAACAAGTTCATTGGAGACCTGCAAAGAGAATCCTCATATGGATATTAAATCTATGTCAGTGAGGAATCTCTTCATAGCGGTTGTGCAAGTATCCTTAGACTTGAGATCACCAAAGTTATCTTAAGTAGCAAGTGGTATACTTTGACTCCATAACTGATTACTTCCAATTGGGAGTGAACATAGTTAGGAGATTGGGTATATCATGACCTACTTGAAGATAGTTGAGTGATTGATAAAGGATTCACCATCCCAGATTTAACAAGGGAAGTTATCTCGCATGATTCTATAATTACCTTGTTCAGTGAATCTCTGGCCAGAGTAATATGCCGAGATGGATGAAGATCCATGAAGGGCATTTTAGGAACAATGGTTAAATTAATAGAACATACATAATTAGATTTATATGAGTTGATAGAAATCCATACTCAGAATCTAATTGAGATAAGAGTGGTGAAAGGAGTAATTGCACGGTAACTGTTTCTATGGAAGGGTACAGTCAAACCACATGACTTTCCTGACATTTGGGTAGTCATGATGCCTAGCTAGAGGCCAATCATAACTTGTATAATGATGTATCAAAATATCAATAGAGATTGATAAATTGATTTAAAGGAGTTTAAATCATGTGAGTTTTGAATAGAACTCACGATTACATATTATACTGCCAATATGGACAGGAACCCAATAGGTCACACACATATAGAGAAAAGGGTAAAATGGTAAAATGACAAGAATAATAATATTTGATATTATTATAAAGGTAGAGAGGAGAATATGATAATAATTAATTAAAGAGTTTAATTAATTATGATCAAATAAAATTGTCCGCGGAACTTTTGAGAAATGTTCTGTAAATTGGACCTAAATGAAATAATGTATTTCATAATTAATTATTATTATCTTATAAGTGTTATAAGACTACTATAAGTGTTATAGGACTGATTTAATAATTAATAGGACCATTGGAGAAATTATAGAGGGCCAAAGGAATGAAGAAGTTGGAGGAAGCCCTCCAGAAGAGGGCTACACGCCAACTCCATACAGAAGGGCTTAGAGGGCTTTTTCTTGGACCAAATTAATTTATATATGTTACATAAGTGTTATGGAACTCACATATTTAATTTGGTTGGATTTGGAATCCATTTGGGTATTTAAATCCAATTAGATGCACAAAGGGCCTAGTTTGTGGATTTTGTGCATGGTCTTTTATGAAAAGATTTAATTTGGATTTAATTAAGCCCAAATGATTATAATTAATTCCAGAAGCCCAATTAATAATTCTCCAGCAATTTTAAAGAGCCCAATCTCATTAAGGAGTTGGAATTTTAACCTAACTATAAAAGGCCAACTAATGAGAATTAGGGTTAAGTGATTAAAACAAAAGGAAAGTCTTTTTCTCTTAATTCTCTATCCACTTTTGCGCCACTTCCCAAGCTAGCTCTTGGGAATTTCGGCCAGCCCTAGTTGAACACCAATTTGTTGGTTCAATTTACCCCTCTCTAGTGTGGATTACTCATTGGAGGTGTTCGATTTTGGACACTGTGGTTTGCGACAACCCGGTGCGAAGTAAAATCAACTGTTCAACAAAAATCAAAGGTGATTTTTCTTATTCTCATATAGTTATATTGTGTATTCATGGCAAGATCAGATCATATGGTTAAAAATTTTAAAATTCCGCTCATGTATATGATGCATGTAACCATAAAAATCCAACAACGGATACCTGAAGGTATCAAATAATTAATATCCAAAGATATCGAGTAATAGACCCAAATGGGGCCCAACAATGATTCCAGCAAGGAACAAACTCTAGACCTAAACAGGGTAAAGCAATGGTTCCATTAAGGAACAAGACCTAAATGGGATAAACTATGGCAGCTGCGACTGTATCCCTCTAGGCATGCCTATCTAATCCATAACTGAACTAAGATCCGTAGGCTTTACAGTTCTTAAGCATATTTTGATTCAACATATTCTTCTTTACTTAGTATGGCATCTTTACTTAATGCCATCATTTATATAAGAATGCACATTATTCTTATCATACTGCAATATTGAGCTCTAGGCTTCAATACACATGGATGCTATCATATGATCATATAGTTGTATGATTATACAAACATAAAAAATATGACCTTTCATTGATCTATCTCATTATAATCAGCATTATGTATCATTTCCATAAGGCAATAGAAAAGTATGGGTCTTGCTACTAAAAGTCTTCATAACATTAAATTCATATACATATACATATAGATGTAACTTGAATCATGGAAATACGTGTTTTTGCTATTTATACTTGTTCACATATTGAGTCAGACCACTAATCATAACATAAAAACATCAATAATAGATATTACATTTATCTACTTCATCAATAGTTCTCAATGACATACATTGTTACTGTTCGCTAGGGGTAGCTTCCATACCATATCATAGTCATTCATATCAACACTTAATCACTTAAACATTATTTAAGTAGCTATGAGCGATATAATAAGATGAATACACTAATTACATTCTTAGGTCAACACTTGTTTTAAGTTAGTCTTTAGTTTACTTTTATAGTCTATTAGATCATGGACAACAGGTTATATACTCTAATGTGATCATATATGCATCAAATAATCACACTTGTACATTTTATCTTATAATATCTTACCCTCGGGTACATTTATGCAATATTATCCCATCTTATATGCCAGCACATTATTTGGTGTATGAGTTTTTCCTAATAAAAATACATGGCATAAGCAAACAAATAAGTATGTTTCTTTATACCAAGGCTAGTCACTACCTCCTATTATGACTTAAGGCATAACTTAACTTTTGTGGTCACATGACTAAGCCAAAAGGCAATGTCCCATCTTTTCAACTTAAACTTATAACCTTACCACTATCAGCTTATTGTCAGTTGGCCACATCATAATAATATTTCCATGTCATGTAAAGACACATCAATGCATAACATTTGAGCAGGACGATTTACTTGATAGGTCAAATACCTAATACAACCTTATGTGGCGCATTAAGTAATTTTCTCTACTCTTGTTAGTTATGTGTCCAAATGGCACCAATTATACATTCTTAACACTCAAATTCAGTTAATAGCCCTTCTTGTAGTCACACCTTTCTAAACTATATATTTATTTTAAATCTTAGCATTAAAAAGACTTTTATAACTATAATAATTCATGGGTAATAAATTAACATACTATCCATCACTTGTATACCCAACAATTATCAACATTTCTCATTACTAGCTTAATTTCGCCTTATTATATCACTATCTTTATAAACATGGCTATAAAATATTGTTCTCTTGGGGTGGAGAAAAACCATTGAAAAATAGAGTGTACAAGTGGTCCTGCATGAGAAGGAAAAAGAGCATAAGTGGTCGTGCATGTCTTGGGAAGAAAGGCAAGTGGCCGTGCATATAGAGAAGAACAACCACAAGTGGCCGTGCATTCCAAAGAACAAAAGCTTGAGTAGCCGTGCATGAGAGGAAGAAAGGCCATAAGTGGCCGTGCACTTCCATGAAGAAAATGGATGAGTGGCCGTGCACTTCCATGAAGAAAATGGGTGAGTGGCCGTGCACATCCATAAAGAAAAAGGGTGAGTGGCTGTGCACTTCAAGGGAGAAAAACAATGAGTGGCCGTGCATGCCAAGGGAGAAAGAACATGAATGGCTATGCATGCCATGATGAAA
Organism: Excoecaria agallocha; assembly: GCA_037975025.1. NCBI lineage: Eukaryota > Viridiplantae > Streptophyta > Magnoliopsida > Malpighiales > Euphorbiaceae > Excoecaria > Excoecaria agallocha. Next base: position 21,212,685 of record CM075822.1, read on the forward strand.
ATGGCAAAGTGGTCGTGCATTTCAAGGGAGAAAATGGGTGAGTGGCCGTGCATGAGAATTCAGGCAGCTAAGGTTCACAAATTTCTCAAATCAAGTGTTTTAATGTCCAGATCTCAACCAACTAGTTACACTAGTGAACATTTAAGCTTTTAAAACATTCTTAACTCATCTAATTTACTATATTGAACCCTTAATCTCAACTAAGAAAACACATGCAACAAAAGAGGGAAAAACATATAAAGTAACAACTCATAAACAATTGTTGTACCTAATATTCAAGCTTTAACTCCTTCAACATCCATTGATCCAACTCTCTTGTTCTTTTCCTTACACAAGGTGATAACAACAAGATTTCTTAATCCCTTAAAACCCTAACTCAAACCAAGAAGAGGAAGAAAAGAGACATTACCTTAAAGATGTTACCTCTCAAAACCCTAAGCTGTCATCTTCTTCAACCAGCAACTTGAGAGAGGGAGAGAAAGAGAGAGAGATAGAGAGATTTCCTCTGCCCTTATCCCGATCCCCACCTTCTTCGAAAGCCTTAAAAGTGTGAGTGGGGTAAATATCCTACTCAAAAAATTCCAAGATTGACCTTATACATTTTTAAACCTCAAAACTTATTTTCTTATCATTTAACCCTAAACTTCTTAATTAATTCAATTACATCCTTCCTTAAAATTACAACTTACCCATATTCAATTACATACATGCTGAAATTATCAAAATACCCCTTTTGGGACTTAACCTTGATAATTGCAAAATAATTAAAACTTGCCTTAATTTACGATAATCCTCATTAACTAACCATAATTCGATTAGGGCCAAAATTGGGTCCTTATAAATCTCTCTCCCTTAAAAGAATTTCATCCTCAAAATTCAAACCTGTAGTCTTTATCTTTATTACTATCGGTTCCCCAAACTCTATCTTAGCTATAAGCAACTATAACCATAACAACCTCATCCATTGATAGCATTAGTACCTATTTTTAACCTCCAGATACTCTCATGTTCATTATACTTCCTATCAATTTTCCCTTTCAGTTGGGCTAAATAAGTGATGTAATGCTTTTCATGTGATATGGGATCCTATGCAATGCATTTATGACTTCATGTATGAACTAGAATACCGATGTGTATTCTTATAAACTGTACATGTCTTATCCCATCCCGATACAATTATCTATACTTCATTGCCCATGCTGATTTGGAAAATCCTGATAATCATATATAGAGCATCTCAATAATCTCAACATCTTGCATGCTCTACAATGCCAAAACTCAAATTCTCTTCTTATCATATAAAATTTTCCTCAAACATCTTAATAAACAATCTAGACATACTTATAATCAAACTTATGTTATACTTCAATCATAGAACATCAAGGCTTTTAAGCACTTCCAATATCAGGAAGTGAGAGATATTGATAATTCTTTAGATGTCATCTCACAATTTTAGAATCAAAATCCTACTAATACTCCAATATCCATCAACTGTAAGTCAATCATAACTCGAAATCCTCAAAATTTGCATCTCAAAAACAATAACACTGAATATGGCTATTTAGTCTAGACCAATATCATCTCAATCCTTCAAGAGCATTTTCTTAATTCCTTTATTGCCTAGAAAAGACTAAACCTGGGCTTTGATACCACTAACTGTAACACCCTAATCGACTAACCATGGATAATCATCACTCATCATCATAAACCTAACCAAGATTAGGCAGGAATAATAATAATAATAATAATAATAATAATAATAATAATAATAATAATAATAATAATAATAATAATATAGGCCATAATTACATGCAATAATAAATTAAATCAAACTTATAAATAAGAAGGCCTAACACAATTGGCAAACAATACATAATGAAATTCTCCAGGGCAACCGCATTCAGCCATATCTTTCTTCTTGTTGTCTAGCCACTATAGCTATCAATCCATTGGAGCTTATCTTGAAACCTACACGGATAACAAATCCGTGCTAAGCTATAAAGTTTAGTGAGGAACAAGAATCTATAGATATCCATTTATAATTACATCTTATCTTACACAACTACCATTATAACATAGGAAAGCATATATGTCTATCATATGAATAATTTCTCATGGACATTTGGGGAAGTCATCGTCTTTAGATAACAAATACCTTGATATCATAATTTAACTTATCTTATTCCTAAATACTTGGCACTTCACTATCATCATATAATCTCTTTTAACTTAACTAGCCTAGTTCATGCATCTATAGTCCTTTTATTCATGAGTCTAGACATCATAGCTATTAATAGTACAAAACTTTAACTTATTGCCTTAAATCTCATTGTTCACATATTATAGGCATTTGACATTAATTCATAGCATAAGGGTGTACTTCAGTCATATAGCATCTGCTAGTAATCCCTGTAGGCATGGTCACTTCACATATATCATACAATTCTCATATTAGATTCGTAATCTTTATATCCTTAATGTTATCTTAGCATGGTAACTTAATCTGTTACAACATCATTTTAAGTCATGTATTGCACTTGGTTAGATCAATGTTATCATTATACATACAAGTGTGTAAACATTTATATATATATAAACTGACTAATGGGGTTGCATGTGATCACAAAAAACAAACATTACTTGTTATGATTACCAGATAAAGTCTCCATGTCACGGGTATACATTTCATAAAACAAAGTACATAAAATTTAGTGTACATGTTACATTCCATATAACTTCTAGTACAATATTGTACACATTAGGGACCATAAATCATGCAATACGAAACATGACATTTCATTTCATAAAAATAGTTTATAGTCGAAAGGAATTTAAAACAATCAAAACAATAGGTCATTCATCATGCTTACGCTACACAAGTGAAGTAATTAATGCATGTTTTACTTTATCTTGTGTACATTTATCATCTTCAATTGCTTGCCTAAATACTAGTTCTGAAGGTGGATAACGGGAGCAACAGATACCCAAAGGTATCTAATAATGAATATTCGAAGATATTGAACAATAAACCCCGAACAATTGTGCCAGCAAGGAACAAACTATAGACTGAAATGGGATTGAGCAATGGTTCCATTAAGGAACAAGACCTGAATGGGGTTAACTATGGTAGCTGCGACTGTATCCCTCTAGGCATGGCTATCTAATCCATAATTGAACTAAGACCCGCATGCTTTACCATTCTTAACAATATTTCAATTCAACATATTCATCTTTACTTAGTATAACATCTTTACTTAATGCCATCATTTATATAAGAATGCACATTATTCTTATCATACTGCAATATTGAGCTCTAGGCTCTAGTACACATGGATGCTATCATATGATCATATAGTTACATGATTATGCAAACATAAACAAATATGACCTTTCATTGATCTATCTCATCATAATCAGCATTATGCATGATTTCCATAAGGCAATATGAAAGTATGGGTCTTGCTACTAAAAGTCTTCATAACGTTAAATGCATATCCATATACATATAGATGCAACTTGAATAATGGCAATACGTGTTTTTTCTATTTATACTTGTTAACATATTGAGTCAGAAACTAATCATAACATAAATACATCAATAATAGATATTGCATTTATCTACTTCATCAACAGTTCTCAATGACATACCTTGTTGCTGTTCCCTAGGAGTAGCTTCCATACCATATCATAGTCATTCATGTCAACACTTAATCACTTAAACATTATTTAAGTAGCTAGGAGTGATATAATAAGATAAATACACTAATTACATTCTTAGGTCAACACTTGTTCTTAGTTAAGTCCTTAGTTTACTTTCATAGTTTATTAGATCATGGACAACAGGTTATATACTCTAATGTGATCATATATGCATCAAATAATCATACTTGTACATTTTATCTTATAATATCTTACCCTCAGGTACGTTTATGCAATATTATCCCATCTTATATGCCAACACATTATTTGGTGTATGAGTTTTTCCTAATAAAACTACGTGGCATAAGCAAACAAACAAGCATGTTTATTTATACTAAGGCTAGTCACTACCTCCCATTATGACTTAAGGCATAAATCAACTTTTGTTGTCACATAACTAAGCCAAAAGGCAATGTCCCATCTTTTCAACTTAAACTTATAACCTTGCCTCTATCGTCTTATCGTCATTGGGCAACATTATAATAATATTTCCATGTCATACAAAGACACATCAATACATAATATTTGAGCAAGAATATTTATTTGATAGGTCAAATACCTAATACAACATTATGTGGCACATTAAATAATGCATAATTTTTATGTTATTATATTGTCTCTACTTTTGTTAGTTATGTGTCCAAATGGCACCAATTATACATTCTTAACACTCAAATTCAGTTAATAGCCCTTCTTGCAGTCACACCTTTCTAAACTATATATTTATTTTAAATCTTAGCATTAAAAAGACTTTTAGAACTATAATAATTCATGGGTAATCAATTAACATACTATTCATCACTTGTATACCCAACCATTATCAACATTTCTCATTACTAGCTTAATTCCCCTTTATTATATCACTATCTTTATAAACATGGCTATACAATATTGTGCTCTTGGGGTGGAGAGGAACCATTGAAAAATAGAGTGTACAAGTGGCCATGCATGAGAAGGACAACGAGCATAAGTGGTCGTGCCTTTATGGGAAGAAAGGCCAAGTGGTCGTGCATGTCATGGGAAGAAAGGCAAGTGATCGTGCATATAGAGAAGAATAACCGCAAGTGGCCATGCATTCCAAAGAACAAAAGCTTGAGTGGTCGTGCATGAGGGGAAGAATGGCCATAAGTTGCCGTGCACTTTTATAAAGAAAATGGGTGAGTGGCCATACACTTCCATGAAGATAATGGGTTAGTGGCCATGCACTTCTATGAAGAAAAAGGGTAAGTGGCTGTGCACTTCAAGGGAGAAAACCAATGAGTGGCCATGCATGCCAAGGGAGAAAGACCATGAATGGTTGTGTATGCCATACATTTCAAGGGAGAAAATGGGTGAGTTGTCGTGCATGAGAATTTAGGCAGCTAGGGTTCACAAATTTCTTAGATCAAGTGTTTTAATGTCCATATCATACCCAACTTGTTACACTAGTGAACATTTAAGCTTTTAAAACATTCTTAACTCATCTAATTTACTATATTGAACCCTTAATCTCAACTAAGAAAACACATATAACAATAGAGGGAAAAACATATACAGTAACAGCTCATAAACAATTCTCATACCTGATATTCAAGCTTCAACTCCTTCAACATCCATTGATCCAGCTCTCTTATTCTTTTCCTTACACGAAGTGATAACAACATGATTTCTTAATCCCTCAAAACCCTAACTCAAACTAAGAAGAGGAAGAAAGGAGACATTACCTTAAAGATGTTACCTCTCAAAACCCTAAGTTGTCATCTTTTTCAACCAGCAACTGGAGAGAGAGAGAGATCTCCTCTGCCTTTATCCCGATCTCCACCTTCTCTGAAAAGCCTTAAAAGTGTGAGTGGGTTAAATATCCTACTTAAGAAATTCCAAGATTGCCCTTATACATTTTTAAACCTCAAAACTTATTTTCTTATCAGTTAACCCCAAACTTCTTAATTAATTCTATTACATCCTTCCTTAAAATTACAACTTACCCATATTCAATTACATACATGCAGAAATTACCAAGATACCCCTCTTGGGACTTACCCTCGATAATTGCAAAATAATCAAATTTTGCCTTAATTTACAATAATCCTCATTAACTAACCATAATCCGATTAGGGCAGAAATTGGGTCCTTACAAACTATATAAAATAGAAGAAGAGATTAAGGAAAACTAATCTTATTTAGGTAATTAGGATCAATATCCATACTAATAAAATTGTTCAAAAGAAAACCAAAACCATGATAAATATTACTCAAACATAAACATATACTATTGTCCTTAAAATGCAAATCAAAACCAAGTCTTGTTAAGGCTAGGATATAAACTAAATTCTTACGAATCTTTGGGGTATAATGTACATCATGTAGGACTAGGGTTCAGCTTTCATGCAAAACTAATCTACATATACCAATCCTTTGAACTTCCACTCTGGCATTATTTCCCATACAAATCCAGTTAGCTCCATTTAGGATTTGTCAAAATTCGATAAAGGCTTCTCAATCCCTTATCACATGTTCCATTACTCCTGAGTCTACCACCTATAAATGATGAAAATCAATTAGGAATATAGAACAAGATACATATATTTCACTAACTCTCGAGTCAAAATAGTGAACCTATTTAGGCATAGTGTAATCTTTTGCATAATATCCTTTCTGTTGGCAACTAAAGCACTTCGCTCTTGAAATGTTCTTTTTTGTATTGCCTTTAGACCTATTAGTATTATGTGTACCTTTTTGCTTATTAGGCTCCGTAACCTTATCTTTACCCTGATTTTTGAACCTTTTTCTCTTGTTCTGGTTATAACTTATTTCATCAAAATAGGGCTATTTCGTATGCATTTTGACATTGATCCTAATCGCTGCTAGATGTTCCTCTTTAAGTTCTAGATGATAAGTGACATCCCTAAATATCTTTATGTTGTCCATATGAGTCAGTGGCATCTTTATATGCTTTTAACTCTTGGATAAATAATGGATGATAGCCTGGACCTATTCCTTATTGGTCAACTTATACCTAGCCTCACTAAGCTCAGATATCATATTTTCTATCTCTCTTAAATGCTATTGTATGATGTGACTAGACTTCTTTTGATAAGTATAAAACTTAATCGTCAATGATTGGAGCTTAGTTTGAGACACACCTCATAATTTTTTTTGCAAAGCAATACACAAATCTTTTACATTTTGATACTTATAAAATTGCCTAGTGATGTCATCATCTATCGCATTAAACAAGATGATGCATGCGCTTCAATTTTTCTTTTTCCATGCCATATAAGCATCTTGGTCCCACCTATGCTGGGTAGTGGTGTCATCCTTAGGTTTAGCCATAACAAAACTCAAAGGTTCTAGAGCCTCTTGCTCTTCAAGTATATACTTTTTCATATTGTAGATCTTATAATTATCATCGTTCAGTTTAATATTTGTGTTTTGTTCAACAACAATTGATTTGGAAATAATAGCCATTTTGGATCCTTTGATCTCTAATGGAATAAAATTGCATATTATTAAAGGAGAATCAGAAAATACATGTTATTTACTATGCATTCGAATTAATAACTTAACAAAGTTTTCTATTAGGCTTAAATTCAAAAAGTCTACTTAAAGTATATAATTACCCTCTGAGTCTTAATGTCTAAGCTTATAGGTTAAAATTTCATTTATAGTAAATCTAAATTGTTGGATTTTTAAGTTCTCAAACTTAAGAGGGGTTCTTTATTGGTTTAAGTTATTAAGTCTTAACTTAATAACTATGCATTAATTTTACTAATAAAATATTACAAGGCAAATAACTGTTAAATAAACACATTTATCATAAAGTTAAAAGCTATAATATCAAAATAAACTCATTTATTTAAACAATAAATAAAATCCAATAATTCATGCTAAGATACTCATGTCATTGAATAAAAGGAAACATAATTCCAAAAATAAAGTTGCCAACTAAAATTGACACATCTATCGACTATTTTAAAGTCTAGATTTCACAAAATTTGCCTCATCTTTAGGATTCAATCTTTGACCAACTTCATCAAATCATTAGACAATTCATAAGTTCATTGATGAGGCTATGGACAATGCACACTACGTCCACTTCTCAATACCATCATAGATTTATTGTTGCTTTTTAACACTCCTAGTTTGACAACTCTAACCAAAAAGTGAATAACAGATTTTCTATAAAATTTATCTCCTATAAACAAAGTAGTTTCCATTAACTCCCATAGTTTTGGGTGATATAAGAAGGAATTAATCACAACCTTGTCTAAGGTTGTAATGCCCTAATAACCCCTAAAGTAACCATAGGTGCCACAACCATACAAAATATAATAATGGATGTCCACTAACAATAATACAAATAATATTTTTAATTAACTATTTGCTAGATTACACTTATAATAGGCCTTTACAATAAATACAATTTCGATACATAAGTATTAGTCTTTACAACATAGTTTATGTAACACCCTAAATTAGGCCCGATGAACGGATCAGACTAGAATTGCTACTAGCTATTCTATGATCTATAATTATATAAATAACACAAATTCTCTATTATTTGATTAGACTGCAAGTTTGTTTATCATTAATTTTTCAAAATTTTGGAAGAATTTTTCCTAAATATTGTGTCAAATCTCCCATACAAAAATTACAAATACACTTATTGATTCACATATCACCACTACATCATAACCAATACAAACTCCAACACAGATAAAAATTTCCATCCTCTAAATACAATCATAACATAGTTCTCTATTTTTAATATTCGTGCCACAAACAAAATCAATATATGTAAATATAAAGATAAAACTAATATAACTAGTTACAACTTAATTACGTAACCAGCTTAAATTATATTTACCTATCTTTAAAAAGCCACATATTGAGTCTACATGCCAAACCTAAGAAAGAAAATAAAAAAATACAGCATAAATAGCCTCTTCGGTACATCCTTCTCTTTAGCTTTGATAAAAATTTCTATGTGTAAACTATAAACTTATATAATATTTTACATTTTGAGGGTGAATTAAATACTTTTAGTTATACTTTGGCTAAAACTGAGTGATGCCATTATCAAGATAAATTTCTTAACTCAAATTTTCATTAAAAAGAATTAACAAAGTACATTTCTCAATCAAGTATTTTCAGGAGACTTTCACTTCATCAAATATATTAATAAGCTTCGTATATTCAAAAAACCCTTAACAGATTAGTACTGTACTAATGTAAATGATAACGCATAATAATTGATTTAGGAATTAATCTAATTACATCATTTTGCATATTCTTAGTCTATGCATTTGATCGATTAATATGCATTCAAGCACACTTATAATTTATAAATTCTTAAAGCAATTAAATAAATTTACTGTAGCAATTCTAGTTCGATCCATTCATGGGGCCAGATTCAAGGTGTTACAGTTTATTATACATTTTACATATTAAAACTATACATTACATTATTATTACTATAGCCTACATCTTTGGAAAACTTCCCTTGAACTCTTCGATTTTCTCTTTATGCATGACTTCAATTCAGTACCTACCCAAGTAATAATTTAAACTAAAAAATGCTTAACAATGAATTACTAGACACAACTGTGAGATCACTTAATTTGTCAGTAATTTTAACATTATAATGCAATACTCAAACCACCCACATTACCCTCTTCTTCCAAGGCTTATCCGGTATTACCCTTCACTAATCATGTTTAGGCATATGAATATATCAACTATTCATTTATGTTAATTTACCTTAACTAAACCTTTAGTTCATTCTATCCAAGTCAAGAACACTTAAGCACTCCATTTCGGGTTATTTCCTTAACTTGCCACTAACACTAGAATACTTAACAATACATCTAGTGTTTGGTTCAAACTTAGAATTTGTATTCCAAGCTTCCTATGTATCTTGAAATCGAGAAGAAGAACCATATAGTTCTAACGTGCAATTTATACTTTGCTTAACTAACGAATGATGTATAAACCATACACATTATATCTTATTAATCACACATACACCTTGCATTACCATCATTGCATATTTAATTATCACATATACATTAACCATATTACATATACACAATAAATAGTTTCAAAGCTTTAACTTGATATAAGTGTGGACAATTGGCAACACTAAATAATATACCGATATCAAATCACTAGACACTATTATAATGTCAACACTAGAACTAAATGGCATCGGGTTGCTGAACCCCATTACAGTGCCAACACTAGAAACCAAAAGGTATTAAATCATTATCCCATATGTATCCATGCCTATATCTAATTCAGGCATAAAATAAAGGTTTCTCTCCCTAATTTTTCTTTACATTAATCACTCATATATGTGTTATGGACCAAATGTTTTATTCATATAATAAATTATATCACTTACAGTTTCTTACAACTATATATTAATAAATGCACTCGTGATCACTTATTTATGAATTAATTAAAGGGATATCACATAATCAATATATACAATTAATGTAATGCTTCTATTCAATTACACTTAAACATTTAAGTTACAGCTCAATATTGTATGCACTAAGGTTACAATTAACAAAAATGGAATAAACATGCTTGCACTTATAGTTCTTTTTTCATTCCTTTATTACACTTCATACTTTAATCATTTATTTCATGTTTATTATATCATATTTTGACCATAAAAATGTGCTTGTATAGTTTGGTAAATATCGAAGGATGTTCGGTTTAAATTCGGAAAGATCAAGATGTATAACACTCACTAACATACTTATGATTAAATTCTCTAATGGTTCATAATTGAATTCATAATGGTATACATATGATACACTTATAATAAGTCTTATTTCACCCTTAAATATATGTTCACAATGTTCTATTGACGTCCAAAAAGGATTAGATGAAGTTCGATAGCTTTTGGGTGAGTTTTGGCAACCTTTGGGAACAAAATGTAGGGTGCCCAGGGTTGGGTGCATTTTGGATTGGCTGAGAGCAAGTAACCTAGTTGGATTGGTCCCAATCTAGCTGGATTGATGTTAAAACCTAAAAATTGCAGCAGATAGCTTTCTTGGTTCAACTTGTATAGGGTTTAGGCATAACAAATGTGGTTTTTAGTTAAAGTAGTCCTAGAAATTTTTCTCCTATATCCTAGTTTCCATATCATTAAAAATCATGCCAATTGTACTTTTAATCAATAGATATCTTTAAAATACTATAGAATGCTCTGAATGATAAGCCAACAAATTTCACTCCATTTTGAACTAAATTTCAACACTATTAGAGGCACAATCAGGTTTTAGCCTCTTCATATGAATTTTAGGTTATAAGTCTAAGTTATTCTCAAATTTGAATCATCCTCATTGTGGTCGACTACCCATTTCACTCAATACTCTACCTTTATCTCTTTTTCTAGAATCTCTAGGTGGAATTCTCCTATTGGCCCATTTATGGCCATTAGGAGAAGTTCCATATAACTCCCTCATTTCTATATATCTTTTCAATCTTTCCCTACATTTATTGATTATTTCAATTTAATCAATACTTTAAGTTTTTTAAATATACATGTGCATGCCAAAATATCAAATTATCCCTGCCTTTTACATTAATACCATTTTATAACCTATTCCATATTTCATTGCTAGTCTAATCATGCTATTTACACATATTCCCTTAAGGTACATGTAGGGGCCTCATAAAGGCTCTATCATTCTTGTCTAGATCAAGCCCTCCAATCCAAATACACTCCTACATTTATCCGTATAGTTAAACTATATGATGCACTATTACATCAATGTCATTGGCCCGAATCCTCCTACTCATTTTGGTGTTGTAGACTTTTTACAAACTTGCTTTAGTCCTTACAATACTATCATGAGTACATGGAATCATAGTTATCCATATCATCACCATTTCTGCAACACATAACATAAATTAATAAGTTAATACACATATGTATTAAACCCATATGATTGAAACTTATTTCAATGAAAAAAATATAGACAATTCCATTAAATTTTTTTTACAAAATTATTTAAAATTTTTAAAGGTAAAAATACTTTTTCTATAAAATATTATGTTTGAAAAATCAAAAAAATATTTTTTGATTTTGAAAAAATTTATTAAAATATACCAAAAAATCAAAAAAATTGTAAAATTTAATTTTAAAAAATTTGAGCTAATTTAGTGATTGGAGCATACCTCACACACTGGTGAAAGCCTAGCAGACAAGCCTACATGCTTCTATACGTGACTGAAGCTAATTATACCACTTGGCGTTCACTTACAAATCCATGTGTCATGACAGATATTGTAAAATCAGACTTTTATGCTAACACATGGCACTCCCTGATTGGTCCAGGTGATATGTCAATGACATATGGCATGACCACAATTGTTCGTGTGTCAAATCCTTATTAAGCCATGTGTTAGGATGACATGACACTCTAACATATGTCTAGGATGTGGCACGACCACAATCATCCATGTGTCACCCTTTCATTGGGCCACATGTTAGGATGATGCAATCACACATATATATGGTCTGGCAAGTAAAGGACATATGCCTTCTGGCATGCTCCAGCGTATAGTGGCATATGCACTCCACATATTGCTTTACCGGAGATTTCAACCTGTCGGACTTTAACTGGTGGGGTTTGTGATCATGATGGTGAGATAAAAAAATTCAAAATCTCAATTTTATTTTAATATTTTGGTTAGATATGTAATTCCCCTCAATTTTTAGTGTACATGTACACAAAATAAAAAAAAATATACAAATATATATGTATAAATACCAAAATTAAACATTTCATACAGCCTATTTTGATTTACCAATTTATATATAAAATTTTTAGATCAATTTTAAATATGCCAAGGCATAAAAACAAGGGCTTTTGATACCAATGTTGAGAAAAAATGCATACAAATACACATGAAAAATAATAAATAAAAAGAGATATATTTATACCTCTTGTAGTGTAGAACCTTTAATAAAGTGGAAGCACATGATCTTAGTTTTGTGTCATTGGTTAGGACTTTAGCCACAATTTAAAATGCTGGGAAAAAGGTAACAAATCCACGGTCTAAAAACCCCTTATAGGAGCAGAGAAAATAAAGAAGGAGAATAAGATATATTTTTTTATGTCAAATAGAGATGAAAAATTAGTATCCTCAAATAGGTTTCCTAATCCCTTATTTATAGAGGTTTACTAGAGTTATAACCCTAATAAAAGTTTGATTTCTTTTTATATTAGGATTAGATAATCCTAAACTTATGGATGTATCCAAACTCTATCATAAACTATATAAATAAATTTACCAAAATAGTTAGCATATTTATGTGATAATTTCGAGTTAAAGATGCATTTATATTTTATGGTGGAATGGAGAGAAATCAATGTAGGAAAAAATATAGTTAATTTTAATTTATCTCAATTTAATAAATTTTAATATAAATGATCCTATGAAAAATAAATTCAATTTTAATATTTATGTATGATTGATAATTTAAAGATTTAAAAAGAGAGAGAGAATTTCATTTGCTTTATATTCTTAATTTCTTATGATTCTCTTAAGGCTTTTTTGTTCTCTCCTCTTACCACTGATCAACACTGTTATCAGTGATCATCTAATGCCATCGAACTAATGAGGTTCAATCAACTTTGATCACCAAAATCAAGTAAGTTAGTTTTATATTCTTTATTTTTCCATTTTTTTAAATTTTTGGGGTTTATTTCTTTCTTTGAAACACTTGGGATTTAGATTTTATTCTTTTTCTTATTAGGCATTTAATTTAGTTGAACCTGAAAAGGGTAGTGATTACTGGCTGCCTTAATAAATAGCTCTGAATCTTTATTGCCTCACTAAAAATTAAACTTAAATGTGTGTTTCTAAAATTCTTTTTTTTTATATTGTAGGTTTTATCTTTAATTTTGCCTTTCTATTGCTTGCTTTATTTTATTTGTATACCCAAATACAATTCTTCAAGTGGCTTTTTTTTAAATAATATATTTGCGGTCTCTCTAACTTGCCTAATTTTACCTATATTAGTAAACTTTCTTACTCTATTGCTTATATTCTTAAAGTGGCTTTTCATTGTTCTACATTTGGATCTTTGTCATGGATTCTTTGTGGCTCAGTTTTATGCAAGTAAAAAGGCTCATTAAGTTAAATTATTTATCTCGGTTGTTAGTTTCCATTTTTGATTAGTTGTCTGCTTTGGCTTGTTATTTCAATTTGCTAGTATTTTAAGTTTTTAGGGTTGATTGTTCAATGATTTTCATTATTATTTATTTTAATTAAAAGCCTAAAAATAGACCTTTTATTTATGTAATAAGTCTAACCTATTCATAGGGCTATTGAGGAAATTAAATGATAATTCATAATTTATTAAGGAACTCTAAAATTAGATTCGTTCTTTAATATGGTCCAAGGTTTTAGTCTCTCTTTAACGAGCTGAGCATCATTCAAAATAAGTCAACCAAAAAACTTAGATATAAGGAAGGGTAAAGGGAAGTCAAGGTCAATTGAAATTGATTTTGTGGTTAATTATCCTATGACATGATCTTATTTTATAAAATGTAACAACTTATTATCAGAGCCTAGGCATAAAAACCTAAGCATAAGAACCTAGTGTGGCCAAAATGAAGCTTAAAGCTCATTATGTAGCAACTTGATAATTAGTGGAATACATTATATAAAATGATGACTATAATGAAGAATGAGCCTAGTGTGAGTAATTGGAACATTAAACAAGGTGTGAACATAATGTTAGACATATAAACATAATGATGTACTATTATATAACTACTAGAATTTAAAGAATAATGGGAAAAAATCAAGACAACTTATAAAATAATGACTTAGCATGAAACAATCATGAAATTAGAGAGAAATCAAACATTAAGTGGGAGAACTAGTTATGGCCGAATAGTGTCTTAAATGGCATAATGTGTTATTTTGTTGTTAATTGATATATTAAGCATAAATTGAGTAGTTTCATAATGAATGAAAACATTATGGTAATTTGAGCTTAAAATAATATAAGGACATAATAGTTAATATATAAACATAATGGTATTGTAATGCCATAAAACTTTAGTGGCCTATGAATATTCTTAGTACACGAATAGTATTTTTGATACCGATTTGCAAGGGAAAATTTATTGAGGATGAGATATAAGTCAGCATTACTTTTCGACTTTTAGATTAATAATTTTAAGTAAAGTATATGTTGGAAACTAATAATAAGAAATGAAAATAAAATGAAGTATATAATAATAATAATAATAATAATAATAATAACAACAACAACAACAACAACAACAACAACAATAACAACAACAACAACAACAACAACAATAGTATAATAAGTGACACCAATAGCCATAGTCCTCGAATTCCTAAAATTCTCGAGACAAAAAAAAACTATGGCCATAAATTTGTTAAAGAAATAATAATTAAAAGAAAGAGAAGACAAAAAGATAAAAAGGAAGATAAGAGGAGAGAGGGAGAACGCTTGAAGGGTGTTACCATCGATCAATGGTGCCCTCGCTGACGATCCTTGAGCCATCATTTCCTCCTATCACTAGCCTCAACTTCATTGTTGCTCCATCCCTGCCACCAAAGGCCTTCATTCTCTCACCCATTTCCTTTCTCTCTTAATCGAAGATGTGTTTCCTCTCTTTTCAGCAACCTGCAATAGAGATAAGTAACATGATCGACACTAGTGAGACCCCAAGGTCAAGATGATCTCTTCAATGCCTATGACTCATTTCCACTCTTTGGTAATGAGTAAATCAAAGAGGGAGAAATCGATGATTCTTGAGCAGATCCAAATCAAATTATAGTCCATTAGAGCACATGATCAATGTTGTAGGATTCCTCTCAACATCGGCTACCCCCAAGTGTCCTTGGTTTCATGCTAGTGAAACATCGATGATCGATCCAGTAAGGCTCTATAAGCACTGGGTCCTAAGGCAGCTCTTAATCAGAGTTACCTAATGAGAAAATGGTTTCTTATAAATAGATAAGGATTTGAGGTGTTATGATTTCTCCCCGAATTTCATGTTTTCAAAATATTTTTTGATCTCTCTTATAAGCTTTAAATGTTTAAAAATCATTTTTAGGTTTTTTTCCCTCTTTTCTTTCAATTAGTAGTGCAAAATGAGAAAATTGAATTTCAAATCTTAAAGCAATTTGGAGTGTTTTGGCTTTATCTTAGCCTAAAGATCTCATAATTAGATGATTATAAAGCAAATTGAATATAAATACATAGATATAAAACTATGATAGGACACCTAAACCTATTTCAGTCCTTAAGATTCTCAAAATTAAGCTTGAATATAAATGACCTGATTCTGTCCCTGCATCTAGACCAGTCTATAATAATTTCGGCATAACTTTCTAAGTAGAGCTCATTTTGAGATAAATCAATTTTAATAGAAGGTAGACTTATCTTTAAGAAACTTTCATGAATAGAGTATGACCAAATTCTGAATCCATTGTTCCCAGTATATTTTTCAAATTTAAAACACCAATTTTGTCCCTAAAAATTTCCTAGGAGCAAGCATCAGTATGTTTTCAATAAATTCTAATCTACACATCCAAATTGAGCTATTTTTGATTCATTGGAAATCTTCAACAAAGGGGAACAAATATCTAGAAGATACTTTGTTGATATAATGGCATTTTCAAGCCTAAAAATGGCATAATATATCAAGTTAAAGGCCAGTTAGCTGATAAAAAGGGTAAAGTCAAAGTCAACAGGTTTGGGAGTAACTCGTTGACTAGGTTCGTTCCAAAACTATATTTTACAACTAGAAAAAGGGGGAAAACCAAGGATAGATATCCCTTTTGAACTTATCCTATTTGTGGCTTTAAGCAAATGTTATAATGAATAAAGAAGAGTCTGTTGAATTAAATATGTTCTTAAAAATGGTAAAGCCTACGGGTCTTAGTTCAGTTGTGGATTAGATAGGCATGCCTAAAGGGATACAGTTGCAACTGCCATAGTTGACCCCGTTTGGGTCCATTGTTTATTCCCTTATAGAACCATAGTTCGGCCCTTTTGGGTCCATCGTTTGATATCTTCGGATATCCACAGTTTGATATCTTTAGATATCTATTGTTCACTACAAAAAAAATCATCAAATAGCAACAGAAATTAGCAATGAAAATTGTTGATTTTTCATTGCTAATTAAAATTAGCAACAAAAAGTTCGGTTGCAAATTCATTAGTTGTTATTTTTTAAAAACGAAATTTATTTCTGTTGCTAAATTTAGCAATGGAATACAAAATCCATTGCGAAATCCACTAAGTGAAATATTCGGTGAATTGGCTAAAATTAGCAATGGAAACTAATTTAGCAACGAAAATTTTGCTATTTTTATCCACGAATAAAAAAATTTATGATAGTACTATCTGTCGTTATTCCGTCGTAAAAAATTATTACAAATTTTTAATTATAACAATTAGAATAGCAAAATCAAATACTGAAATACTAAAAGTAGATGTAAGAATCATAAAGATATCAAAAAAATAAGGTTAAATCCATATTAACATATCTGTTATGTACTTTGTGCAATTTAAATCCAACTAAGAAAAGATTCCAATTCCATTTAGTTACTAAGATGACAGGTGGTCCATAAGAGAAAAGAAAATAAAAATAAAAAAAGCTGCATTCAATCCTATTAAAATCTATTAATTCAAAAAGGCAAGTTATACTTTTGGTAATTTAATCTATTAAAACATATTAATTACATGCATGAGTTGCTAATTTAATATATCAAAATTACGTCACCATCATTTTAGTTAGAGCTGTAATGTTAACTAAATAACAAAAATTAGCATGGCCTAGCTAATTGACTGCTAAATTGTTGTCTAGCGATGGAATGTGAATATCAGCAATTAAATGTTGACAAAAATTTAATTAACCTAAAAGAGTGTTATGCTACATTTATGAAATACAAAATTCAATCACAAATTAATAGTGTTATCATTCTTTTTGCACTTACTGTTGACAGAAATCTAATTAAAATAAAAGTGTACTGCAATTTAACTGATTCTATATTCCTAGCATTGTACAAGAAATATACAAAAGGTAATTAAAAATCTGATTGATTCATGTTCATAATTTCACACATAAACTACTCAACAATTAACACACAGTAATAGGCCCAACCTCAATCCTCGGCTTGCAGCCTAATTCATATTGCGCATCAGCACTGCCCATCTCTGCAGCTTCCACTAATGCTACCCCTCTATTCATGGCAAAGGAAAAGAAACCAACTTCAATATTGCAATCAATATAACAGGTAATAAAACCACAACAAAAAAAATGGACAAAATACATTAGACCATTATACAATAAATATTAAAATTTGGGTTGAACAGACAAGAAGTTTAATGATTCAACCAATAATCATGGATGGAACTCCGAGTTTACACTTTTCCATTTGAAATTTGAAAATTACCTCATCATTGGATATAACTTTGATCTGGGCTACCTTAGGAACTAGTATCTACACTTGGGTCTTAAAAATTGACTTTTGAGAACCAGCCATATACTAATTAGGGGTTCAGCATATATCACAACCTCCTACCCTTGAAATAGCGATCCCTAATTTTGTTCCAATAATGGCAATGGTGCTGCCAGCTTCAGTTCCACTTGTTGCTGATTTAGGGTTAAGGTTTCCTAAACCTTATGATTGGTTGAGAAGGATTTGGCCAATCTTATCTCCCAATCATTGTCCTAAAGCTACCATGTCAGAATCAATTAGGCTTTCTATGTTGGTTAGTTTCTCTTGTACCTTTATGCTTATTTTATCACCTATAGTGATTGGCTCTGATAACAAATTGTTACGTTTTATAAAATAAGATCATGTCATAGGATAATTAACCAAAAAATCAATTTCAATTGACCTTGACTTCCCTTTACCCTTCCTTATATCTAAGTTTTTTGGTTGACTTATTTTGAATGATGCTCAGCTCGTTAAAGAGAGACTAAAACCTTGGACCACATTAAAGACCGAATCTAATTTTAGAGTTCCTTAATAAATTATTGCTTGTCATTTAATTTCCTCAATAGCCCTATGAATAGGTTAGACTTATTACATAAATAAAAGGCCTATTTTTAGGCTTTTAATTAAAATAAATAATAATGAAAATCATTGAACAATCAACCCTAACAACTTAAAATACTAGCAAATTTAACTAACAAGCCAAAGTAGACAACTAATAAAAAATGGAAACTAACAACCGAGATAAATAATTTAATTTAATGATCCTTTTTACTTGCATAAAACTAAGCCACAATGAATCCACGACAAAGATCCAAATGTAGAACAATGAAAAACCACTTTAAGAATATAGGCAATAGAGTAAGAAAGTTTACTAATATAGGTAAAATTAGGCAAGTTAGAGAGACCGCAAATATATTATTTAAAAAAACAAAAGCCATTTGAAGAATTGCATTTGGGTATACAAATAAAATAAAGCAAGCAATAGAAAGGCACACTTAAAGATAAAACCTACAATATAAAAGAGAAAGGAAATGGGTGAGAGAATGAAGGACTTCGGTGGTAGGGATGGAGCAACAACGAAGTTGAGGCTAGTGATAGGAGGAAATGATGGCTCAAGGATCGTCAACAAGGGCACCATTGATCGATGGTAGCACCCTTCATGCGTTCTACCTCTCTCCTCTTATCTTCCTTTTTATCTTTTTGTCTTCTCTTTCTTTTAATTATTTTTTCTTTAACAAATTTATGGCCATAGTTTTTTTTGTCTCGAGAATTCTAGGAATTTGAGAACTATGGCTATTGGTGTCACTTATTATACTATTGTTGTTATTGTTGTTGTTGTTGTTGTTATTATTATTATTATATACTTCATTTTATTTTCATTTCTTATTATTAGTTTCCAAAATATACTTTACTTAAAATTATTAATCTAAAAGCCGAAAAGTAATGCTGACTTATATCTCATCCTCAATAAATTTTCCCTTGCAAATCGGTATCAAAAATACTATTCGTGTATTAAGAATATTCTTAGGCCACTAAAGTTTTATGGCATTACAATACCATTATATGTTTATATATTAACTATTATGTCCTTACATTATTTTAAGCTCAAATTAACCATAATGTATTCATTCATTATGAAACTACTCAATTTATGCTTAATACATCAATTAACAACAAAATAACACATTATGCCATTTAAGACACTATTTGGCCATAACTAGTTCTCCCACCTAATGTTTGATTTCTCTCTAATTTCATGATTGTTTCATGCTAAGTCATTATTTTATAAGTTGTCTTGATTTTTTCCCATTCTTCTTTAAATTCTAGTAGTTATATAATAGTACATCATTATGTTTATATGTCTAACATTATGTTCACACCTTGTTTAATGTTCCAATTATTCACACCAGGCTCATTCTTCATTATAGTCATCATTTTATATAATGTATTCCACTAATTATCAAGTTGCTACATAATGAGCTATAAGCTTCATTTTAGCCACACTAGGTTCTTATGCTTAGGCTATGGTTTTCCACCTATTATTACATCCTTTATAATCCTTTAATCTTACTAAGGCTTCCTTTATCAACATGCATTCATTTATGCCCACAACTCTTTAATTCTGTAAGTGTGCATCATTATGTACATTATCACTCTACTATGTTCATATGGTTTTTAAGAATTCTAAGTAACCATATTGGATTCGCCACGCACTATATTGTCCATCTTATATCTAATAAGCAAATAATAATCAAATTTTAACATAGCACACCTTGTGTCATCATCCGGCCACCTTGTAGATTTCCTCCCTTTGATTGTTTTTCTTTGTTAATTTTAGGTTATCATATGTTACTACACTAATTTACTAACATGTATAAACTTATTTCTTATATCTAATACAATTACTATAGCTACATAACATAAACTCATACAAAATTTAGGGAAATTTAATAAAATAAAATGCAAGATAACATCTACTTACTTGAATATAGTTTGAAATTAGCTAATTTGCCTTTTCCTCTCCTTGGTCCACTTGGTTTTCTTTTGAAGTTACTTTGGCTGAATTCCTCCTATGTAGTTTCTCCAAAATTTTCTTTTTACTTTCCATGATTTATTTTACTTACACCACCCCATATGAGCTCTAGAGATGGCATTAGGATTTTAGAATTATCTAGGATGGAAGATTTTATGGGATTTTATAAGAGAAGAATGGAGAAATCTTGAGAAAAATGGGGATGATGGGATGGCTGGAGAAGAGGAGGAAATGGGGGGGAATTCTTTAGATTTTTTTTTGATTTTTACCTATTTAAACTAATGTTAATTGGGCCAAACCAGGTTCAACCATTTGTCCCAACTAGCCAAATTTCACTTAATTAATCCAATTTTAGGCTTAATTAATTCCTCCATTAATTTTCATGCTCAATTTTTGATTTTAAATAATTTTACCCCAATAACTTAGGATAATTATGCCCATGGACCAATGAAAAATGCCATTTAACTCTGTTAATTAAATTAAACTCGATTTTCTACCATTTTTTGAAAACTTATGTTCCACTCATCAAAATACTATAAACATGTACCCTAAATGTCTTGAAATACTTAGGAGAGAGTGGATAAAATTTCAAGTCATTCTATGATTGTTTCAAAATAATTCCAACTTCGAAGGAAAAATCAGTTTGTCTAAAATCTAAAAATTCAAAATTCCCATAAAAATTATTTTTGACTTTTAAACACTAATCTAAAATATTTATAATAGATCTGGATGAATGGAAAAATTTTTGAAAGTTCATAGAATATTTTTGAGCTCGGTCAAACTTTTGATAAACCATTTCTAAGGTACCAGGCAAAATCTTCACTATCTGTTTTGAAGGTCCATATAAGCTCAATTTCTTCTCAAATTGTACTAATGAACTATATTTAACACATATTTTCTATTCTAGGGCTAAATCAAATTTCCTGGCCGGTCACCCATCTTAAAATTTTCTTAGCCTGAGCAAGTTTAACACTTATACGCTTTTAAATTTTATTGTACTATTCTATTGTAATTTCTTCAAAAACTATCCTAGGGTTACTATTTATACTTCAAAAAATTCCATGCATGTACGATATAAATTTTGGGGTGTTACAAAGCTTGTCAAGCAAAAACTCAAAAGGCTTAGGCCAGAATGGGTAGAGAAAGTCAAGGAAGAAGTAAGGAAGCAGATATAGGCTAAGTTTCTAATGGAAATCTAGTATCCCACTTGATTGGAAAATGTAGTTCCAATGGCTAAGAAAGATAAAAAGGATTTAAGTATGTGTGGACTATAGTGATCTTAACAATGTTTTTCCAAAGGTTTACAGACATTTTAGTAGATAGTGCAACTGTTTATGCAATGCATAGCTTTATGGATGGGTATGCTGGATACAATCAGATTCTAAATAAGATTGTGGATAGGATCAAGATGGAATTTATTACTAAATAGGGTATATACGCTTATCGGGTTACGTCATTTGGATTAAAAAATGCAGGTGCTATTTATTAGAGAATGGCTAAGAAAATTTTGGATGACCTAATCCATAAGGAGGTAGAATTTTATGTAGATGATGTGATGATTAAATCAGTAACTTAAGAAGGCCATTTGAAATGTTGGAAAAGTTTTTTGAAAAGATTAACAGTTACAACCTTCGTCTAAACTCAAAGAAGTACGTGTTGGTAGTGACTTTAGGAAAGCTCCTAGGAAATGTTGTGAGTTAAAAGGGCATAGAAGTAGATCCTGATAAAGTGAAGGCCATCAAGGAAATGCTTGTACTACAAAAAAAAAAAGTTCGATGGCTCTTTGATAGACTACAGTATATCATTCGATTCATCGCTAAGCTAACTTCCATATGTGAGCCTACCTTTAAGCTGCTTTGAAAAGATAAGGCAATGGTATGGGATAAAGATTGTCAAGTAGCTTTTGACAATATTGGAGAATACGTCTTACATCCACTAATACTGAGACTGCCATAAATCGAAAAGCTTTTGATTTTATATCTGGCTATAGAAGATAGTTCAGTAAGAGCCATGATGGCTCAAGAGGATGATTTTGGGATTGAATATGCCATATATTATCTCAATAAGAAGTTTCTACAATACAAAACTAAGTATGTGGAGGCAGAGAAGATTTACTTTTCAATCATTTGGGCCTCTAAAAAGCTATGAACTATTTTCATTCGTATAAAGTGTAAGCAATAGCCAAGCAAAATCTTCTTAAATACTTGCAAGAAGAGCCCTTACTATGGGGAAAAATAGGAAGATGGCTGATTTTTTTATAGGAGTTTGATATCAAGTACATTACCAAAAAATAATCAAGGGAAGGGCTGTAACCGAATTTCTAGTAGATCAACTATTAAAGGGGGAAGAAATATTTTATGAGTTCCTTAATGAGAACATTATAGCTATAGCTGTTCGGGGATGGCAAATATTCTTTGATGGAGCTATGAACAAGAAAGGTGTAGGGATATGAGTAATTTTGAGAACCCCTAAGGGAGAAAAGCTACCTTTAGCCAAAAAATTCAAATATAAGGCCACTAATAATAAGGCTGAATATGAAGCATACATCTTTGGATTGGAAGCTTTATTAGCTCTAGGGGTAAGAAGTACAGAAGTTTATAGTGATTCATCTTTGGTGGTTTACTAAGCAAAAGGTGAGTAGGTTGTAAAAAAAAGAGTAGTTAGTACCTTATATGAGATGTCTAAAGGCTTTGAGTGATCAATTCGAGGTTTGTACTTTTGACTATATTCCTCAAGATAAAACCAGTTAGCATATGCCTTGGTGATGCTGGTGTCAATGTGGGATAATCAGAAGAGGCAAACATAAAGCTTATAGTCATTTTTAGCTCTGATAAACCATCTTTTGAGGCCAAATGAGTGATGGATATTGAGGCAAATGATGGGAAGCCTTGGTATTTTGATATTCAAAATTACCTTGAAAATTATATATTCTTAAAGGAGGCTACGAAAAAGGATCAGAGAATGTTATGCGAGTATCTACTTACATCATCATTGTAGATAGGGTATTATACAAAAGGTAGGCAGATGGCCTATAATTAAGGTGTATAGATGATAAAAAAAAGTCAAGAAAGTTATGAAAAAGGTCTATGCTAGTGGTGCTGACATGAATGGATTAACCTTAGCCAAAAAGATAATACGCCAGAGGTTCTTTTAGCTTACTATGGATACAAATAAAGGCTAAGTTTTTAGTAAGAGTCTAACATCCCACTTGATTGGAAAATGTAGTTCTAGTGACTAAGAAATATGGAAGGGTTTGAGTCTATGTGGACTACAAGGATTTGAACAAGACTTGTAAAAAAGATGACATAGACATTCTAGTAGATAGTGCAGCTGCTTGTACAATGCATAGCTTTGTGGATGGATATGTTGGATACAATTAAATTCTAAATAAGATTGTGGATACGATCACGATGGCATTTATTACTAAATGAGGCACATACACTTACCGGGTGTAGACATTGGATCCTAAGGCGGCTCCTTATTAGAGTTACCTAATGAGAAAATGATTTCTCATAAATGGACAAGAAGCAGAGGTGCCAAGCTTTCTTTCTGGGTTTTATGTTTTCAAATTTTTTTATATCTCTTACGAATTTTAAATGTTTAAAAATCCTTTTTGAGGCCTTTTCCCTCCTTTTTCTTTCAAATAGTGCAAAATGAGAAATTTGATTTTTAAAACTTGGAGTAGTCTAGAGTTTTTTGATTTTATCTTAGCCTAATGACCTCCTAATTAGGTAATTTTAAAGCCATATGAATCTTAAGACATAGATCTAGCACTTTGATGAAGAAACCTAGACTTAGTTCAACCTTTACAATTCTTAAAATTAGGCTTAAGCGTAAATTACCTGAATATATCCCTACACCTAGATCAATCTATAATGTTTTGGGCATAACTCCCCCTGTAGAGCACATATTGAGATGAATCTAATTTTAATAGAAATTAAACTCATTTTCAAAAACTTTTATGAAGAGAGAATGACCTAATTCTTAACCATTTATTTCCAGTAATTTTCAAAGTTAAAATACCAATTATATCCCTGAAAATTTTCCAGGATTAGTTGTCAATATTTTGGCCATAAAACATAATTTACAAGTGCAAGTTAAGTGATTTCTAATTCATTAGAGATCCAAGACATAGGGTAATAAATTTATAAAAGACACCTAGTCAAAAGAACGGCATTTTGGGGCCTAAATATGGAAAACAGTTTGAGTTAGAGGTCAATTGGCAGAGAAAAGAGGAAAAAGTAAAAGCCAACTCATGGACCAAGCCCATGACTGACCCAAAATTTGCAAAATAAGCCCAAAAGTATGGGAAAAAGGCTAAAACAATTGTGGGACATCCTTATCCCATTTAAGGGATTTTTTTATGGGAAAACTTAGCCATTAAGGCTAATCTCTCTCCCTCTCTCTCTCTCGCTCACGTGACTCCCTCTCCGTAGACTTCTTCTTCTTCTTGCTTTCTTTTCTCCTCTTTAATGAAAATTATATAATTTTTTAATCCCAAAAATTCCAAAAATATCATAAAAAATTCATAGAGCATGAAATCCTTATCCCTTGACAAACCAACACTAAAGGTAATATTCTCGAGCCTTAAAACCTGTAAATTTAAATATTTAGTTTTGATTAATTATATAAATAAGTTTTTTTAACTTATTGTTTAATTAATTTTATATCTATGTTAATTTATTGTTAATTTCACATATTTGTCAATTAGTTGTTAATTAATTATAAATATATTAACTTTTCAACTTATTTTGGGATTTATTTATTATTGTAGTTAATAAATTAATTATTCTATTTTGTTAGTTTGTTGAGTTTGTGTTTGTTTAATTCCATTAATTATTTGTTAATTAACTTAATATATTAGGCCATTTACCAATTAATGGTTTTATTATTATTTTGTTATCTAATTTTGTAATTAATTTTTTATATTAACCAATAAATTAATTGTTGTTTAGGTGTTTTATATTTTAATATATAAATTATTTATTTAATTTCATTATTTACTAATTAATTGGTTTTACTGTTAATTTGTTAATTATATTAACTTCATTAAATTAATTGTTTATTTAATATTTTTGTATATTTTAATTAGTGTGTTATTTGAAGTTTTTTTTGTAGTTTTTTTTGGGTCAAGAATGGTGATTTCCTTAATTCAATGTTTTGTCAGGTCTTTTAGTGATGCTTGCTTATTCCTGTCACTAACGAATTTTTCCTTTAAATTCCTTTTGTTGCTGCTGTGGACTTTTAGCGATAGGAGTTTATGGAGACAGTAAAAACCTTCCATCGCTAAAAGTCCAAGTCGCACCACTTCCCATCCGTCACTCATGTCACTCACGTTCCTTTTGTTATTTTTTGTCTTTTCCCTTCTTTGCTTCACTGTTGCTTGGCCAAATGTTTCACCTTCACATTGCTTTATTTATTTTTTTCTTTTTTCATTTAATAATTTTTATCGTTTTAATTAATTATTTTGATTTATTAATATTATTAATCATTAATTTGTTATTTTATTTAATTTATGACTTGATGCTATTAATATTTTCCTTCTAGTGTTTAATTTACTAATATTAAGATGTTAATGTTCTTTTAACACTAATATTTTTTATAATATTTTTTTATTAATAATATGTTTTGTATTTTTATTATTAATTAATTTAATTAATTAATATTTGTGAGAAATTGATTATACCAATTTATTCTTTCTCTCATAATATATTTTAATTAGTGATTATTGTCTATTTATGTTTTTTTATTTAATTAGTCAAATTAATTAATATTTGTGCAATATTTAATTTATTTAATTCAATTTATATTTTTTATCCTTATCTTAATGATAATATTTATAATAATCATTATTAATATTATCCTTAATGCTTTTATTTTATATGTTATTATATTCATTTAATTTATCAATTTATTTCATATACTTAATTATTGTATTTAATTTATTACCGATTGCTTACTTTTTTCCGTCATTATATATATATATATATATATATATATATATATATATATATATATATATATATATCCCCTTTCTAGGTCGAACAAGAGGACAAGGCGGAGTAAACTAAATTAGGATTTGTATTCTTGTTAATTATTTTGAGCTTGTATTTAATTTCCTAATTACTTCCCGAAAATATGTAATAGCTAGTAAAAATAGCTTTTTATACGCTCTAATTAAAATAACACCAAAATATTTTCTATTTAATTAAATTAGATTTTTCTCATAAAATGGACCAAAGTCCTATTTTATTCCAAAAAGTACGTAAAGGAATTTCATAAATGTGCATGAAGGAATCAATGTTCCTAATTCAATAAATAACCGATTTTATGCATGCTTTATTCGTATTATTATTTTTCTCATATCATTGTTTAGCATAAATAAATGTTTTTATTCAAACGATAAATCTAAAAACTCACTAAATAATTTATAAAAGTTTAAGTGGGATTTTTTTCCACAATAAAAGGGACTAATGTCCCGATTTTCACCCATAAAATAACATGTAAATTAAGATTTTTTCTATACAACTACAAATACATTTCTATTTTAAATTAACTAACACAATTCTTCTTCCAAAGTCATGAGGGATCAATTATCTCATCTTTATTCAAAGTACATCTAAAATGCTACTTGTTTTGTAAATATGCATGCGAGGACCAATGTCCTCATTTAAAGGAATCCAATTAATTTCATGATTTATGTATGGTTTTATCTTTACATTTATTCTTTAATTCTTCAATTCTTTCAAATGCCATGCTTTACCTCTTTCAACGTGATTGAATACACTTTTACTTTTATACATAATAACTCATGTGAGAAAAGAGAAAAAATATATTAATCGCTAAAACTTATTTATATAACATTAACCAAAGGTATAAATAGGAGTGAAATCTAAACTCTCTGGTTTCGGTATCATAAGATATTAAAAAAATTATTTTCCCAATATTCTATTAGGTGGCGACTTTTAAATTTATGCCTTGTGATGCTCGAAAGATACCTCATAAGTCATTTGTTAGTAAATGGATATGGATACTCTAATACGTTATCTCATGCCTTTTAAAGGCCTGAGTGCATTTCATGTTAGACTGAATCCCTATCCATTTTGAAGTGATCAGATTTTATGAGTTAAATGAACCTTGATCTGATCTCGAGCCTTAAAAGCAAGCTTTTGAGAGCAAATCGGATGCCTACGGGGTTCGATGCTTATCACAGTGGCAACTCCGCTGGGGACTATAAGATTTTTCTTTGAAAGTATTTTTGGTTAATTTGATATAAATGATTTTGGAGATTAAAATATTTTATCTCTTTTTAAAAAATGACATTGCATTACATTCATACTAGAGGCTTAGAATTAAGTTAGGCATCCCTCTCTTAGCCCTAATGCATTCCCAAAGCATGACCCTATGTTCACTCAATATAGAAAAGTGTTAGGAAGGATCACCAGCCTAAGCCTCGTACATTTTAGTATATTTAATTGCAACCCGATTGATTGTTATGCTCGTGATGAGCTAGACCCATTGGTAAGGAACACAATTAAGTAGCACTAAAGCCATATCACCGGATTTAATCCCATGTAATGGCATATACTTTCACTAAGGGGTATGCACTATAATACATTGCTTGTGATGAGGGCTTTTATGTATTGAATAAATCCCAATAAACTTAGATATCTGCTCACTAAAGGCTTTCACACCCAATGGGCACATTTTAGTTTATTTGGATTGTTCAAATACACAATTGACAAAATCCATTCACATGCGCTTTTAATAAAAAGAGGTTATGCTGCCGAGTTTTCACCATGCATTATACACATTCATTGGATTCCCTATTGGCCCATGAGCTAATATCACCTAAGAAAGAGACCATATAACCTCCTGTGTAGGAGCAATAAGGTTGGAAGCATTTATTTCCTTTCTTTCGCATATGGTTGTTCATGTTGTATATATGCATACATGTATTTTTAGTAAATTGTAAATTAAAATAATAACTAAAAAGTTTGCATGTTTTGAATATATAGTTTTTTCTTGATGTATGTACATCATGTCTTGCATATAATTTTTTCTTGAATGTATCGCGTCTTAAAATGTAAATGTAAATTAAAACATGTAAATCATGGGTGCATAACTTTATGCATGTACATGTATCTCATTTTGTATGCAAACAAAAAAATAATATGATAATGTGAAATGCATGCATTCTATATGTAAATTTTATTTACTATAAAAATGTGTATGTCTCATTTTGTGTGATATAAAATGTGCATTCTACATTAGCTTTTATATCTTGCTTCATGCATAAAATTCTTTCATACATCATATGTATGTCATGCTTATACATCGCTTGTATGTTACACATCATTGCATTCTATACTACCATTTGAGTCATGCATCATGAGTATGCCATTTATTTATATTATTATTATTCATTGATGTGTAACATATTCACCATATGTCATGTATGTAACACATTCATGCATTATGCATCACATATATGCCATGTACCATATATGTGCTTAGTATGTCCATGTATCATGTGCATTTTATACATCACATATTGTCACATGTATATACTATATGCTTATTCGTTTGATGTTGTATAACTAATATACACATGCATCATGCATAATATATGCATCATTCACATGTATCATCATGTACTGACTCATATATACGTAGTATGCTCATGCATTGTCCATATAATGTAATGATTAACCCACGCATCACATGTAGTATGTTTACTCTTATACATCATCTTATATATCAATACTATGCAAAGAGTGTGAATAATAATACATTAATGTTACCATGGCATGAACATATATTTAGTATGCATTTATATATTAATGGATGTCATAACACACGTATGTTGACATACATCATGACATACACATATGCCTATCCTACATATACACAGTGATGCTTGTCATGAAGTGTATGTATTAACATACATAATGGTATGCGTATAAATACATTCCCTATAGCATATACTATATGCATATTGGTTGGCATATATAGGTATTCACTATCACACATATTGACGAGTGGCTAAGCATACATTATGATATGATATATATTTGTCATACATGTGTATGTTGACATATGGCATAGTATGAACATATAGACATACATCTTAGCACGTACATAACGACATGTAAACATACCATATAACATGAATATGGTGACATTAGTCATATCTTGAATGTATAAAACATTCATCATTCATCATAGCCTGTATAAATGAGCACACATAAGCCATGGCATGTATATTTAAATATTTATCATGCATCATAGCATGTGTGTGTGTGTGTTTTCCATTACATTGGCATTACATCCATCATTGTATGTATGTATTAACATACATTGTAGCATGTATATATAAACATTTGTTATCACATATGCATAATTGATAGGTATCTTAACATGAATTTATCAACATGCATCATGACATATGCATATTAATCATTAAGTCATTTCTCATACATGTGATTATATGCATAAGTATGTAGATTTCATATTTTCCATATGTTGATTCAGGTATGTAAAACGAGTGCCATGCATGTTCCATATCAAACTACATGCTATATTGTGCGCATTTGAGCATGTTACATTTTCTCTTCTCATGATTGTATGTGTATACACCATTACTGCATACGATTATGCATGAGGTATGTAATGAATATATATCTTATATTATTATACCATATATGCACATTGCATATATCATATGCATATGCTTTCATATCATGTTGTACACCATGTATGCATCCCATTCATTATATACTCTTATGTCTACAATATATATGCATGTCATACACTATATGCAACCATCCATATACTATACCATGTTTCATATCATGAGTATTCTGCATACATCTTGTACTTTTGCATGTGGGATCTTTTTCCATGTCACACAATTCATTGATGTGCATCAAACATCTTGTGTCATATCACACACACACTCACTACCATTGTGTAAATCATATTTACATACATATATGTCATATATTGTGAGTTGTCATTTGTATACCATATTCTACATTGTGTATATAAACTTGTATGTTTGAGACAGGTTATCTACTTTTACACTACATGTCGTATACATTTATCCTTAAATTATGTCGTATTCTGCAAACACCTTTATCATACATATGTTGTACGCATATGCATTACTTGTCATATCAAGCTACATTTGTTTTTTATTTTTATTTTTATTTTTATTTTTTATTTCCCTATTATATGCCATACATATGCATCATATAAGTATGCCTTAAAAATAAAATATGGGAAAATAATAAAATTTATACATCCCATTTTATGTGAACATTTTATTTTAATATACATTCATTGTCTACATCATTTTAACCCTTTAATTTTTTTCAGCCATTTAACTTCACCTAGGTGGTTTAGAGGTTCTAATGGATGACTTCCTAGTGGGCTTCATATGAGATAATCGAAAACAAAATTGAAATCAGAGGTAAGTTCGGGGGTCATATTTCAATAGTAACTTCGTAGCACATAGAAATAACAATTTTTTCATAGATTGGGACTTTCGATTCTTAGGAATTGGATAGGAGATTTTATGAGTTTGAAAGGAGAATTAAGCACTTGATGGATGAACTTATGCTCACTTTGGTGCCATATACCAAGTTGCATCTTGATGCTTTTATCATTGGATAAGAATGATTGACAACTATAAGGATACCTCTGTTAGATGATGAATTTAAGTGTTTAAGGCTTAGAATTTTACCTACTATCGATACAGGGGTAAGACACCATTTATCTTACCGGATGAATCGAGGAAATAAGGGAGATGTGCATTGTAATACGACTTCATACCCATCCAAAACAAAGATACAGCAACAACACAAACCCTAAAAAGCAACGTATTTGAGATGGAGTACAACTTAAAATCAAACTTAGATTTGTATTTGAAAGATGCATTAATGTGAACTTCAGCTTAATTACTAGAAGAAATGAAAAGAATGAAAGTGCTTGGTTTCTCATAGCTAAATCTCTTTGATCTTTTAAGTATGGATAAGAGGTTTGATGATATTGAAAAGGAGATTACATCAATAAAGACTAGGCTGATAAACTCTATAGCTTCTTTTAAAGTAGAAAGTGAGTGCAAGTAGGCTAACAATCTTGAAAGGATAGGTATTACTAGACCTATAGCAAATATAACCTATATCTTTAATTTGCAGCTTGAATTGTCAAGTGCCAAAAAGGTAAGACCACCTAAAGGTGAAGGAACTTTTTTAATAAGATTTCCATCAACCGTAAATGGAGGAAATATGGTACATTAGCTTCGTTCACTAGCCGAAATGATGTAAGATATTTGGCTACAGGGGATGGACCAACAATCTTAAAGGGTGGTTACTATGATGATCAACAAAGGTATATAAGTTCAGAGTATAATGGTAGAGGTGGCAGTAAAGGTGGCCATAGTAGTATTCTTGAGACTATAAGGAAAGCCTTTTCATAGTAGAGACTAGATGTGGGAAAGCCACTATCATGGTATTTTGAGCACTTGGTGAAGGAAGGAAAGTTGAAGTATTTACCAGCTAAGCCTACCGAGAACATGGGAAAGCCAGAACATGAGCCAATTGGTATTATGCTTATCATAAGCACATAAGGCATGAGTTTGATTACTATCACACTTTAGAAAGACATATTTAGGGCATTATTGATCTTGAACAGATGGTGCCAGGCAAAAGAAGAAGGAATGAGTTGTGATTTTATGAAAACTCAACTTTGTTTAGCTTGTCAGATGGTATATAGTTAGAGGTGTGTAAAGTAGCTGTGATATCCAACTTTTGGTTGTACAGTTTAATGGTAAGAAGGTTAAAGAATCGTACGATGTATATATCACTATTGACCTTAGGCACAGCTCGGAGAGTGAAAACCTCGAGATATAAAAGGAATTTTTACTGCCTGCACTTGTAGTGAGAAAGATGTAATATAAGTGACTTTTTGCTAATGTAGCATATGCTTATATTTCTTTAGCTATGTTAATAATATGAGTTTTTCTTATGAATGCTATGTCTTGGTTTAGTGCATCATGCATGGCAATGATTATGGCATTTATATAAGGCATTAATTCGATAAACACTCTATTTGATCTCAAGATAAATAACACCTTGATTATAACTAATATGGATCCTGAAGTTAGAATATCTTAAGAGAATGAAATAATAAATAATGAAAACAAAAATAATAAAAAAGGAAGTCTTTGCCTGAACCTGACATGACATGATAAAAATTGACAAAAATATAATGAAATATGTCATCCCAGTCTATCTGAACTGTAGGCCATTTAAGCAACAAGTTTGAAGACCCTTTTAAAGAGTTAAGGAGATAAGATGAAATTTCCACATGACAATTATCAAGGGAATTGATAGGAAGCAACATATTTATTACTTAGGGATGTCTCAAAGAAGAGCTAAAGAATGAGCCATAAGTTGCTAGCTCGATTTGTTATCCTAAGTGAAGCATTATGGATAACTTGTATGAAGGCTTCCATGTCAGACGTAAATGAAGAAACAAGATGATAGGTGAAGTTTCAAAGACTATTCCTTTCCTCTTAAAATTTAAATATGGGCATATCGCAAAAAATCAAGATCAAGTTTCAACTGTGAAAAAATTGGTTTGAGAGCTCAATTGTCAAGGTCAAATGACAAAGCAAGGTCTTCTGCAGTTCAAGAAGAACATTCAGGTCAAGTTTAGAAAAAAAGAGAAAGGTTAGCTTAATCTTTTGAAAAAGTGGGTTCATGGCCATTTTTTTTGGAAGAAACCAATCAAATCAAATGCTTCTAGCTACCCTAACTAAGGTTAAACCTTTTCTATTGAAATGCCATAGATAGAAAGGATAACCGATTTTCACCAGTAATGGTCAAAAGGATCTAATGAGTTAAGCAGTGGTGATGCACTGAAATGGGTTCTGTAGTAAAGACAAAAAATATAAGACATAAAGAAAAAAATAAAACAACAAAATAAAAATAGGAAAATATACTTCCACTGGGGTAAAAATTGAAAAAAGGCATCCTAGTTAAAAATTAGGGGTTGAGAGAAAATATTCAATTAAGAAAACCCATAAGGGTTGATTGATAACATGAGTCAGGTGCAAACAAGGTGTTATTTTATAAGTTTGAATAGACATGTTTTTGAATTACATGTTTTGGTATACTTGCTATTATTGCTATATGATGCATGTTGGATTTTTTATGGTTACATGCATCATATACATGAGCGGAATTTTAAAATTTTTAACCATATGATCTGATCTTGCCATGAATACACAATATAACTATATGAGAATAAGAAAAATCACCTTTGATTTTTGTTGAACAGTTGATTTTACTTCGCACCGGGTTGTCGCAAACCACAGTGTCCAAAATCGAACACCTCCAATGAGTAATCCACACTAGAGAGGGGTAAATTGAACCAACAAATTGGTGTTCAACTAGGGCTGGCCGAAATTCCCAAGAGCTAGCTTGGGAAGTGGCGCAAAAGTGGAGAAAGAATTAAGAGAAAAAGACTTTCCTTTTGTTTTAATCACCTAACCCTAATTCTCATTAGTTGGCCTTTTATAGTTAGGTTAAAATTCCAACTCCTTAATGAGATTGGGCTCTTTAAAATTGCTGGAGAATTATTAATTGGGCCTCTGGAATTAATTATAATCATTTGGGCTTAATTAAATCCAAATTAAATCTTTTCATAAAAGACCATGCACAAAATCCACAAACTAGGCCATTTGTGCATCTAATTGGATTTAAATACCCAAATGGATTCCAAATCCAACCAAATTAAATATGTGAGTTCCATAACACTTATGTAACATATATAAATTAATTTAGTCCAAGAAAAAGCCCTCCAAGCCCTTCTGTTTGGAGTTGGCGTGTAGCCCTCTTTTGAAGGGCTTCCTCCAACTTCTTCATTCCTTTGGCCCTTTATAATTTCTCCAATGGTCCTATTAATTATTATATCAGTCCTATAACACTTATAGTAGTCTTATAACACTTATAAGACAATAATAATTAATCATGAAATACATTATTTCATTTAGGTCCAATTTACAGAACATTTCTCAAAAGTTCCGCGGACAATTTTATTTGATCATAATTAATTAAACTCTTTAATTAATTATTATCATATTCTCCTCTCTACCTTTATAATAATATCAAATATTATTATCCTTGTCATTTTACCATTTTACCCTTTTCTCTATATGTGTGTGACCTATTGGGTTCCTGTCCATGTTGGCAGTATAATATGTAATTGTGAGTTCTATTCAAAACTCACATGATTTAAACTCCTTTAAATCATTTTATCAATCTCTATTGATATTTTGATACATCATTATACAAGTCATGATTGGCCTCTAGCTAGGCATCATGACTACCCAAATGTCAGGAAAGTCATGTGGTTTGACTGTACCCTTCCATAGAAACAGTTACCGTGCAATTACTCCTTTCACCACTCTTATCTCAATTAGATTCTGAGTATGGATTTCTGTCAACTCACATAAATCTAATTATGTATGTTCTATTAATTTAACCATTGTTCCTAAAATGCCCTTCATGGATCTCCATCCATCTCGGCATATTACTCTGGCCAGAGATTCACTGAACAAGGTAATTATAGAATCATGTGAGATAACTTCCCTTGTTAAATCTGGGATGGTGAATCCTTTGTCAATCACTCAACTATCTTCAAGTAGGTCATGATATACCCAATCTCCTAACTATGTTCACTCCCAGTTGGAAGTAATCAGTTATGGAGTCAAAGTATACCACTTGCTACTTAAGATAACTTTGGTGATCTCAAGTCTAAGGATACTTGCACAACCGCTATGAAGAGATTCCTCACTGACATAGATTTAATATCCATATGAGGATTCTCTTTGCAGGTCTCCAATGAACTTGTTCCTCTAACAAGCATCCACATGTTAGCTTTGATTATCATCCATAATCACAACTATGAGAACCATTGCTTGAACCATTCAAGAAGCATAACATGTGCTAGTCTGTCCGAATTAACAATGTCCTATCTTGTTAATTCTATGACTAAGGATATTTAGATATTAACACATTTGCATGCGATAGACATCTCACATCATGAACACCTTCATGATTGCCTTTGCACTGTGTTTATAATATCTAGGACTTCATTTATTAATTTAAGATTTACAAACTCATGTATTCAAACACAACATTAATAAATGAATGATGCCTTTTATTAAGAATATAAATTTCATACATATATGAAAAACATCCCTATTACATGGGCTCTAGGGCATACTCTCCAACAATCTCCCACTTGCACTAGAGCCAATCACTCATATGTCTCAGACCCATGCTATTTATATGGTGATCATGCTTTATCTGGGAAAGTGCTTTAGTGAGGGGATCCGCCACATTGTCATCTATGGGAACCCTTTCTATTTTCACATCATTTCTAGCTACTATTTCCCTTATGAGATGGTAGCGTCTGAGAACATGTTTGGATCGCTGATGAGACCGTGGTTCCTTTGCTTGCGCAATGGCTCCATTGTTGTCACAATATAAAGGAATTGGATCAACAATGCTAGGCACCACTCCTAGTTCAGTTATGAACTTTTTGATCCAGACTGCTTCTTTGGCTGCTTCTGAAGCAGCAATGTACTTAGCTTCTGTCGTGGAATCAGCAGTTGTTTCTTGTTTGGAACTTTTCCAACTAACTGCTCCTCCTCCCATTATGAACACATAACCAGATTGTGATTTACAATCATCTTTGTCAGATTGGAAGCTGGCATCCGTATACCCATTTACTTCCAAACTGCCCTCTCCAAATACCAAGAACATATCCTTAGTCCTTCTCAAGTACTTAAGAATATTCTTGACAGCTGCCCAATGTTCCTCTCCAAAATTGGATTGGAATCTGCTTGTGACACTCAAAGCAAATGCTACATCTGGACGTGTACATAACATAGCATACATGATAGAACCAATTACAGATGCATATGGTATTCTATTCATGCTCTCTCTATCCTCTAGTGTCTGCGGACACATAGACTTAGAAAGGTGTTTCCCATGCACCATGGGTATAAACCCTTTCTTAGAGAGATCCATATTGAACCTCTTCAATACTTTATCTATATATGTACTCTGAGAAAGACCCAGCAACCTATTGGATCTATCTCTATAGATCCTTATTCCAAGAATATAGGATACTTCTCCAAGGTCTTTCATGGAGAATTGCTTGGATAACCATATTTTAACAGATTGGAGAAGAGAAATGTCATTTCCCATGATCAATATGTCATCTACATATAGAACTAGGAAGACAATTGCACTCCCACTGACCCTTTTATACACACAAGGTTCATCTTCATTCTGTGAGAAACCAAACTCTTTGATTGTCTCATTGAATCGTATGTTCCAGCTCCTAGAGGCTTGCTTCAATCCATAAATGGATCTTTGAAGCTTGCATACCTTTTCGCCATTTCCTGATGTGAATCCTTCTGGTTGTGTCATATACACATCCTCAGAAAGATTTCCATTAAGGAAAGCTGTCTTCACATCCATTTGCCAAATCTCATAATCATAATGAGCTGCAATGGCTAAAAGTATTCTTATAGACTTAAGCATCGCTACAGGAGAAAAAGTTTCGTCATAGTCAATACCTTCTTTTTGACGATAACCTTTTGCTACTAAGCGAGCTTTATAGGTAACTATATTACCTTCCATGTCAGTCTTCTTTTTGAAGACCCATTTGCACCCTATGGGTTTTATCCCTTCAGGTGGTTGAGTTAAAGTCCATACTTTATTCTCATACATGGAGTCCATTTCGGACTGCATAGCCTTAAGCCATAAATCACGTTCTGAACTGTTCAAAACTTCTTGATAGCTTGTAGGCTCATTGTCCTCTACTACAGTTATGCCTCTATCCGAATCAATGTGAAATCCATATCTCACAGGGATAGAACGCATCCTAGTAGACCTTCTAGGATTTTGTGTATAATCAGGTTCAACTGTAATCTCATCATTATGAAATTCAGTTTCGGGTTCAATCGGTTGATCTACTTCTATTTGTGGGTCCTGAACTTCACCAAGTTCAATTTTACTCCCACTGTCTTCTCGTAGGAGAAACTCTTTTTCCAAGAAGACAGCATGCCTTGAAACAAACACTTTTTGTTCTAAGGGATTATAGAAATAATATCCAAACGTTTCTTTTGGATATCCCACAAATAAACATTTGTCAGACTTAACATCCAGTTTGTCTGACATTGTCCTCTTCACATAAGCAGGACAACCCCATACTTTCATATGAGAAAGCATGGGTTTCTTGTTATTCCACATCTCATATGGAGTAACATCAACCGATTTACTAGGAACTCTATTTAACACATAAACAGCAGTTTCTAGTGCATACCCCCAAAAAGACTTAGGCAAGTCCGCTCGGCTCATCATTGATCGAACCATATCTAATAGTGTTCGATTCCTCCTTTCAGATACACCATTGTGTTGTGGTGTATATGGAGGAGTCCATTGAGATAAAATCCCATTATCTCTAAGATAATCCCGAAACTCTTGACTTAAGTATTCTCCACCTCGATCTGATCTAAGTGTTTTAATACTTTTGCCAAGTTGTTTCTCTACTTCATTTCTGAATTCTTTGAACTTTTCAAATGCTTCAGACTTATATTTCATTAGATAGATGTATCCAAACCTGGAATAATCATCTATGAAAGTAATGAAGTAGGAGTAACCTCCTCTAGCATGTGTAGTCATTGGACCACATACATCCGAATGTATTAAGTCCAAAACCATTTTAGCTCGTTCTCCTTTACCAATAAAGGGAGCTTTTGTCATTTTTCCCAATAAACAAGATTCGCATGTATCAAATGATTCATAATCAAATGATCCCAAATCACCTGACTTGTGCAATTTGGTCATGCGTTTTTCATTTATGTGGCCTAAACGACAATGCCATAAGTATGAGGTATTTAGATTATCATGTTTCATTCTCTTGGTATCCACATTATGTACTTCTTTAATTAAATCAAGAACAAATATACCATTCTCAATGATAGCTTTTGCATAAAATATATTGTTCTTAAAAATGTAACAACATTTGTCCTTTAAAGAAATATCATAATCGTTCATTAAACAACTGAAAGAAATAATACTCTTGGACAAAGCTGGAACATAATAACAATTATTTAATTCCAGTACTAATCCACTCGGAAGAGGCAAATGATAAGTCCCCACAACAGTTGTAGAGATGTTTTGTCCAGTAGCTGACTGCAAACAAATCTCTGCCTTTCCAACTCTTCTAAAGCTTCTAAGCCCCTGTAGATCATTACATAAATGAGATCCACATCCGGTATCTAATACCCAATATTGTTTTGAAGCAATAGAATAAGTATTAATTTCAATCATATGAATACCTGAAGTAGATGCAACAACTTGCTTCTTCTCCTTAAGAGAATCTAGATAGGCCTTGCAGTTACGCTTCCAATGACCATCTTTTCCACAATGGAAGCAAGTTCCTTTGGGATTCTCTTTCTTGGCAACCTTCTTCTTGGAGATCCCACCATTCTTTGGCTGCGCCTTGGTTATCATCTTCTTCTTCTGCTTCTTGCCTTTAGCAGAAGTGACAACCATGACACTTTTTGGATCTTTCTTAAATGATCCATCAGCTGTCTTGAGCATGTTGATTAACTCAGGAATGGATACTTGGATCTTGTTCATGTTGAAGTTAAGCACAAAAGGTGCATAACTTAGAGCCAACGAGTACAAGATTAAATCTATGTATAGATCATTATCCATAACATAGCCAAGTCTACTCAAATGCTCAATATACCCATACATCTTCAATGCATGAGCAGCAGCTGAAGTGCCTTCCACCATTTTGCAACTAAATAAAGCTCGAGCAATCTCATATTGCTCAGTTCTAGCCTGAGAAGAATAAAGCTCCTTTAGATGCAAAACAATGGTTCTAGCATCCATCATTTCATGTTGCTTCTGAAGCTCCGAGGACATAGCACCCAGCATCAAACATGTTGCTGCTTCACTATCCTCCATGTATTTTCGATAAATGCCTTTGATCTCATCAATGGCATCATTTGATGGAAGTGGTGGTGGATCTTTATCCAAGACATAATGGATCTTTTCAGCCCTAAGAACAATTCTCACTTGCCTGATCCAATCAGAATAGTTGTTGCCAACCAGCTTGTTATCCAAGATTGATCGTATATTAATGTTTGATGTGCTCATGATGATGACCTAGATGTGAAAAAGAAAAGATATGAGAGTATGTTCATATATATGTATGCATTAATAAGGTCTTTAATTAATACATTTACTCCCACTATTTTATTGCGAATTAATAGCCCTCACTATATAATCCGAGAAAACCCGATGGTTTTCTTAATGGGCCAATATCCAATCCTTGATATGTAATTTGACCTTGACTGTGGTCAACAAGCCAAAATCCATACCCTTGAAAGGTAGGTATCTTTATACCAATTGTGTCTCTATACAACTATTGGATCATTAGGTTATCAACTCTTGATGCATGCATATCATATATGCATTC
Organism: Excoecaria agallocha; assembly: GCA_037975025.1. Taxonomy (NCBI): domain Eukaryota; kingdom Viridiplantae; phylum Streptophyta; class Magnoliopsida; order Malpighiales; family Euphorbiaceae; genus Excoecaria; species Excoecaria agallocha. The sequence goes on from CM075822.1 coordinate 21,252,991, forward strand.
CCTAATCTTGCCTCTAGAACCATTAGCCTTGACTGTGGTCAACAAACTAATGGGCTATCTAAGATGACCCATTTAATTAGATTTGAACATATTCGATATAATGTGAGCTTGACTGTGGTCAACAACCCACACTATAAAGAACTCTGGTTCTCCTCAAATTAATGGAAGGCTTATATACCTTAGTATTTGTTTGAGGGTTTTAGTTAATTAAGTCTCATCATACATGGTTGGCATACATTGGTATGCATCCTATATCTATCACATAAATATAAGCATACAAATATGGTATAGTTATGGACTTCACTACATTGATTTCCCCGAGCCAAGAGGGAAATCAAAAGGTCACACCTAGGTAGTATGCATGATTCAAACAAGAAAATAATTACATTATCTTCAAGCTTGTTGGATCTCCATCCGGCCCATCTTGCTCCTTGATATTGGTCTCCATCTCTATTTCTAATTCTAATCTAAGTAATCTAATTACATATTACAATTTGAAATGAAATACAAACCAAAAAACAAGTGGCCGGGACATGAAAGTCCTCATTGGGCCAAAACATGCATTATGCTCAATCACATTGGGCTTTGTCCATAACTAACCATCATGCCAATCATTCACCCTTATATGCCATTCTAATGCATAAAGAAATGGATTACTAACTTTGTTTCAACCTTTGAAACTATATTTTGAGTTATTTTAATGATGTGATCAAATTAGGAAACTTTTTCCATTTTGGAAACTTTCATTTTAGGAAACCTTTTTGCATGAATTTGTTCTTGCCTTAATAATCAATCAAATTGATTATTAATTAATTATAAATTGATTATTTAATTAATTAATCATATTAAATAATTAAAAGAATCAATTTTGGGCTTAAATAAGTGTAGGCCAAAACCCACAGAAGAAAAACCCTAAGTGTGTTCACACACAAACCAGTTTTGTGTCATTTGGACCATTTGGGCTTTTTGGAATGAGCCAAGCCCACTCCAGCCCTTAAAACCCATTAATAAACTTAATTAATGTTTATAATAGTTAATTTAAATCAGCTCCTTGGGCCTACCAAGTCATTTACTAATTTAAACCAAGTCCGTAAACATAATTAAGCCCATTAAGTGGTTTTAATGAATTAAAATTAATCAAATTAATTTAAGGCCCATTTTAATTAATCCAATTAATTAAAAACACTTTAATATATCATATATATCATATTTAGAAGATCAAAAGTCGTTCTAACCAAGAACACATCAAGAACACACGAAGAACACCAATTTATCGAACTTTTCGACAAAACTAGTTTTCATGCAAAACTTGTTCGATTTTAATTCCGTTCGATCCTACGGCTTAATATCACATATTAAACACATAAAATATCACCTAAATGATTTTTAAATGGATCCATAAGAAATTAAATTAGAACAGCCCCTACATTACATAGGGTTTCACGCCAAACCCTAATGGGTTTCACGCCAAACCCAAATCAAAATGCTTCAAAAATTCATTTTTGTTTCCACCAAATTTATTTGATCACACATATAACCAGAAATCAATATTTCTCATTCATGAACAATCAAATCTAATATTTTAAAGTTCATGAAATAAATAACTCAAAACAAAACAAAACTTATTCCGCAGAAAAATATAGAATTGTATATCCATGGCAAAACCTGGCTCTGATACCCCATGTTGGATTTTTTATGGTTACATGCATCATATACATGAGCGGAATTTTAAAATTTTTAACCATATGATCTGATCTTGCCATGAATACACAATATAACTATATGAGAATAAGAAAAATAACCTTTGATTTTTGTTGAACAGTTGATTTTACTTCGCACCGGGTTGTCGCAAACCACAGTGTCCAAAATCGAACACCTCCAATGAGTAATCCACACTAGAGAGGGGTAAATTGAACCAAAAAATTGGTGTTCAACTAGGGCTGGCCGAAATTCCCAAGAGCTAGCTTGGGAAGTGGCGCAAAAGTGGAGAGAATTAAGAGAAAAAGACTTTCCTTTTGTTTTAATCACCTAACCCTAATTCTCATTAGTTGGCCTTTTATAGTTAGGTTAAAATTCCAACTCCTTAATGAGATTGGGCTCTTTAAAATTGCTGGAGAATTATTAATTGGGCCTCTGGAATTAATTATAATCATTTGGGCTTAATTAAATCCAAATTAAATCTTTTCATAAAAGACCATGCACAAAATCCACAAACTAGGCCCTTTGTGCATCTAATTGGATTTAAATACCCAAATGGATTCCAAATCCAACCAAATTAAATATGTGAGTTCCATAACACTTATGTAACATATATAAATTAATTTAGTCCAAGAAAAAGCCCTCCAAGCCCTTCTGTTTGGAGTTGGCGTGTAGCCCTCTTTTGAAGGGCTTCCTCCAACTTCTTCATTCCTTTGGCCCTTTATAATTTCTCCAATGGTCCTATTAATTATTATATCAGTCCTATAACACTTATAGTAGTCTTATAACACTTATAAGACAATAATAATTAATCATGAAATACATTATTTCATTTAGGTCCAATTTACAGAACATTTCTCAAAAGTTCGGCGGACAATTTTATTTGATCATAATTAATTAAACTCTTTAATTAATTATTATCATATTCTCCTCTCTACCTTTATAATAATATCAAATATTATTATCCTTGTCATTTTACCATTTTACCCTTTTCTCTATATGTGTGTGACCTATTGGGTTCCTGTCCATGTTGGCAGTATAATATGTAATTGTGAGTTCTATTCAAAACTCACATGATTTAAACTCCTTTAAATCATTTTATCAATCTCTATTGATATTTTGATACATCATTATACAAGTCATGATTGGCCTCTAGCTAGGCATCATGACTACCCAAATGTCAGGAAAGTCATGTGGTTTGACTGTACCCTTCCATAGAAACAGTTACCGTGCAATTACTCCTTTCACCACTCTTATCTCAATTAGATTCTGAGTATGGATTTCTGTCAACTCACATAAATCTAATTATGTATGTTCTATTAATTTAACCATTGTTCCTAAAATGCCCTTCATGGATCTCCATCCATCTCGGCATATTACTCTGGCCAGAGATTCACTGAACAAGGTAATTATAGAATCATGTGAGATAACTTCCCTTGTTAAATCTGGGATGGTGAATCCTTTGTCAATCACTCAACTATCTTCAAGTAGGTCATGATATACCCAATCTCCTAACTATGTTCACTCCCAGTTGGAAGTAATCAGTTATGGAGTCAAAGTATACCACTTGCTACTTAAGATAACTTTGGTGATCTCAAGTCTAAGGATACTTGCACAACCGCTATGAAGAGATTCCTCACTGACATAGATTTAATATCCATATGAGGATTCTCTTTGCAGGTCTCCAATGAACTTGTTCCTCTAACAAGCATCCACATGTTAGCTTTGATTATCATCCATAATCACAACTATGAGAACCATTGCTTGAACCATTCAAGAAGCATAACATGTGCTAGTCTGTCCGAATTAACAATGTCCTATCTTGTTAATTCTATGACTAAGGATATTTAGATATTAACACATTTGCATGCGATAGACATCTCACATCATGAACACCTTCATGATTGCCTTTGCACTGTGTTTATAATATCTAGGACTTCATTTATTAATTTAAGATTTACAAACTCATGTATTCAAACACAACATTAATAAATGAATGATGCCTTTTATTAAGAATATAAATTTCATACATATGAAAAACATCCCTATTACATGGGCTCTAGGGCATACTCTCCAACAATCTCCCACTTGCACTAGAGCCAATCACTCATATGTCTCAGACCCATGCTATTTATATGGTGATCATGCTTTATCTGGGAAAGTGCTTTAGTGAGGGGATCCGCCACATTGTCATCTATGGGAACCCTTTCTATTTTCACATCATTTCTAGCTACTATTTCCCTTATGAGATGGTAGCGTCTGAGAACATGTTTGGATCGCTGATGAGACCGTGGTTCCTTTGCTTGCGCAATGGCTCCATTGTTGTCACAATATAAAGGAATTGGATCAACAATGCTAGGCACCACTCCTAGTTCAGTTATGAACTTTTTGATCCAGACTGCTTCTTTGGCTGCTTCTGAAGCAGCAATGTACTTAGCTTCTGTCGTGGAATCAGCAGTTGTTTCTTGTTTGGAACTTTTCCAACTAACTGCTCCTCCTCCCATTATGAACACATAACCAGATTGTGATTTACAATCATCTTTGTCAGATTGGAAGCTGGCATCCGTATACCCATTTACTTCCAAACTGCCCTCTCCAAATACCAAGAACATATCCTTAGTCCTTCTCAAGTACTTAAGAATATTCTTGACAGCTGCCCAATGTTCCTCTCCAAAATTGGATTGGAATCTGCTTGTGACACTCAAAGCAAATGCTACATCTGGACGTGTACATAACATAGCATACATGATAGAACCAATTACAGATGCATATGGTATTCTATTCATGCTCTCTCTATCCTCTAGTGTCTGCGGACACATAGACTTAGAAAGGTGTTTCCCATGCACCATGGGTATAAACCCTTTCTTAGAGAGATCCATATTGAACCTCTTCAATACTTTATCTATATATGTACTCTGAGAAAGACCCAGCAACCTATTGGATCTATCTCTATAGATCCTTATTCCAAGAATATAGGATACTTCTCCAAGGTCTTTCATGGAGAATTGCTTGGATAACCATATTTTAACAGATTGGAGAAGAGAAATGTCATTTCCCATGATCAATATGTCATCTACATATAGAACTAGGAAGACAATTGCACTCCCACTGACCCTTTTATACACACAAGGTTCATCTTCATTCTGTGAGAAACCAAACTCTTTGATTGTCTCATTGAATCGTATGTTCCAGCTCCTAGAGGCTTGCTTCAATCCATAAATGGATCTTTGAAGCTTGCATACCTTTTCGCCATTTCCTGATGTGAATCCTTCTGGTTGTGTCATATACACATCCTCAGAAAGATTTCCATTAAGGAAAGCTGTCTTCACATCCATTTGCCAAATCTCATAATCATAATGAGCTGCAATGGCTAAAAGTATTCTTATAGACTTAAGCATCGCTACAGGAGAAAAAGTTTCGTCATAGTCAATACCTTCTTTTTGACGATAACCTTTTGCTACTAAGCGAGCTTTATAGGTAACTATATTACCTTCCATGTCAGTCTTCTTTTTGAAGACCCATTTGCACCCTATGGGTTTTATCCCTTCAGGTGGTTGAGTTAAAGTCCATACTTTATTCTCATACATGGAGTCCATTTCGGATTGCATAGCCTTAAGCCATAAATCACGTTCTGAACTGTTCAAAACTTCTTGATAGACATCTCACACCATGAACACCTTCATGATTGCCTTTGCACTGTGTTTATAATATCTAGGACTTCATTTATTAATTTAAGATTTACAAACTCATGTATTCAAACACAGCATTAATAAATGAATGATGCCTTTTATTAAGAATATAAATTTCATACATATGAAAAACATCCCTATTACATGGGCTCTAGGGCATACTCTCCAACAATGCATGTAAATAAGAACACAAATATAAGCTAGGCATAAATATATGATTAACAAATAAAAAGAAGTTTATTACATAGGTAAAGGTTTTATAGAGGCTAAATTCTTGGCGATAAAAGCAACACCACATCTGTTATATGCTTTTTTTGATGTTCCCATCCTAGAGGAGAGCCACCTCTTAGTGTTTAGAAGCTTGTTCTTGACAAATATCACAAACGGAATCTAGTATGGGTCGGTAGAGATAAAGTTTTGACACTTGAACTAGATGAAATAGAAATGCTTTTGTGTTATCTCTGGGAACTATGAGTATTCAGAGGAATGACATATTGTTAGTGAGGATCAGGTTTATGTAGTCTCTCTTTTGGCAGTCAACTTGCAACTCAGGATGCAAGGTAGGGTCCTAGAGTCAGGAAAGCATCCCTTTAGTAACTACAAGTTCTGTGATCAGGGAGTGCAACCTAAAATGGGTACAGTGAAAACTTTGAGCTATAAGGTTTAGTAGTCATCAAAGGAAATTGTTATAGATCAATTTCTTTAAGAAGCAGCTGACTATAGTACAGAAGTTAAGTTTGAATTCTTTTCTAGTTTTTTAGGGCCCTAGTGGAATATGGAGTCTGTTAAGTTAAAGGTTATCTTTGATAGAAGATCAGCAAACATGGATCGTTTTCCTTTGGAGCAATAAGAAAGCTCAAGAAGAGGGTTGGAATTCTTTTCTAGTATTTTAGGGCCCCAAATGGAATATGTAGCCTGTTAAGAAAAATGTTATCCTTATAGAAGATCAGCAAACATGGATTGTGTAACACCCCAAAAATTTGCATCTATCATGTATGGTAGATTTTAGGACATCAAAAATAATCCTAGAATAATTTTCGAAGAAATCGAAATTAATAAGAAAACATGGTAAAATATAGGGTCCATAAAGGTTAAACATGCTCGGACCAGGATAATCCAAGGATGGGTGACTCGATGGGAAACTTAACTTAACACCATAATATGAAAATAGATATTAAATGGAGTCTAACGATACAATTTGAAATGAAATTGAGCTTAAATAGGCCTTTAAAACAAACAGAGAAGTTTTACCCGATATCGTAGAAAAATTTGACCACAACTTTGATTGGTCATAGGGAGATCAAACGACCTTCAAAAATTATTTCGATAATATAGACATGTTAGGAATATCATAAAGTCACCCTCTGAATTGAAAACTAGTTTTTCTGGTAATTCTGGAATTTTTTGATTTTTAACTGGCTAATTTTCTGTCGAAGATATAAATATATCAAAACGATGTTGGAATAACTTGAAATTTTAACCATGAGCTACTGCATATGTAAGTGCATGCAAGGAAAATTTTCATGGCATTCTGACATCGAAAATATTAATTTTCAAAAAAATAGCCAAAAATGATGAAAAATCAAAACAAAATACTTCAGAAAAGGGCATTTTTGTCCACCTAAAATAGCCAAAAATCTTCTGTAAATCCAGCACATGGTGGAGAGGTGTAGAAATACTTGAGAGTGTGACAAATGACATAAAGTTTAACCATTAGATCAAATAGTTAGAGGAAGAATTTGGGCCATTGGATTGGGAGATTTTTAGGCAGCTGGAAGAGGTCTAGAATCCTCTACTTCTCTCCTAAAAATTCTATAAAAATCACCCCTTTCTCCATTAAAATTCGGCCAGCCCTTTAGAATTAGGTTTTCTCCATTTTCTCTCCAATTCTTTCTCCTCTCTTCACCACTTCAACTCAAATTTCACCCTAAGGCACATTAAGTAATTCTCTTCACTCCTAAATTTAAGTTAGAGTAAGAAAAAGTCTAGAGAAGAAGAAATTTGGAAAGAAAAAGATTGCACACTTTAGGTAAAGTATGGTGTGTTTGCGAATTTTGTTTGGAAATTTTTGTGTAGTTTGATTAGGCATATTAAATATGATCAGTAGGTATAAATTAAAAGCCAAATATGTGAGTGAAAACTCATGAAATGACCCCTTCAATATTCGGCCATAGGTGGAGAAAAAGGAAAGGAAAAGGAAAAAGATGAAGGAAGCAAGGAGGAAGAAGCCTAGGTGTGTTCAAGCTTGAATAAGGTTAGTGGATATTAAATCTACACTTAATTTCATTTATATATTAATTTCTCTATAAATTACACATTATGTAACTATAAAATTTAATGAAATAATTTAATCTAGCTTAAGAAGAAGGTGTAGCATGATGAGATAAGATGGAATAAACATGAAATTATATGAGAATTAATTAATTAGGGAGAGAAAAGGGAAGTGGCCGAATGGTTACATAATTATATTATTATGTAATTATGTTAGTTCATGAAGAATTAAATTTAATTTCACCCTAAGAATAATAAATATATGTAAATTTGAATATATTACATAATAGTGAACAATTAGGTAATAAAAAGCAAATAAGTAATAATATGCATTAATGAACATATACATATATAAATTAATGTTAGTAAGGTAAATGACATATACAATAATATACATTAATGAACATATACATATATAAATTAATGTTAGTAAGGTAAATGACATAAAAGGAGGTATGGAAAAGTATGGTATAGCGATGATATGGTGATTGCCAAATGGTATTCATATGTTGAATGCATGGTTTAATTCATATTTATGTATTATATATTTTGTATATGTGAAGTCATGTGTGAAAAGAATAAAATTTCATAAGTATGATAATGGAAAATTAGATATATAATGATATGTTTAAGTAAGTAAAGTTTAATGTAATTCAATGTGTGAGATTATGTTGCCCTTAGTATCCAGTGGCTAATCCAGGACATTAGAATATCATGGCTTGCCATAGGGACTTTATACCTCGATAAAATCAGATAGAACATCCAGACAGTTAATTAGTATAGAGGCCTCACAATTACAGATAGTCAGATAGAATACTCAGATAGTTCTCAGCCCGTATATCCCGTTCGAGAATTTTCACTGTTTATTACTAGGGGCATTTTGGTAATTGTGTAAGAAAACAAAATTTAAATAGCAAGTATAACGAAAAAGATAACAAAAATGCAAATAAATTAAGGAAAAGATAAAAAAATAAAATAAATAAGTTTATTATGGGTGAAAATGTAATTACACAATAAATTATGGACAAGATGGCAAATAAGTATAAAGTGAGTGAATAAAATCAATGAGATAGTCAATTAGAGCAATAAGGGCAAAAGTGGAATTAACGAAAAGTTCAGGGACTAAAAAGGAAATTTCCCACTTAAGGAGGAATGTCAAGGATAAAGTGTAATTGTTCTAACTTAAATAAATTGAAAATTTTAAGAAAATCAACCAGATCAAAATTGGAGTCAAATTGACTAGAAATTAGAAAAGTCAAACAAAAAGGTCAAAATTGGTCAACATTAAGGAAAAAAGTCAAACTTAGGGCTATAATGATAATTTTACAACCGAACTTAGAAATTCATGAAATTAAACAAGAAAGGAGATTTTCAGAATAATTAAAGAAGAAATTGGGTAATTAAGGAATAAATTTGGAATTTATTTAGTGATGGAAATTCATTAAAATAATAGTGAATAAATTAAATTAAGTCTACAAAACGAATTAAATGAAATTTTATATAGTAGTATTCACCACTAAGCAACACGATTACTTAGCACATGATTTTTGGTATTGCGCATAGGGATAGGTACTTAGGAATAAAAAGACGTGCAAGGTTGACAATGGCATGTACTTTTGTGCACTTGAAGTATTTTGTAATAGAACAGTTGTAAATTAATTATGGAATATATTGTAATAATAATTTCTATTAACTAGTTATGTGTAAATTAATGTGATTATGATGGAATGAATGAGAATGTTATGTGTTATGCTGTGTTGTGACGATGATGAATTGATGAGTAATATAGAAGTGCAATGTATGTTATTAAGTATTGGCGGAGGAGTATACATATTGAGAGTGTTTAATTTTGAAATTGTAGGTTTAGGTAGCACAATTTTTATGCCGTTGTGTTGCCAAAATTGTAATAAAATGAATAATAATATAGATGGTATAAAGAATCCATAATTGAGAAGAGTGTTACAGATCGCTTTCCTTTGGAGCAATAAGAAAGCTAAGGAAGAGGGTAGGGCATGAAAAACTAAAAGGAAAGCACCTAGAGCAAATTTTCTTTAAGCTCACTTAAAGGTAAATCTCTAAAAGAGGAACTTTCTAGAAAGATTAGAATATTGCATGTAACAAATGCTTCCTTTAAGGGCATGTTAAGTTTTCAAGTAGCAACAACAAAATTATCCACATTTTGGTAAAGGTTGAAAGTAATCCTTATCCTATTTGATGATAAAAATTATTTGAAGCCATTAATAGTGGGATTATATGGTCTAAAGTCATCTTTAGTCTTGGGGCAAAGACGGTAAAAGTGCCTGAGGGCTTATCATTGCTAGTTACAAAGTTCATAGCGAATGCTTCATCAGAAAGAAACACCTGCTATCTTGTGAGAGATTGGAGAGACTAAGCAACTATTTGGCATTCTAAGTCTTATGCTCAAGGATGAGAAGCTGATTGGCATACAACTTGACTATTTTGACTTCTGTGTTAAGTGCTCTAATAGGGGTATTTAGATAGACCATGGTACTACAACACTCATCCTTGCTTAGGAAAAAATTGACATCCTCAAAGGGACTTTTTAGAGAAGATTAGGAGAGATTTATAAGCTCCTTGCATAGTTTGCATAAAAATAAGCATCCAGGTTACCATCTAAAGGTAGACAAAAATCTTAGTCATGAGCAAACTTGTTATGAATATTTGTAACCATGCCAAATTGACGATAGTCATCCTTGATGTACTCTGAGATCAATGTTAATCTCTAAGCAAGGTAGATGAGTAGAATAATGCCATCAGGAAAGATGAGCCTGTTAGTGGTCATCCAGTACATTGGCTAAGTCTTTTAGGAAGAAAAAGCCACCATAAACCCTTCGGGTAGTGGGGTATAACTTTTGACTAAAGAGGTTTAAATCAAGAGCTCAGCATTACATAACAGCCAATATAATGAATATACTACAATCAATATGAAAGTCGACTTTCTTTTCCCAAAAGTGCAGTGACTGTAGATTGTTTCCTCTAAGATAATGAAGGAGCATAGAAAGAAGACAAAGAAGAAAAAACTAAGGGTAATAATAGGAGAAAGCCTAACTGGAAGCCAAAACTTTCAAGAAAGATGCATATGGATCATTTGCTAGATCGTATCTGAGATGGAGTCCACTAACCACTTATGGTGTAGGCCATGCATTCCATACCTTCTTGCATGTTTGCATGCATTCTCATATACATCACACATGATCTTTTGCACACGTTACCATATACATAATTCTATAGGCAAAGCATAAATTGGCTTTCCCATCCTTGCCTCACTAGTTCACCCATGCCTTAATTACAAAGCTCGTAGGCTCAAGGATCCCTTGCATCAATACAACAACCGTTGCAGCACCATCCTTTTGTCAACTTCAGGAAGTACACCTAACATAGTTCATCTTGCTAAGATTCTAACATAGTTTTCTTTACAAATTGAGGATCGTCACCTCCCTGATGCATTAAAAATAATCCATGGTGCTATCCTTTCCTTAAGAATAATTTGGGGGTCGCTACTCCACCAATGCATTTAGGACGACTATTGCAGTGCCATCCTTTCGTCGATCTTAAGGAAGTATTCCCCATTAAAATAGCTTGAGCCTTAAGCCTAATTTGCATCATTAGGTTATGTCTCGAGATTCAAACATAATAATTTTTGCCTATTTCAGGCTAGAGGACCACTTCGATTTCCCGAACATGAAATCAGGGATCACTATTTCCTATTGCATTTAAGATGACTATTACAGTGTCACCCCTTTTGTTAATTACAATTCAAAAGTTACTGTCTCCCTAGTGTACTCAAGATAACTACTGTAGTGTAGTCCTTTTCCCAAGTATAAGAAGTATTCTCAATTGAAATAATTCGTACATTAAGTTTAACTTATCTTATCAAGCTATGTCCAAAATTTTGACATAATTGCTTCTTGTGATTTACTTTCAATATGATATTTTATTTCATCCTAGTAATTCTTAACTGCAAATGGGTTTGATCTTAACTTTATAATTTTTTTCATTCAAAATATAAGCTGAATAGAAGGTAGAAATACTTTATCTCTATCTGCTGAATTAAATAAATGCCTTCGCTATACCATGATATTTCCAAAATTTGAACACCTTGGGCCAGTTTTAAAAATTGAAAAAACAAAATATTTACTAATGAAGTGATTGGGTAAAACTCAATAAGACCATTAGAACCTATCTGATTATCAATTGAAGTGACCCCAGGGTGAGAAAGGACCTGGAAAATGATTCAGGAAACCTTTCTTTGTATATCTTTCTAAATGACATTTCCTCTTACCCTGACTTCATCATTACTTATCAGCCCCCTTGAGCCTTTATTTCAAGCATGCTAAAGGTTGCTCATTTTGTTGTTAAATACACTGAAACAACCCATTAACCCTAAATAATTTTAGCTTTCCCTTACGAAGATGGCCATTGTGGTAAAGTTAAGAATAGGAAGATTAATCTCTATCAATACTTTGTACAAATTTCACCCATAGGGAATCAAACTTGTTTGATGAAATAGCTTGAAGGATCAATCAAAAAATAAATGAATAAGAGAACTAAGAAAGAAGAAAAAGAAATAAAGAAAAGAAGAAAAAGAAAGAAAAGTGGAATGGGAAACCCTTGAAGTCAACATCACAACAATGAGAGTATAAAATAAAAAATGAAAAGAAAAGAGAGACCTTGAGTTGTTATCCCATACAAATATTCCCTAGTGAGTTAACCACTAGAGCAAAATTAAAAAAAAAACTTGGATAATGGAAAAATGGGTAGAGAATAGTCTTTCCATCAGTTAAGGAAACATAGTGGTCATATTCCTCTAGAACCCTAACTTTTCTTCAATAGCCATTCACCTAAGCCTAATGTTACAGCCTAAGTGATGGAATATGACATGGTATGATAATCATGATAGCACAGCGGAAAAACAAAAATTTTTATCATGCATACCATACATATCCAAAACTAGGAACATAAACATGCAATTTTAGGGTTTTGAAACTTACAATAGATGATGCCTTTTATTCTTTGATTTTGTGATTTCCAGCAACCAAGATGCCTTTATCCACCTTAGATCTCGATCACCAATGCCAAGGAATAGCCTTTTTTTCCAATCCCTCTATTTTCACACACACAATTGCACCGTCGGCTTAAAATCGAGATTGCTAGCTCTCTATTTTCTGTATTGAGTAATGGCTATGGATTGAAGCTACAAAATTTGATTTTGTACTTCTTTTAGGTTGCTATTACTACCCAATAACACAAGAGAATGAGGAACTATCCTTTCTCCTTGTGAGAAATCGGGCCAAAAGAATTGAGAGAGAGAGAGATGAAGGTCACGCAATTTTCACAGAAAACCCTAGGTTTTTGCGCCAACTCTTCGGTGTCTCTCCTAGGGTTTTATTTCTTTTATATCATTATCTCTTAGGCAAGTGTTTTGATCTGAATTTCCTACCTTAAGATAAGCAATTCAAACTCTATCACTTCCTAAAGATAAGTAATACATTTTGAATTAAAATCCTTTGAATTTAAAATTCAAATTTGAAATAAAACATAAGACATTTAATTAAATAAAATCACTTAATATAACTTAATTGCATGTGCCGAAATTCCTTGAATTCCATCTTGGAATTTCGGCCACTTCATTATATATTTAAGTGATTTGATTTAATTTAAATTCCTTTAGGCTTTAATACTCAATTAACTTAATTAACACAAGATAATTAATTAATTGAAATTAAACCTTGTGGGCTGAATTTCTCTCTCTCATGGACCAAAGCCCAATAGCAATATTATAACCCATTACATACATTAATTTGACTTTAATTAAAAGCCCAAATTAATGCTCAATACTTAATTTAAACATTTTAAGCCCAATGCTTTGTGTGCGATCCTATAGGTCCATTTAATGTTGGCAATGAATTAATAAATTAATTCAAAGGCTATATATATTCTCTAGCAAGATATTATAGCATTCCAAATTAAATGAAAATGCCTATGGCATTTAGTGACCTAATGCAATTTCGCATAGTCCCTTACCCATAAATATCAGAATTAATATAAGGCATGAAACTAGTCATCCTTATATATATTAATTCATTTCTTGATATTCCAGTGACACTGAATTCTCAGATAAATAATGATTACTCATTATTTCATCTCGGTATAGCCATACACTTCTCAGTTCACTGATCAAGTGGCCGATGATATTTTCTCTCTTATTGAGAGGGGTAATCCCTTCACTTCTCTCATGCTCTCTAACATGAATCAATGTATACCCAATCATACCCGTACTTGTCACTCTGTTACGAGCACGTTAGGTGTATGTCAAAATACACAGTAATTCATAAAGAGTTTCATAGAGATTTCAGGTCTAAGAACTCCGATACAAAACTTGCATATGAGAAACACTTATGACTTGTACCATGTAGTGTTCTCATGAGCGGATCGAATCCAGATATCATGTTCTTTAACATGTATCTATGATCTCTAATTGACACTCTTGTCCTAATGATCCGTAAGACTGAACTCATAAGATCAGAGAGAGCATACTAGTCTTAATTCATTTGTTATTCCCATAACAATGACTGACTAGGGATATTTAGAATGATGTCTCATTTATTTCAAGGTCTTACAATCCATGTGCCTCACACATGATAACTTAAACCGAAACAACACTCTTGGATAGTTTTATCAATTGATATGCACAGGAATACAAAGGATAAAACAAATGCCTCATTTTATTAATTTCAAGTGTTTCGTTACAATACATTGGGGCTAGGGCTTACACTAACAATCTCCCACTAGCACTAGTCCCAATTGGGCATAGCCCTAAGACCGAACGCTCTCAAATAAGCTTCGTGCAGATTTTGACGTAACTGTTTCTTCAAAGGATCTGCTACATTATCTTCACTTGCTATCTTGCTAACCTTGACGTCCCCACAATTAATGATTTCTCTGATCAGGTGGTACCTCCTGAGTATGTGTTTGGATTTCTGGTGTGACCGGGGCTCCTTTGCCTGTGCGATGGCCCCGTTATTGTCACAGAAAATTTCTAATGGATCTAGGATGCTTGGGACCACTCCTAATCCATAAATAAAATTTTTAATCCAAATAGCCTCTTTTGCAGCCTCACTTGCTGCAATATACTCAGATTCTGTAGTTGAGTCGGCAACGGTCTCTTGCTTTGAGCTTCTCTAGCTGACAGCACCACCGTTTAAAACAAAAACAAATCCAGATTGCGATCTAGAATCCTTAGTGCTGGTCTGAAAAGCAGCATCAACATAACCTTGTATGACGAGCTCTTCTTGACCACCATACACCAAGAAGTGATCCTTAGTCCTTCGCAGGTACTTAAGGATCCCTTTTATAGCAGACCAGTGCTTCTCACCAGGGTCTTACTGAAACCTACTGGTTATACTCAGTGCATGAGCAACATCCAATCTAGTACATAACATAGCGTACATGATAGATCCAATAGCAGATGCATATGGGATTCTACTCATGTTGTCCCTTTCCTCTTTGGTTTTAGGGCACTGTTCTTTAGTCAAAGGAACTCCCAAAGCCAAAGGTATGTACCCTTTCTTTGAGTCTCCCATACTAAAATGCTTTAGTACTTTGTCTATGTACTTTTCTTGACTTAGTCCCAAAAGCCGATTCGATCTATCTCTATAGATTCGAATACCAAGTATTGTCTCGGCTTCACCTAAGTCTTTCATTGAGAAACATTTTCCCAACCATTGCTTAACCTTTTGCAATGTTGGAATGTCATTCCCAATTAGAAGGATGTCGTCCACATATAGGACTAGAAATACTACTATGCTCCCACTAACCTTCTTGTACACATAAGGCTCATCTTCGTTCTTGATGAAGTCAAATTCTTTGACTGCCTCATCAAAACGAAGATTCCAACTTCGGGATGCTTGCTTTAATCCATAAATAGATTTTTGAAGCTTGTAAACCTTCTTAAGATGCTTGGGATTGACAAAACCTTCAGGCTGTGTCATATACACATCCTCAAGTAATTTTCCGTTGAGGAAAGCAGTTTTGACATCCATTTGCCATATCTCATAATCATGATATGCAGCTATGGCAAGCAAGATCCTAATGGACTTGAGCATGACTACAGGCGAAAAGGTCTCGTCATAGTCTACACCATGAGTTTGTCAAAAACCTTTTGCTACTAGTCTACCTTTGTAGGTCTTATCAGCTTTGAGTTTGAATAGCCACTTGCATTCAATTACCTTAGCACCTTCCGGTGGATCAACCAAGGTCCAAACCTGGTTATCGTACATTGATTGCATCTCGGATTTCATGGCTTTAAGCCAATTTTCCGAGTCTGGGCTCTCAATAGCTTCTCGGCATGTAGTAGGATCCTCACGATCTACTAACTCAATAGTGTCACTGTCAGTGATTAGAAATCCATATCTCTCAATCTCCTGACGTACCCTACCGGACCTTCTAGGTTCTTGTGTAATGGGTTCTTGTTCCACAACTGGTTGTGAACTTGATCCCATTTCCAAACCATCCTCTATAGGAGTTTGTGGTGCTTGAATTTCTCCAAGTTCTACTTTACTCCCACTGTCTTTCTTGAGAAGGAACTCCTTTTCCAAGAAAACAGCCTTGCGAGCAACAAATACTTTGTTCTCGGCTTGTGAGTAAAAGTAGTATCCCTTTGTTTCTTTAGGATAACCCACAAACAAGCAGACACTGGATTTGGACTCTAGTTTGTCAGATGTTAATTTCTTAACATGTGCTTCACAGCCCCAAATCCTGAGAAAAGACATATTGGGTTCTTTCCCAGTCCATACCTCGTATGGTGTCTTCTCAACTGCTTTAGTTAGAGTACGGTTCAATAGAAACGCAACAGTTTCTAATGCATAACCCCAAAAAGAGATAGGAAGATTAGCTTGACTCATCATAGATCGAACCATGTCCAACAGAGTTCGATTTCTCTTTTCGGACACACCATTCCATTGAGGTGTTCCAGGAGGAGTGAGCTGTGAAATAATACCACACTCCTTTAGATGACTGTCAAACTCTTGGCTTAAGTATTCGCCACCTCGATCTGATCGAATGGCTTTTATACTTTTGCCAAGTTGATTTTCTACTTCATTCTTAAACTCTTTGAATTTCTCAAAAGTTTCAGACTTGCACTTCATTAGATAGACATAGCCATATCTACTGAAGTCATCTGTGAAAGTCACGAAGTAGCTAAAACTACCTCTAGCATGTGTACTTAAAGGTCCACATACATCGGTATGTATTAGTTCCAATAAGCCATTAGTCCTCTCGCCTTTTTTATTAAAAGGACTCTTTGTCATTTTTCCATGAAAACATGGCTCGCATGTGTCATAAGACTCTAAGTCAAATGACCCAAGTACTCCGGTTTTGTGGAGTCTTGAAATGCATTTTTCGTTTGCATGTCCTAAACGACAATGCCAAAAGTAAGTAGGGTTCAATTCGTTTGATTTAACCCTCTTTGTATTAATGTTGTATATCGACTCTTTGTTTTGTAAATCAAGGATATAAAGGCCATTTTGCAACATGGCATTGCCATAAGAAATGCCTTGGCGACGAATATGAGCATTGCCATTTTTAATAACAAAATCAAATTCATCATTATCCAAACATGAAACTGAAATAATGTTTCTGCTCATAGCAGGCACATAATAACAATTATTCAAAACAATACAAAGTCCGGAAGGTAAAGTGAGGTGATAGTCGCCTATCTCCATGGCAGCAACTCGTGCTCCATTCCCCATATGGAGGTCCACTTCATTCTTTCCAAGTAACCGCCTATTTCTTAGCCCCTGCACATTTGAACAAATGTGAGAACCACAACCGGTATCCAATACCCAAGTGGTAGAAATAGAAAGGTTAATTTCAACAACAAAAATACCAGAACTCGACGCCTTGGCTCCATTCTTCTTTTGTTCTTCCTTGAAGAGAGCGCAATTCTTCCTCCAATGCCCTATCTTGTTGCAGTGGAAGCAAGTGCTCTCACTCTCTTTGAGTTTTGGCGCCTTGGGCTTGGATTGGGCCTGAGGTGCACTCCTACTTGACTTGGGTTTTGCCTTTCCCTTTCCCTTTCCCTTAGCGGGTCCCTTCTTAATTCCCTTTTGAACCATTAGTACGGGATTGGTCTTTCGAATGTTCTCTTCAGCATTCTTAAGCATCCCATGAAGCTCAGTGACTGATTTGTTCATTGCATGCATGTTATAATTCATCACAAATGGATCATAAGCAGCAGGCAATGATCCTAAAATCAAGTCAGTGGCCAATTCCTTTGGCACTAGTACCTCAAGCTTCTCAAGAGTATCAAGATACCCTTTCATCTTGAGTACATGGGTACTAACAGGAGTACCCTCAGCCATCTTGCAAGAAATTAAAGCCTTTGTTGTCACGAACCTCTCGTGACGAGCTTGCTCTTGGAACATCTCCTTGAGGTGCACCATGATCGCATAGGCCTCTGGTCCATAAATTGCTTTTGCAATTCAGGCACCATAGTGGCCAGCATCAGACAGGTCACATCATTGGAGTCGCTCTTCTTGGTCTTAAAAGTTTCCTTTTGAACCGCAGAGGCGTTCCTTCCTGGTTCTTCAGGCAAGGGTGCATCCAAAACATACGACTTTTTCTCTTGCTTAAGAACTATTCTTAAGTTTCGAGACCAGTCTATGAAATTGGTGCCATTCAATTTGTCCTTTTCAAGGACCGATCGCAATGAGAAATTGTTATTTGAAGATGCCATTTTTCAATCTACAATAAAATTTAGCAAGATTAAATGAGGTCTTATTAATGATCCCACAAACCGAATTAATATCCCTTTAAATAATTCGTGTTAGTGATTTAATGTGGGCCAAGATCCACTTTTCACAACAACTTATTAGTCAAGCTGAGCTTGTACACCTAACAAGTTAAGTTACTTAGGTAGGAAAACTCCAATCATGTCTCGTACATGACTCTTGGATCAAATGGGCTAACATCTTAAGATGTTATAGCACAACCCATTTATTAGTTGCCTAGGTCCGGGCATCCCTTTCCATGATAAGTCCAACCTACATTCACAACCCATGCCTCACAAAGATAATCGGGTGCATCTAGGACTCCTAGTCTACTTGACCGATGATCGATGCCTTGACATGTTTCGAATTAGGAAGGCAACTTTGTGACTTACTATTTTTAGGGATTCATTTTATTACGGCTCACATGGCATACGCTTTGTCATCCATACATAGCATGCATATATATATAATTGCATAAAGTAAAGCGTGACAAATATGGGCCCAAAAACCTACAACTAAGATTCTATACTATTACATAAGAATCTTCGAGTTGGGCTTTTCCACTCCGGTGGGCTTCGTCTTGATTTACAAAGTCTTCAAATAAATTCTATTATAAGAAATAAATGAAACTTTTACAATAAAATATAATGGCACGCAGGCCATATTTAATTACAAAAACCCAGGGCCCATGAATGCACCATGCATATCCATTCATCACACCAAACAAGCAAATAAATATACATAGCATTCATGGATCAAACAAAGTCCAATTTTAATTAATTTAGCCAAGCCCATTAATGGAAATTGTGTACTTGAACCTTTAAGAGATGACCCCATGATGGGCCTGGGCCGAAGCCCAATGGACTAAATCCTCTTATTGAATAAGTTCTCTTAAAAGCCCAAAACACAAACTAGTTAGATTTGTGCTATAAATCAACTCTAGTATAATTTCCAATTTTGCCATTTTTAATTTTATGTCATACAGCCCATAAACATTAAAAATACATATAATATGTGCTAACATGAATTAAAAATAAAATCATGAAGAACACATATAATAACACACGGCATTCATGGAAAAACAAACAAACAACAAAACTAGTTGTTTAATGCTTATGTAATGCCATGAAATGCACAAACATTTAAATCAATTTTATGAGTAATTTAATAATCTAAATAAGTCCATAAATATTGATTTAATATTCTGTACCATTTTAATCTAAATGTGTTTTTACCATTTTAATCAAAACAAAGCAAACAATGTTGATTAAACATGTCACAAACACAAACTAGTCATTGTTTTAAGTGATTTTAAAATTAATCAATTAAATTGTCATGGACCAGAATTAAAACCAAATTTAAAAAATGTCCAGACCTGATAATTAATCTTTAAATATCACTTAAAAACATGCCAAAAACGTTTTTACATTTAATTTTGAAAATTAGTTGTTAAACTAGCAATTTACATGCCAACTAGCACCTAGTTTCATAATTAACATGTGCCATCAGGTATAAATAATTAAATCCGACCATTACCAGCCCTAATAATATCTTAGGACAGTATATTAACATGTCATATTAATTATAATACCTATCTAATCAATTAAAATCGTTTTTACACCAAAACAATGCAAAAAACTCAAAACAGAAAATTTCAGATTTGCATGTTTTCAAAATAACGATTTTTAATTAATTTTTTCATGCATCTAAAGCACTAAAATAAGCATGTCTAGGCTCTGATACCACTGATGGAATATGATATGGTATGATAATCATGATAGCACAACGGAAAAACAAAAATTTTTATCATGCATACCATACATATCCAAAACTAGGAACGTAAACATGCAATTTTAGGGTTTTGAAACTTACAATAGATGATGCCTTTTATTCTTTGATTTTGTGATGTCCAGCAACCAAGATTCCTTTATCCACCTTATATCGCGATCACCAATGCCAATGAATAGCCTTTTTCGCCAATCCCTCTATTTTCACACACACAATTGCACCGTCGGCTTAAAATCAAGATTGCTAGCTCTCTATTTTCTGTATTGAGTAATGGCTATGGATTGAAGCTACAAAATCTGATTTTGTACTTCTTTTAGGTTGCTATTACTACCCAATAACACAAGAGAATGAGGAACTATCCTTTCTCCTTGTGAGAAATCGGGCCAAAAGAATTGAGAGAGAGAGAGATGAAGGTCACGCAATTTTCACAGAAAACCCTAGGTTTTTGCGCCAACTCTTCTGTGTCTCTCCTAGGGTTTTATTTCTTTTATATCATTATCTCTTAGGCAAGTGTTTTGATCTGAATTTCCTACCTTAAGATAAGCAATTCAAACTCTATCACTTCCTAAAGATAAGTAATACATTTTGAATTAAAATCCTTTGAATTTAAAATTCAAATTTGAAATAAAACATAAGACATTTAATTAAATAAAATCACTTAATATAACTTAATTGCATGTGCCGAAATTCCTTGAATTCCATCTTGGAATTTCGGCCACTTCATTATATATTTAAGTGATTTGATTTAATTTAAATTCCTTTAGGCTTTAATACTCAATTAACTTAATTAACACAAGATAATTAATTAATTGAAATTAAACCTTGTGGGCTGAATTTCTCTCTCTCATGGACCAAAGCCCAATAGCAATATTATAACCCATTACATACATTAATTTGACTTTAATTAAAATCCCAAATTAATGCTCAATACTTAATTTAAACATTTTAAGCCCAATGCTTTGTGTGCGATCCTATAGGTCCATTTAATGTTGGCAATGAATTAATAAATTAATTCAAAGGCTATATATATTCTCTAGCAAGATATTATAGCATTCCAAATTAAATGAAAATGCATATGGCATTTAGTGACCTAATGCAATTTCGCATAGTCCCTTACCCATAAATATCAGAATTAATATAAGGCATGGAACTAGTCATCCTTATATATATTAATTCATTTCTTGATATTCCAGTGACACTGAATTCTCAGATAAATAATGATTACTCATTATTTCATCTCGGTATGGCCATACACTTCTCAGTTCACTGATCAAGTGGCCGATGATATTTTCTCTCTTATTGAGAGGGGTAATCCCTTCACTTCTCTCATGCTCTCTAACATGAATCAATGTATACCCAATCATACCCGTACTTGTCACTCTGTTACGAGCACATTAGGTGTATGTCAAAATACACAGTAATTCATAAAGAGTTTCATAGAGATTTCAGGTCTAAGAACTCCGATACAAAACTTGCATATGAGAAACACTTATGACTTGTACCATGTAGTGTTCTCATGAGCGGATCGAATCCAGATACCATGTTCTTTAACATGTATCTATGATCTCTGATTGACACTCTTTTCCTAATGATCCGTAAGATAGAACTCATAAGATCAGAGAGAGCATACTAGTCTTAATTCATTTGTTATTCCCATAACAATGACTGACTAGGGATATTTAGAATGATGTCTCATTTGTTTCAAGGTCTTACAATCCATGTGCCTCACACATGATAACTTAAACCGAAACAACACTCTTGGATAGTTTTATCAATTGATATGCACAGGAATACAAAGGATAAAACAAATGCCTCATTTTATTAATTTCAAGTATTTCGTTACAATGCATTGGGGCTAGGGCTTACACTAACACTAAGACCATTTGATTATAGGTTCGATCTCACCCAACCTAGAACAAATGACCTTCTAATAAGGTTTGGTACGTAAAAAGAGGCATATGGTACTTATTGAGCTTTAAGCTGGAAGCCATAAATGCATTTATGTATTCAAGTTGAACCTTATTCCCAAATTCGCATTAAGAATTTGATTTTTAAAAGACAAAAATTATGTTTTGGCCTTTAGCACACGCACACATAGAAATTGTTTGGTATGCATTTTGCTAATGTGCTAATTTAAAAGACCTTGATATTAACATGCTTATTCTTCTATTCCTTCATTGAGAATTACCCCTAAATTTCTCTTGTTTGGATTAAACTATTTGAGAATGTGGTCCATTCAACTTACTCATGGATGAATGAAATTCAAGTTCAAAGTATTTGATAAGTTTCAATTATATCATATTTTATATACTTTTTTGCAAGCCACTTTTTGCACACATCACACATGTGGCGCTTATCACACATAACTCACATACATGTTTGTACATGCACACATGAATTTGGTACACACTTGTGCTTGTATAATTTCTTGCTCTTAATCATATGAGCAATTTATTGCAAGGAAATAAGAAGGGAATCCGCATGCCAAAGCTAGTCATAAGATAACTTCAAGTAATGGATGGCCAAACCACAAGGAAAACTCCTATGGAGGAGGCCGATCTAATTTAAGTGAAAAGATTACTTCATGAAACAAGAACCTAAGGGAATTTTCCAAAAGATGGTAACCTCACCGAGAGATAAATCTTTATGTGAGGAATTATGTAAATCTATAAGAGGTAAGAATTTTCTTTGATTGAATAGGCATACTAACTTCTAACCTTTTTTGCAGGTACTAAAGCCCTCTTAAGAGGTAGCAAGTCCTTTTTATCCTCTCTGATTCTACATGTCAACTAGCTAGCCCTAATAAAACCACTTTTCCTAGTTCTACATACCAAGACGCTAGCACTAATCAGATAAAAGTAAATATCTTAATTCTGTATGCCAATAAGCTGGCGCTAATCAAATAGTCCCGACCAGATTTAACATGTCGACGAGCTGGCATTGATCCTTTCCAAACATGGTTTGACATATCGACATGCTAGTGTCAACCAATCACTTTTATTTGGTTCTAAATATCAACAAGCTTAGGCTAATAAGATATAAGCAACTGCCTTTAATTCTGCATGCCAATAAGCTAGTGCTAATCAAATAGTCCAGAGAAGATTTGATATGCTAACAAGCTGGCATTGATCCTCTCTAAACATGGTTTGACAATCTGATAAGTTGGCATTAACAAATCACCTTATGGTAACAACTTCGTAAATCCAGAGTTCAAATCTCAACAAGCTGATGGTGAAAACTTAGCCGAAGGTTAAAATAACGATAAGTTGATGTTAATTACCCAATTAGAGACTCACTACCCAAGTGGTACATGTTCAACGTAATTGGAAGCTCGTACCACAAGTATATGTCTTCTATCATTTACTCTGAATTTTAGCTCACTTAGGTACTAGTGCACTAAGTTCCCTAAAATTGGGGAGTAGCTGTAGACATTGGGTCTTGAGATGACTCTTGATCAAAGTTACCTAATGAGGAAATAATTTCTCATAAATGGATAAGGAGCAGAGGTGCTAGGCTTTCTTCCCAGGTTTTATGTTTTCAAAATATTTTTTATCTCTTTTATGGGTTTTAAACGTTTAAAATCCTTTTTGGAGCCTTTTTTCCTATTTATTTCTTTCAAATAATGTCCCCACTCTTTTTATTCCTCTTTTAAAATCAACCCCACTTTCTCATCTTTTACAAATAACCCATAAATCTATTTTATTTATTTTAATTGCACCCTTAATTTATTCATTATACTTAATAACTCACATATAAACATAAATTAAATCACCACTTTGCCCTCTTTGACCCTAATATGAATTTCACATGATTAATTAAACCTTAATAAAATATAATACCATTGTAATCAATCATTAACTACTAGAGTCAAAGTTGGGGCCTTACAATTCTATCCCTCTTTAAGAATTTCATCCACGAAATTCATACTTGTAACCATTACTCATATTCATCACTTATTATTTCTATACTTTTTTCTGTCCTTTTGTATCTATCACAATCAACATTCATTAAATACTATCTCTACTAGTTTCTTTTCTCTATATGCCTCGATAACATGCTTCTTCCTAAATTCAACTTAAAAGAAATTCCCATGTGAGGGGATCTGGTAACTGGGTTGCTTCAGCACTAATTTCCACCATTTATATGCTATCCCTTGAAGTAATGACATAATACATGATACCTTATGACTGTAGGATAATGAATTTTATGTAGGACTCTCTCCAACCTTTCCAATAAGAATCAACTTCTTTTGACTATTTTAAAGTAGTGCCTAAAAATTCCTCTACACCATTTTTCCTAATTTTAGATATTGGAGCCTTAGGTGCTAGCATCCTTTGAAGAATTTGGACGATATCCTGATAAATTTTCAATAATGATTTTCTATAAATGGCAGTAAAAACCTCATTTTGATTAGATGATAAAGATCAAGGATTGGAAGGAATTGTTTTAGCTGGTAAATTGCTTTCAACCAATTATTTGACAGCATTTCTAGAATCCTCCATCCATAATTTATAAGAAAAATAAGCACTTTTGCATAGGCCAACAAGACTCTATACAATATTCTAGAATCCTAGGTTCTTATTACTCAAAAAAGGCTAAACCTAGGCTATGATACCAAATTATAACCCCCTCTGACTATTAACCTATTGTTTATATCCAATTAAGTCACTCTAATCATGCATTACAACACTATAATCTTTATATAATTATCATGTTACTATTTTTCATCTCATGCTATACCCTATTTTCATATAGGTGTTACTTATACTCCATTTTCATATAGGTGTTACTTTAACAATTTGTATACTCCATCTCATGTATAGTATCATGCACACCATGATATGTGTGAGTTACTTTATGTTCTACATGCATGTGTGTACTTAGTTACTTCATGGGTCTATTACCAGACAAAATACATATATTACATACATCATCATATGCCTATCAGCCATAATACCAAATATTACAAAATAATGATACAAAAACTCCCTACTTAAACTCTTATCAATCTTGTATTGGCCTTTCCTAATGCAGAGAATGTCCTTGTGTAAAATTATTGTCTATGAAATCTACATGGATAAAATAACCTATGCTAAGCTATAAAGCTTAGTGAGGATAAAACATGATGGATGACTACTCAGAGCGGTCATCAAAATAACACATAATATGTAATCACATACATATATATATATACATATCCATTGCAATCATACTATGTCCAAAATAAAATTAAAATAATGTATACGATTTGCAATGTAATTGATTCAACTAGCATCTGAATATATATATATATATATATAAATTAGAAATAAACAATATAATCTATACTTTATATTATTGATACATTTATAATGCTTAATTTCTCATCTTTATTTATATAGAACATAGATGGCATCAAATCATATATGTTCATAATTCAAATACTATAATTTCATCCATAACTATAATTAGAACAATTCACATACTTAATCAATAGCAATGGAGCCTACGTGTTTTTAGTTCAATTACTGTAACCATATTAGATAACTTGCTGAAGTTCTAAGAGTATATAATGGGGAATGGTAGATACCCTTAGATATCAAAATGGTGGATATGCAAAGATATTGAATCAGTAGACCCAAATGGGTTGAACTGTACTTTAAACCACCAAATGAGGCTGGCTAATAACCCAAACAGGGTTGTTTATGATCCAAATAGGATCAACTATACTCTAGACCCATTCAAGCCAAATGGTGGTAGCTGCAATTATGCCTATAGGCTCTTATCTATCCACAATTAAACTCTATTTGCAGGCAATACTGTGTTCAAATTCACTTTGTATACTAGGCTTGTGACGCCTTAATTCTCTTATCCTAATGATATCAATAATTTAACTATTTAATCATGCATCACTGTTCTGTCAAATGGAAAGCCTTATTATAAGGATTGTCTTATACAAAAGCTTAGCTCAACACATATATAAAAACTTTAAGGTATAATACTTAATTATATAAGAGTCCTTTAACAACATTACAATTCTACATATACAAAACAACTGTACTTATACAAGATTTCCAACACAAAATAAAAACCTTAAAATAGAAAAAGAAACCAAAAAGAAGAATATATACTTTTCAATCTTCACTGACTTATGTTGGCCAATTCACTGCAGATATCAACCCAAAGATGAACTTTTATCTCTGCAACCTACACGAATGAAACACCTATGCTAAGCTATAAAGCTTAGTGGGGAACTTAAATCATGATAAATGACCATTCATAATAATTGTCAACAAGCACACATCATGCCCCAATTATAACAATGATTTATTTTAAGAAATGAATAAAATTCCACATTTATATCCATTTATGGAAATCATAAAGTTCAACTATAAAAATTTACATTGATGCTTCATTCACCATATATAATCATGTAAGCTCTAACATCCTATGGTCTTAAATTCAACTATGTATCACATGATTAGTTTCTTAATTGATGCTAAACCATAAAAGCATAATTATCTATTATCGAACTCATACACAATCTCCACATATATTGAAATTATCTTTTCATTTATTCCTGTTTGTCTTTGTTATACACACATTAGAATTATCTATCAAGTCGACACATCCAATACCATGAAATTATTATATTATTTAAGGCTTACTTTATAATGTATAAAATTACTCATATTTCAACGTATTAGGTGTATCATAAAAATAAGCCTATTAATCAAGCATATCAATTATACATTATCACTAGACTAATTATTATATACCAAGGTCATGGGTCTTAGATTTGCATACTTTGAACCACAATAACAAATACATATCATTAGATATGCACATACCAACATTACGAACACATATAGATATAACCATATAAAAACATTACAAGGAATGGGTGTTACTGTATAACTCTTATATTCCTTAATATGGAACAATGCTTATGTAATTATGACAATTATTGTGTTCATTCAATAATATAATACCCTTTATCCTAACACAAGTTTCTTCACAAATCATACATTGTAATCAAAGCATTAATACAATGCAAGTTCATCATTTAACAAGCTAGCATGTATTTTTGATACTAATAATATTTCTTACATATTTTTATTGTGCGGTTTTATTGTATATGCACATTTTATTTACAATAAAATGAATTCTATACGTAAAATAGTATAAAGTCAATTAAGAACTTTCATGCTTTATGAAACTTTAAATTCATCATTAAGCTTTTCTTAACCTTTATAATTAAGCTTGCACTATTCTAAAGAAGTGGATAAATGGGATCAATATAGAGGTCTCATAGGCCAATCAATGAACCCAAAAGGGTCAATATAGAGGTCCCAAAGGACAATCAATAAACCCAAAAGGGTCAATATAGACATCCTAAAAGACAAACAATAAACCTAAAAGGGTCTAATAGAATATGGAACCCAAATGAGGTCAAACAAATAACTTGGACTGGTCAAATAAACCCAAACGGGGTCGGTTACAACCCACTTAGGGTCGTTCAAATTAATGCTAACTTTTAAATCCAAACAGGATCGTAATAATTTTTAATTTCAAATTGACCCAAACGGGTCGAAACTGTTCTGAAGCAGCTGCAAGGTACCCTTATAGGCATGCCTATCTATCCACATCCTAGACTCAATGTATGCAATTAAATCCTTTCATAAGATCTCAATTTGCTTTACTTTAACTTTATTCACATAAGTTTAATCATATTTATATGTATACACTTATAAAAATGTATACTCATATGAACTATGTAAGGTAAACATGATATGAATACTTCCACTTTTGAGCATTACTATCCTTTATTTATAAGGAGGTCATGGCATGTATTTCCACAAGATCATATATGTAAACGACATTTATCATCTCATTATATTGAGCATCACATATGCATAGTCATGCTATTTCAATCAAGTAATAATGCATACCTATTCATGAACTAGCCATATAGCATGCCTCATACTCAATGCTTTACAATGTGATCTCATCACTTACCAAGTTACTTCATATTTTATCAATTATTTCTTCATATGGCAATACTTTACATTAAATTATACTTGTGACTATACATTTGAAATAGTAACATATAGGTATGACATATAACCATCACATAATATCATGTTCATGTTATCTCAAATAGGTAAATAATAACTTACCTTATCTTGAAATTACCATATGCATGCTTCATCAAATAATCATGCCTATTACTTTACAATATGATATCATCATATATATTCAATGAATTTATTTCCCTTTATGTGCTCTTTTTTATTGTGAAATACTTTAAAGATGGCTAAGAAGGTTTTTGGTAAACTCAAGTAACAATTCTACATAGAGATAGATTTTCAAGTTTATTTTGAAAGCTATTTTTAACCTATCAAATGTATTTATAGCCAAAATGGTGCTCTAAAAACCTAATCCACTTTGTTTCTAGTTTAAGGAACATTAAAAATCACCATAATATTATTTCTAAATTTTGAGATATAGGCAAGATAATGAAAACTATTTCTAAAAACAAGGTTGCATATAAGTCCAATTTTAAGCAAGAATTTGTCAGTTTTAGAGTCAAAATCAAATCATATGTTTTTCATGGAAAATATAAATATAGAAGTCTATATTATCAAAGATTTGGTCCCATAGAATTTTGACCTCTATAACATGTGTTATACCTAATTTACTATAACCTATTAATTTTCTCTAGGTAGCAGTTCATTATACCAAATCTATTTTTTATGACAAATTAGAAAATTTGTAGAAGAAAATAGGTATAGAATTTTAAAAAAATTCCTTCACAAAATTGTGCTCCTATAAGTATATTTTAACTAAAAATTTTCCCCAAGGGATTTAGACTTCTTTACGGAAAATTATAGCAACCTGTTGCCTACAACTAGACAGCAGCTCACTATGAATTTCAAGTTAATTTTAAAGACATTTAGAGGTAAAATCAAAAGTGGGTTCCAACTAAAAGATTATAAGTATAAGTCTTATGAGGAAGTAAAAACTTGATTTACCAAAATCAGAGTTATAAAACTTGAGATATTCACAAAATACAGAAACTAGTTCAAAGATATTTAACTCAAATATTAAAATTCACAAATTCTCTTCTTTCAAATATAATTTTCATGATCTAAACTCATCTCTTCCATAATGCAACCAATATTATGACACACTTAACATTAATAAATTCATGGAAAATCACATGCAAGCAGATTTTAAGCTTCAATTCCTCACCTTTGCCGAAATTCCCCACAAGCTACTTCACTTCTTCAAAATCTCCTTGCCTTTGCTCTTCTTTTATTTTCTTCCACTATAAGAACATCCACTCTTAGAAACTAGAATACCTCATCAAAAATACCATCAAAACCTAAAAAGAATAAGATGAAGATGAAAATCCTACCTTGCAGTCTTAACTTAAAGATCCTTGCATGAATAATTCAAAAGAGAAATTCTATAGAGATTTGAGAGAGGGGGTTTTCAAGCTTTGAGAGAGGAAATTCAAATAAAGAAATCTGATTTCTTTTCTTATATTTTCCCCTCTTTCTACTCTAAGAACTAATAGATAACATTCTCTATCCATCAATTAAACATTAGTGGGAAAAATGTTCTAAAGATCTACCAAGTTTTTGCATGTCAAATAATTGCCCCACTCTTTTTTGTTCCTCTTTTAAAATCAACTCCACTTTCTCAATTTTTACAAATAACCCACAAATTTATTTTCTTTATTTTAATTGCACCCTTAGTTTATTTGTTATACTTAATAACTCACATACAAATAAAAATTAAATTACCACTTTGCCCTCTTTGACCTTAATATGAATTTCACATGATTAATTAAACCTTAATCAAATAATACCATTTTAATCAAGCATTGCTTACTAAGGTCAAAGTTAGGGCCTTGCAATCACAAATAGACCAACCTATAGAAGTAACCCCAAAGAAGCAAAGGAACTTCAAGGGCAAGTTGATGAGTTATTGGAAAAGTGACAAATAAGAGAAAGTCTTAGTTCGTGTGCTATTCCTATACTACTTATGCTAAAAAAAGATGGAACTTGAAGAATGTAGGTTGATTGTCATGCAATTAATAAAATCATGGTAAAAATATATTTTGCATAATGGAACAAAAAGAAAAAAAATCAAAGTCATCTTGTGGGATAGAGTATAAAATGCACCTATTAAGATTAATAAAATAAAAAGTGTGGGATGGGGCATAAAATGCTCCCACCAAGTTGCAAGTACTTAAAACTTTTTAGTGTCTAAAAATTTTATGAGAATTGTTAATTGATGTTTGAGCTTAACTTTAATCCAATGGATATGTTTATTCTTAAATTTCTAATTTTGAAGATTGTTCATCCTAGTTGAATAGTTTGATTAGATTATCGACTCTATATTCTTGTTTTTTATTGTATTAACTTGAGATAATATGTTAAATATATTGCCTATGCTATACAACTTATGTACTTTAGCATTATTGAGCATTGGAAATTTGTTATTGGCTATTTTCATTTGAGCACTCATTCATATTAAAGATGATCTTATTGAAACTATATTCTAACTTAGAAGATAAGTTTATTTGGTTATTCTTCCATTTGGATTTTTGCATTCTTGTTTGAAGGCAAACAAGGTTCAACTGTGGGAAAATTTGATGTCACACAATTTAGCATAGCCATTTTATCTAATTATACATGACTTTATGCATGTATTTTGTTTATTTTATTATGTTTTATGCTAAATTTTATGTCTTCTTTATTTTATACTCTATTTTTTTTCTAAATGGATAATTTGAAGCATAATTAATGTGTTTTGATTGAATAATTAAAGAAATGGACTTTAAGGAGGTTTTAGAGCCTGTGCTGACCCATGGCAAACTGTGCCAACTTGTTACAATCAGTCAGGATGCTGACTCATGACTTATTGAACCAAGTCATGAAGAAGTTGGAAGTGTGTCAACTCATGCCCAATGTGCCAACTCGTTATAAAGCTAGCCTGTGCCAACTAATAATTGTGAATTATAACTATATTATTAGTATGTTTTAGTGTGTTTAATATGTTATTGTAGTGTTAATTTTTTTAGTTTTATGCTTAATTTCTAAATTTCTATTTTATGGACTTAATTGTAATTTTTAGTGTTTATAGGGACTTATTTGAAGAAAAAAAATAAAATTTCATGGAGAGAGGAGGAATCTATCTAACTTAAGTATTTTAAAGAAACAAAATTGTTGTAGTTTAAAATCATTCTTCTCGATGGAGGAGAATTTCTCCTCTACATAGGAAAATTTGAAACGTTAGGCAAAAATAACCACCTTGGTGGAGGAAAATTTTCCCTCTATTAAGGGAAGCTTAGATTTGTGAGTTACAAAGGTATTCTCTTCAGTGGAGGGACTTTTCCCTTTATCGAAGCAACTAAAGGGACACAGGAAGAATTAATCTGCTCCATTTGGGGATTTCTCCCTCTACCAAGGCAAGATGTTTCAAACATGATTAAACTCTATTTTCTCCTATTTTATGAAGTTTAATTGCAGTAGGTTTACTTCCTTTGATGTGTTTTTAGTAGATAAAAACACTAATATTTAAAGGGACACAAATTTTGAAGAAAAGGGGGTTAGTTTATTAAGATTAAAGATCTAGCTTTGAAGAGTACAGGAACCTAGGGTTTGAAGGTTTCTATTTGGATGTTTTGAGAAGAATTTAGGGGAAGCTAACAACCTTATGTATATTATAATCTTTTCTTTTAGTTTTTCAGTTGTTTTTAATATGAATAGTGAGTAGTTTCTTTACTTTTGCTGAGGGACACTTAAATCCTCATACTTTTATTGCATTGAATCTGATTTGAGCTTTTTAATTCAATTTAAGTGTGTTATTTCTTAGTTCTTAAGCTGATTCCTATCTTAAGTTCTATTCAGTTGATGATTAATGTATTGAATAAATGGTTAAAGGTCAATTCCATCTATAACTTATGATTTGCATGTTTTTAGTTTAATTCACTCAAGTTGATGTATGATTATGTTTTAAAAATTAGGTAATTATGTGTTAATTAAGAGTAGCATTAAGACTAAGAAAGTTGAATTAAGAAAAGGCTTGAGTTGGATCTATTGGAAAAGGGTAATAGGCTTGAGTTAGATCTATTGAAAAATGGTTTAATGAAGGTGTAGGAATTCATAAACCGAATTTTTATGCTAAGTATTAGTTTGTTTATAATACGAGAATTTAATGCTTAGAATGATTTTATGAATAAGTTATCTAATTGTACACTGGTTTTACATAATCTCATATGTTATTTTTAATTAAATCATTGCAATAAAAGTTAAGGTGGGTAGTTCTTTTAGCATAAGTATTTTTAATATTGAATTTTACCATCTTTTGCATTATTGTTCTTTTATAGTTTTAAAATTTATTGTTTTCATTTCATTATTTAGTTGCTTAATTAATTCATCATCACTATAACCTATGGAATTCTTTCACACATTGCTCACTCTAAAATCTGGAATATACAATTTTTTCAATCCCTAGGGTATGCCATTTCAAGGTCTTAATCTTATTTTCCTATATTACTTAGCTGATCTAGTACACTTGCTAGACACAGGTTAAGTTTTTGGCGCCATTGCCGGGGATTGGTATTTATTTTGGATTTTATCTATTCTTCTTCTTCTCTTTCTATTCTTTATTCTTTTATTTATTTTATTCTTTTATTCTTGCAAGTGTCAATAGTGCATGGTAAAAGATGACCTAATTTTACCTGCTTAAAGCGCCATATGATGATCCTCCTCTCAATGATCCACTACCTTTACTAGGAGGGCAAGTAATTTAGAATTAAGCCTAAAAGATTGAGATAAGACTAAGAACTGTAAGAGACTATGCTACTGCTAGGTGGAATAAAGAGTGCAGGATATGCTACCTCAAAATCATCATTTTAAGGTAATACTTGCTACTATCACCATGGTCTAAAAGAACCAATTTTTCGGATTGGAGATTAAAGATCCAAATCAATATTTTGATATTTTTCTAGAAATAAGTGATACAGTGCAAATTCCAAATGTATCTATGGATGCTTTAAGGTTAAAATTGTTTCCATTTACTCTCATCGATAAGGGAAATGATTGGTTAAAAATGTTACCAAGCCAATCAATAAGATAATGGGAGCAAATGCAAGAGAAGTTCCTATTTTGATTCTTCTCTTCAACTAAAATAGCCACCATTAGAAATAAAATTTATAATTTTTAGCATCTTTATGATGAACCATTTCAGGAGGATTAAGAAATATTTAAGAGACTTTTAAGAAATTATCCACACTATGAAATTGCCAAGCATTAACTAATATCTACTTTTTACACATATGTGAATCAAGCAACCAGGTCTATCTTAAATGCAACTTTAGATGGAAATTTCATGAACAAGATACCGGAGGAAGTTTTCCTACTCCTTGATGAGATGGCCACAAATAAAGCTCAATGGGTGATCACAAAGACCATGCAAAAGAAGCAAGAAGAGTATAGTGTAGATGAAGTGGCAATGCTTAGGGCTCAGGTGGAGTTATTAAAGAAAGAGTTGAGTGTCTTAAATGTACAAAATGTGGCTATTTTATCTCAAGGGTGAGATGCCTATAGGCAAATGCAAGGGACACCTTATGAAAGATCCTCTTATTTGTAGAATTGAAAATAGACTCAGTTGGCTGATTTGCCTATACTCTTCTAAATCTCTTTCCAGTGAAAGATCCACCTCTAGCCCTACTTTTTCTCTATTCTCTTTCCCTTTTAGCCAGCTCATTCTTCTCAACTTACATAGTTGCTATAACAAGTTGATGAAAATCCACCATGTGCAGAGATGTAGATCCTATTAACTTCTCTCTGATTTTATCATTCAATCAATCTTTAAATTGTATGCACTTAAAAGCCTTAGTTTGCATTGAATTAGGAACAGATTTGCACAGATGACTGAACTCTTTCTCATATTCAACCATAGTGATAGCTCTTTGTTCTAGCTTCAAAAATTGCTTCAATTTCTCTTTCTTATAAACTTTTATAACATACTACTTCCTGAGGCCAACACCATAATATATCCTATTATAGATTTATAAACTCTTACTGATCAGGAAAGGTTAAACCTAGGTGCTCTGATATCAAATTGTAACACCTTAATTCTATTAATCTAACCATATTATTATATCATGCATCATTAATCAATTTTACTGTGTCATTATACCATTAAGCATAATTTGTTCATACTATCACTTCAACATCCTGATTATCATAAATATCTATTAGGTGTTACTATAGTTGTTTACATACTTTATCTCTTTTAGCCAAACATACATACTAGCACTATACAATATTACTTTAGATTATATGTGTATACATATCACATTGTATGTTAGTGGCTTTAGATTACACTAGCATACATTTACTATTCTCTTAAAAAAGTAAGCTTATATAACTTTGTGTACTCATACTAGATACATCATTACATACATATGACTCTTAATACAAAATTATACAAATTATTCATCAAGAAATCCCTACATCAACTTCTTTCCTGACTTGTGTTGGCCTTTCCTAATGCCAAAATACATTCCTATGAAAAATCTTAACTACAGAACTTACACGAATAAAATAACATATGCTAAGCTATAAAGCTTGGTAGGGAACAATTCATGATTGATGACAACTCATAGCAGTCATCAACAAACACACTTAACATGCATCATTTGTAACAAAAGAATATCAATGATAATAAATTATTAATTCTAGCAATATATCAAAGTATATAATTAATAAAACAACAAAGATAAAAAATATCTCAGTATAAAAAATTCATATGGTTGATTGATAAAATCTGAGCATTTATACTTGTGAGATAATTTTTTTAATTAGAACCAATCATGTAATCCATCAAAAACATTTGATCATTCATGCTTTGATTCAAATACCATAATTATAATTATAATTATAATTATAATTATCCTGACTGAGTTTTGGAAGTGGATAATAAGAATGATGGATACCCTTATGTATTAGTCATTTATATACCCAAAGGTATTAAGTTCGGCAGATCCAAACCAGGTAAAATGAAAGTCCTAAATGGGAACAACGATAGACCCAAATAGGGCCAAATAGTAGCAGCTGCGACTCAATCCCTATCGGCACCTATCTATCCATAACCGAACTCTATTTATAAGCATTGTTGTGATTATATTCATTTGATTTATCATGCTTGTGCTTTTAATCTACAATATGCACATTTATGTAAATATATGTTCATATAAGATAATATATAATCTTTGATATGTATACGCATGTATAATCAATCAATACAAGTAGCTATGAATGAATATAAATCACTATCTTTATATAATTTAGCATGCTAACATATTTGTATAAACTCGTTGCATAAACATGTGAGCATAAACAAGTAAGAATAAACAAAAGATTTCAAATAAGAAATAAATAACATTATTGATCATATGCTGCCTATAAATATGTATTAATTCTTCAAATTCATAAATACACAGTTTCACATTATTGTATCATCATGCCTCAATGTACTTATATATCAATAGCCTAACCCTCTATGACTTTCTTACTTAACATTTTAACACCATAGTCATGTATAAATTATAATACCATTATTCTTCCCTACAATTATACAACATGTAATATCCTTATTTTTAAGATCAAGTTGCTCTAAAAATCATATAAATACTTATAGTATATTTATACATCAAAGAATTAGGTTATAAAAAATAGGGTAGGAAAATTTCCAACTTTATTTTACATATCAATGTTGCCATACTAAATGGATAAACTAACCAAATTAGTCCTCTAAGAAAACAATGGTGATATCTTTAATTTCTCGTGCTTCAAATGTCAATCAATTTGGACAAATACATTAGGAGCTATAACCAAATCATTACAGACTATACAAGAGTACATTTTTTTCAAAAATAATTCGTGTTACCACTTTGAAAAATTTATGGAGTAAAATAGGTAAAGAATTAAAATAACATTTATGCATGAGAGTTGTACCCATATAAGTATCGTTTATCTATAATTTTGTCCCGTAGCATTTTGACATTTCTACCGTGAGTTATATAAAAAATACTGCAACCTGTTCATTGACACTAGACAATATTTAACATTACCAAAGCCTATTTTTTATTACAAATTAGAAAGTTTGTAGAAGAAAATGAGTACAGAATTCAACCAACATTCCTTCACAAAATTTGTACTCCTATAAGTCTAGTTTATTGAAAATTTTTTCTCATAGAAATTTGAATTCTCTACCATGAATTATATCTATAATACTGCAACCTGCTCTCTACAACTAGACAGCAGCTCACTTCAAATATCAATTAAAAATTAAGACTAACTAGAGGCAAAATCAGCCCCTAATTTCTTCTAAAAAATTATAGTTCTATGACTCAAGTTTAATTAACAACTATAATTATCCAAATTAGAGTTATATAACTCAAGATAGGCTTAAAATACAAAAACTGGTTCAAAGTGATTTAACTCAAATTTTCTAATTCACTTTCTTTTCTTCCTTCAACTATAATTTTCATGATCTAAATCATTCTCTCCCATAATCAAACAAACATTATAACATATTTAACATAAATACATTCATACAAATAAACATGCAAAGTATATTTTTTCTCTTAAATTACTCACTTTGGTCGAAATCTATAAAAGCCACCTTGATTCCTTTAACACCTATTTGCCTTTGCTATTCTTTTTATTTTCTTCAACTATAAAGAACATGCATTCTTCCTCACTAATTCCTTTTAAACCATAAAGAAAAATATGAAAATGAAGAGGGATATTATACCTTGTAATCTTTAACTTAATACCATTATATTAATCAACCCAAATAGAATTCTTAGAGAAGATTTGAGAGAGAACACCTAAGTTCTTTTAAAAAGAGAAGAAGAGAGTAAAAATCTAAATTATGTTAGAGTGTATGCCCTAGAGCCCATGTAAAAGGGATGTATTTCATATGTATGAATTTTATATTCTTAATAAAAGGCATCATTCATTTATTAATGCTCTATTTAAATACATGAGTTTGTAAATCATAAATTAATAAATGAAGTCCTTGATATTATAAACACAGTGCAAAGGCAATCATGAAAGTGTTCATGATATGAGATGTCTATTGCATACAAATGTGTTAATATCTAAATATCTCTAGTCATAGAATTAACAAGATAATACATTGTTAATTCAGATAGACTAGCACATGTTATGCTTTTAGAATGGTTCAAGTAGTGGTTCTCATAATAGTGATTATGGAAGATAATCAAAGCTAACATATGGATGCTTGTTAGAAGAACAAGTTCATTGGATACCTGTAAAGAGAATGCTCATATGGATATTAAATCTATGTCAGTGAGGAATCTCTTTATATCAGTTGTGTAAGTATCCTTAGACTTGAGATCACCAAGGTTATCTTAAGTAGCAAATGGTATACTTTGACTCCATAACTGATTACTTCCAACTAAAGGTGAACTCAGATAGGAGGTTGGGTATATCATGACCTAATTAAAGTTAGTTGAGTGATCAATAAAGGATTCACCATCCCTGATTTATTTAGGAAAGTTATCTCGCATGATTATATAATTGCCTTGTTCAGAGAATCTCTGGCCAGAGTAATATGCCAAGATGGATAGAGATCCATAAAGGGCATTTTGGGGACAATGGTTAAATTAATAGAACATACATAATTAGATTTATATGAGTTGACAGAAATCCATACTCATAATCTAATTGAGATAAGAGTTGTGAAAGGAGTAATTGCATGGTAACTGTTTCTATGGAATGGTATAGTCAAACCACTTGACTTTCCTAACATTTGGGTGGTCATGATGCCTAGCTAGAGTCCGCTCATGTCTTTTATAATGGTGTATCATAAATATCAATAGGGATTGATGAAATGACTTAAAGAAGCTTAAATCATGTGAGTTTTTAATGGAACTCACAATTAAATTTTATACTGCCAATATGGACAGGAACCCAATAGGTGACACACATATAGAGAAAAACAAAAAATAGTAAAATGACAAGGATAATAATATTTGATATTATTATGGGAATAGAGTAGTGAATAAGAGAATAATTAATTAAAGAGTTTAATTAATTATGATCAAGTAAAATTGTTTGTAGGACTTTTTAAAAATGTTATGTAAAATGGACCTAATTAAAATAATGTATTTCATAATTAATTATTAATTGGACTATAAGTTTTATAGGGATGATATAATAATTAATGGATCCATTGGATAAATTTAAAGAGGCCCGAAGAAGTGAAGTTGGCGCAGAAACCCTCAGAGGAAGGGTTTCATGCCACCTCCTGGAAGAAGGCCTTAGAGGCCTAAATCTTGGACAAAAAAAAATAAATATATTTCATAAGTGTTATGGATCCTAAATATTTAATTTGGATGGATTTGGAATTCATTTGGGTAACTAAATCTAAGTATATGCATAAAGGGCCTAGTTGTGGGTTTTGTGCATAGTCTTTTGTGAATGGGCTTAAATTGGATTTAAATTAGCCCAAATAAATTATTAATAATTCCATAAGCCCAATTAATATTTCTCCAGAAATTTTAAAGAGCCCAATCCTATTGTGAAGTTGGATTTTTAACCTAACTATAAAAATCCAAATGATAGGGTTTTAGGGTAAGTGTGAACAATTAAAAGAAAACAAGTTTCTCTCATTTTCTATCAACCCTAGCTGCCACCCCTTGCTGGCATCAAGGGGATTTTGGCCAGCCCCTTGTTTCCTCCATTTTTGGTTCATTCAATCCTTCTCTAGTGTGGATTACTCATTGGAGGTATTCGATTTTGGACACTGTGGTTTGCGACAACCTGTTGAGAAGGAAAATCAACTGTTCAACAAAAATCAAAAAGTGATTTTTCTTATTCCCATTAATATGTATATTGTAAATTCATGGCAAGATCAAATCTATTGGTTAAAAATTTTAAAATTTTGCTTATGTATGAGATGCATGTAATCGATAAATTCCAACATGGTATCAGAGCCTCGTATTTGCCATGAATCTACAATTCTATATTTTTCTGCAAAATGGTTTTTGTTTTTGAGTTATTTATTTCATGAACTTTAAAATATAATATTTGGTTTTTAATGAATGAGAGATATTGATTTCTGGATATATGTGATCAAATATATAAAAAGAAAAATAAAAATGATTCTTTTGAGAAAAAAATCATAGAGAATGGCGTGAATGGCTTTTATTTTTCAATAAAGTTTAGGGGCTGTTCTAAATTATTTTTTTTATTGATCCACTCTAATATTATTTTGATAATAATTTATGTGTTTAATATGTGATATTAAGCCATAGGAGCAAACAAAATTAAAATCGAATAAGTTTTGCAAGAAAACTAGTTTAGTCGAAAAGTTAGATAAATTGGTACTCTTCGTGTGTTCTTGGTATGTTCTTGGTGTGTTCATGTTTAGAACAATTTTTAATCTTCTAAATCTGATATATTAATGTGTTTTTAATTAATTGGATTAATTAAAATAGGCTTTAAATTAATTGGATTAATTTTAATTCATTAAAGCCACTTAATGGGCTTAATTATGTTTACAAACTTGATTTAAATTAGTGAATGACTTGGTGGTCCGAAGGAGCTGATATAAATTAAATATTATAAACTATAATTAAGTTTATTAATGGGTTTTAAGGGCTGGAGTGGGCTTGGCTCATTCCAAAAGGTCCAAATGGTCTAGTAGACACAAAACTAGTTTGTATGTGAACACATTTAGGGTTTAATTTTGTAGGTTTCGGCCTACCCTTTATCTTAAGCCCAAAATTGATTCTTTTAATTATTTAATATGATTAATTAATTAAATAATCAATTAATAATTAATTATTAATCAATTGGATTGATTATTAAGGCAAGAACACATGCATGTAAAAAGGTTTCCTAAAATGGAAGTTTCCAAAATGGGAAAAGTTTCCTAGTTTTATCACATTATTAAATTAACTCAAAAGTTTGTTTCAAGAGTTGAAAAAAAGTTTGTAATCCATTACATGTTTTATTTTATGCATTAGATATGCATATAAGGGTGTATGATTGGCATGATGGATAGTTATGGACAAAGGCCCAATGTGATTGAGCATAATGCATCTTCCAGCCCAATGAGGACTTTTATGTCTTGGCCACTTGTTTTTGATTTGTATTTCTTTTTCAAATTGTAATATGTAATTAGATTACTTAAATTAGAATTAGAGATAGAGATGGAGACCACTATCAAGGAGCAAGATGGGCTGGATAGAGATCCAACAAGTTTGAAGATAATGTAATTATTTTACTTGTTTGAATCATGCATACTACCTAGGTGTTACCTTTTGGCTTGGGGAAATCAATAAGGTAAAGTCCATAACTATACCATATTTGTATGCTTATATTTATGTGATAGATATAAGATGCATACCAATGTATGCCAACCATGTATGATGAGACTTAATTAACTAAAATCGCTCATACTAATACTAAGGTATATAAACCTTCCATTAATTTGAGGAGAACCAAAGTTCTTTATAGCATAGGTTGTTGACCACAGTAAAGCTCACATTATATCAAAATGTTCAAATCTAATTAAATGGGTCATCTTAGCTAGCCTATTAGCTTGTTGACCATAGTCAAGGCTAATGGTTCTAGAGGCAAGATTAGGGAATGAATATATTATACACATGTATCAAGAGTTGAAACCTAATGATCCAATAGTTGTCTAGAGACACAATTGGTATAGAGATACCTACCTTTTAAGGGTATGGAATTTGGCTTATTGACCACAGTAAAGGTCAAATTACATATCAAGGATTGGATATTGGCCCACTAAGAAAACCATCAGGTTTTCTCGAATTATATAATAAGGGCTATTAATTTGTAATAAAATAATGGGAGTAAATGGATTAATTAAATACCTAATTAATGCATACATATATATGAACATACTCTCATATGTTTTCTTTTTCACATCTAGGTCATCATTATGAGCACATCAAATATTAATATACGATCAATCTTGGATAACAAGCTAGTTGGCAGCAACTATTGTGACAGGATCAGGCAAGTGAGAATTGTTCTCAGAGCTGAAAAGATCCATTATGTCTTGGATAAAGATCCACCACCACTTTCATCAAATGATGCCATTGATGAGATCAAGGGCACTTATCAAAAATACATGGAGGATAGTGAAGCAACAGCATGTCTGATGCTGGGTGCTATGTCCTCGGAGCTTTAGAAGCAATATGAGATGATGGATGCTAGAACCATCATTTTGCATTTAAAGGAGCTTTATTCTTCTCAGGCTAGAATTGAGCAATATGAGATTGTTCGAGCTCTATTTAGCTGCAAAATGGTTGAAGGCACTTTGGCTGCTACTCATGCATTGAAGAAGTATGGGTATATTGAGCATTTGAGTAGACTTGGCTATGTAATGGATAATTATCTATACATAGATTTAATCTTGTACTCGTTGGCTCCAAATTATGCACCTTTCATGTTTAACTTCAACATGAACAAGATCCAAGTATTCATTCTTGAGTTAATTAACATGCTCAAAATAGCTGATGGATCCTTCAAGAAGGATCCAACAAGTGTCATGGTTGTCACTTCTACTAAAGGCAAGAAGATAACCAAGGCGCAGCCAAAGAATGGTGGAATCTCCAAGAATAAGGTTGCCAAGAAAGAGAATCCCAAAGGAACTTACTTCCATTGTGGAAAAAATGGTCATTAGAAGTGTAACTACAAGGCCTATCTAGATTATCTCAAGGAGAAGAAGCAAGCTGATGCATCTACTTCAGGTATTCATATAATTGAAATTAATACTTATTCTATTGCTTCAAAATAATCTTGGGTACTAGATACTAGATGTAGATCTCATTTGTGTAATGATCTACAGGGGCTCAGAAGCTTTAGTAGAGTTGGAAAGGTAGAAATATGTTTGTAGTCGGTTACTGGACAAAACATCTCTACAACAGTTGTGGGGACTTACCATTTGCCTCTTCTAAGTGGATTAATATTGGAATTAAAAAATTGTTATTATGTTCCAGCTTTATCCAAAAGTATTATTTCTTTCAGTCGTTTATTGAACGATTATGACATTTCTTTAAAGGACAAGTGTTGTTACATTTTTACGAACAATATGCTTTATGCAAAAGTTATCATTGAGAATGGTATATTTGTTCTTGATTTAATTAAAGAAGTGCATAATGTGGATACCAAGAGAATGAAACAAGATAATCTAAATACCTCATACTTATGGCATTTTCATTTAGGACATATAAATGAGAAATGAATGAACAAATTACATAAGTCAGGTGATTTGGGAACATTTGATTATGAATCATTTGATACATGTGAATCTTGTTTATTGGGAAAAATGACAAAAGCTCCCTTTATTGGTAAAGGAGAATCAACTAAAATGGTTTTGGACTTAATACATTAAGATGTATGTGGTCCAATGACTACACATGCCAGAGGAGGTTACTCCTACTTCATTACTTTCATAGATGATTGCTCTATATTTGGATATATCTATCTAATGAAATATAAATCAAAAGCATTTGAAAAGTTCAAAGAATTCAGAAATGAAGTAGAGAAGCAACTTGGCAAGAGTATTAAAACACTTAGATCAGATCGAGGTGGAGAATACTTAAGCTAAAAATTTTAAGATTATCTAAGAGATAATGGGATTTTACCTCAATGGACTCCACCATATACACCATAACACAATGGTGTATCAGAGAGGAGAAATCAAACACTATTAGATATGGTTTGATCCATGATGATGTTGGATTTTAACGGTTACATGCATCACATACATGAGCGGAATTTTAAAATTTTTAACCATTAGATCTGATCTTGCCATGAATACACAATATAACTATATGAGAATAAGAAAAATCACCTTTGATTTTTGTTGAACAGTTGATTTTACTTTGCACCGGGTTGTCGCAAACCACAGTGTCCAAAATCGAACACCTCCAATGAGTAATCCACACTAGAGAGGGGTAAATTGAACCAACAAATTGGTGTTTAACTAGGGCTGGCCAAAATTCCCAAGAGCTAGCTTAGGAGTTGGCACAAAAGGGAGAGAGAGATTAAGAGAAAAGACTTTCTTTTTGTTTTAATCACTTAACCCTAATTCTCATTAGTTGGCCTTTTATAGTTAGGTTAAAATTCCAACTCCTTAATGAGATTGGGCTCTTTAAAATTGCTGGAAAATTATTAATTGGGCCTCTAGAATTAATTATAATCATTTGGACTTAATTAAATCCAATTTAAACCTTTTCATAAAAGTCTATGCACAAAACCCACAAACTAGGCCCTTTATGCAACTAATTGGATTTAAATACCCAAATGGATTCCAAATCCAACCAAATTAAATATGTGGGTTCCATAACACTTATGTAACATATATAAATTAATTTGGTCCATTAAATAGGCCATTAAGGCCTTCTATTCTGAGGTAGGCGTGTGGCCCTTACAGAAGGGCTTCCGCCAACTGCTTCATTCCTTTGGCCCTTAATAATTGCTCCAATTAACTTATTAATTATTATACCAGTCCTATAACACTTATAGTAGCACTACAAAACTTATAAGACAATAACAATTAATCATGAAATACGTTATTTCAATTAGGTCCAATTTTGCATAATATTTCTCAAAAGTTCCGCGGATAATTTTATTTGATCATAATTAATTAAACTCTTTAATTAATTATTATCATATTCTCTTCTCTACCTTTATAATAATATCAAATATTATTATCCTTGTCATTTTACCATTTTACCCTTTTTCTCTATATGTGTGTGACCTATTGGGTTCCTGTCCATGTTGGCAGTATAATAAGTAATTGTGAGTTCTATTCAAAACTCACATGATTTAAACTCCTTTAAATCATCTTATCAATCCCTATTGATACTTTTGATACATCATTATACAAGTCATGATTGGCCTCTAGCTAGGCATCATGACTACCTAAATGTCAGGAAAGTCATGTGGTTTGACTGTACCCTTCCATAGAAATAGTTACCGTGCAATTACTCCTTTCACCACTCTTATCTCAATTAGATTCTGAGTATGGATTTCTGTCAACTCATATAAATCTAATTATGTATGTTCTATTAATTTAACCATTGTTCCTAAAATGCCCTTCATGGATCTCCATCCATCTCGGCATATTACTCTGGCCAGAGATTCTCTGAACAAGTTAATTATAGAATCATGCGAGATAACTTCCCTTGTTAAATCTGGGATGGTGAATCCTTTGTCAATCACTCAATTATCTTCAAGTAGGTCATGATATACCCAATCTCTTAACTATGTTCACTCCCAGTTGGAAGTAATCAGTTATGGAGTCAAAGTATACCACTTGCTACTTAAGATAACTT
Organism: Excoecaria agallocha; assembly: GCA_037975025.1. Taxonomy (NCBI): domain Eukaryota; kingdom Viridiplantae; phylum Streptophyta; class Magnoliopsida; order Malpighiales; family Euphorbiaceae; genus Excoecaria; species Excoecaria agallocha. Next base: position 21,297,642 of record CM075822.1, read on the forward strand.
TGGTGATCTCAAGTCTAAGGATACTTGCACAACCGCTATGAAGAGATTCCTCACTGACATAGATTTAATATCCATGTGAGGATTCTCTTTGCAGGTCTCCAATGAACTTGTTCTTCTAACAAGCATCCACATGTTAGCTTTGATTATCTTCCATAATCACAGTTATGAGAACCACTACTTGAACCATTCAAGAAGCATAACATGTGCTAGTCTGTCCGAATTAACAATGTCCTATCTTGTTAATTCTATGACTGGGGATATTTAGATATTAACACATTTGCATGCAATAGACATCTCACATCATAAACACCTTCATGATTGCCTTTGCACTGTGTTTATAATATCTAGGACTTCATTTATTAATTTAAGATTTACAAACTCATGTATTCAAACATAGCATTAATAAATGAATGATGCCTTTTATTAAGAATATAAATTTCATACATATGAAAAGCATCCCTATTACATAGGCTCTAGGGCATACTCTCTAACAATCTCCCACTTGCACTAGAGCCAATCACTCATATGTCTCAGACCCATGCTATTTATATGGTGATCATGCTTAATCTGGGAAAGTGCTTTAGTGAGGGGATCCACCACATTGTCATCTGTGGGAACCCTTTTTATTTTCACATCATTTCTAGCTACTATTTCCCTTATGAGATGGTAGCGTCTGAGAACATGCTTGGATCGCTGATGAGACCGTGGTTCCTTTGCTTGCGCAATGGCTCCATTGTTGTCACAATATAAAGGAATCGGATCAACAATGCTAGGAACCACTTCTAGTTCGGTTATGAACTTTTTGATCCAGATTGCTTCTTTGGCTGCTTCTGAAGCAGCAATGTACTCAGCTTCTGTTGTGGAATCAGCAGTTGTTTCTTGTTTGGAACTTTTCCAACTAACTGCTCCTCCTCCCATTATGAACACATAACCAGATTGTGATTTACAATCATCTTTGTCAGATTGGAAGCTGGCATCTGTATACCCATTTACTTCCAAACTTCCCTCTCCATATACCAAGAATATATCCTTAGTCCTTCTCAAGTACTTAAGAATATTCTTGACAGCTGCCCAGTGTTCCTCTCCAAAATTGGATTGGAATCTGCTTGTGACACTCAAAGCAAATGCTACATCTGGATGTGTACATAACATAGCATACATGATAGAACCAATTGCAGATGCATATGGTATTCTATTCATGCTCTCTCTATCCTCTAGTGTCTGTGGACACAAAGACTTAGAAAGGTGTTTCCCATGCACCATGGGTATAAACCCTTTCTTAGAGAGATCCATATTGAACCTTTTCAATACTTTATCTATATATGTACTCTAAGAAAGACCTAGCAACCTATTGGATCTATCTCTATAGATCCTTATTCCCAGAATATAGGATGCTTCTCCAAGGTCTTTCATGGAGAATTGCTTGGATAACCATATTTTAACAGATTGGAGAAGAGAAATGTCATTTCCCATGATTAATATGTCATCTACATATAGAACTAGGAAGACAATTGCACTCCCACTGACCCTTCTATACACACAAGGTTCATCTTCATTCTGTGAGAAACCAAACTCTTTGATTGTCTCATTGAATCGTATGTTCCAGCTCCTAGAGGCTTGCTTCAATCCATAATGGATCTTTGAAGCTTGCATACCTTTTTGCCATTTCCTGATGTGAATCCTTCTGGTTGTGTCATATACACATCCTCGGTTAGATTTCCATTAAGGAAAGCTATCTTCACATCCATTTGCCAAATCTCATAATCATAATGAGTTGCAATGGCTAAAAGTATTCTTATAGACTTAAGCATCGCTACAGGAGAAAAAGTTTCGTCATAGTCAATACCTTCTTTTTGACGATAACCTTTTGCTACTAAGCGAGCTTTATAGATAACTATATTACCTTCCATGTCAGTCTTCTTTTTGAAGACCCATTTGCACCCTATGGGTTTTATCCCTTCAGGTGGTTGAGTTAAAGTCCATACTTTGTTCTCATACATAGAGTCCATTTCAGACTGCATAGTCTTAAGCCATAAATCACGTTCTGAACTGTTCAAAACTTCTTGATAGCTTGTAGGCTCATTGTCCTCTACTACAGTTATGCCTCTATCCGAATCAATGTGAAATCCATATATCACAAGGATAGAACGCATCCTAGTAGATCTTCTAGGATTTTGTGTATAATCAGGTTTAACTATAATCTCATCATTATGAAATTCAGTTTCGGGTTCAATCGGTTGATCATCTTCTATTTGTGGGTTTTGAACTTCACCAAGTTCAATTTTACTCCCACTGTCCTCTCGTAGGGGAAATTCTCTTTCCGGAAGACAACATGCCTTGAAACAAACACCTTTTGTTCTAAGGGATGATATAAATAATATCCAAACGTTTCTTTTGGATATCCCACAAATAAACATTTGTCAGACTTAACATCCAGTTTGTCTGACATTGTCCTCTTCACATAAGCAGGACAACCCCATACTTTCATATGAGAAAGCGTGGGTTTCTTGTTATTCCATATCTCATATGGAGTAACATCAACCGATTTACTAGGAACTCTATTTAACACATAAACAACAGTTTCTAGTGCATATCCCCAAAAGGACTTAGGCAAGTCTGCTCGGCTCATCATTGATCGAACCATATCTAATAATGTTCAATTTCTCCTTTTAGATACACCATTGTGTTGTGGTGTATATGGAGGAGTCCATTGAGATAAAATCCCATTATCTCTAAGATAATCCTGAAACTCTTGACTTAAGTATTCTCCACCTCGATCTGATCTAAGTGTTTTAATACTTTTGCCAAGTTGTTTCTCAACTTCATTTCTGAACTCTTTGAACTTTTCAAATGCTTCAGACTTATATTTCATTAGATAGATGTATCCAAACCTGGAATAATCATCAATGAAAGTAATGAAGTAGGAGTAACCTCCTCTGGCATGTGTAGTCATTGGACCACATACATCTGAATGTATTAAGTCCAAAACCATTTTAGCTCGTTCTCCTTTACCAATAAAGGGAGCTTTTGTCATTTTTCCCAATAAACAAGATTCACATGTATCAAATGAATCATAATCAAATGATCCCAAATCACCTGACTTGTGTAATTTGGTCATGCGTTTTTCATTTATATGGCATAAACGACAATGCCATAAGTATGAGGTATTTAGATTATCATGTTTCATTCTCTTGGTATCCACATTATGTACTTTTTTAATTAAATCAAGAACAAATATACCATTCTTAATGATAGCTTTTACATAAAACATATTGTTCTTAAAAATGTAACAACATTTGTTCTTTAAAGAAATATCATAATCGTTCATCAAATGACTGAAAGAAATAATACTTTTGGATAAAGTTGGAACATAATAACAATTATATAATTCCAATACTAATCCACTAGGAAGAGGCAAATAGTAAGTCCCCACAACTATTGTAGAGATGTTCTATCCAGTAGCTGACTGCAAACATATCTCTGCCTTTCCAACTCTTCTAAAGCTTCTCAGCCCTTGTAGATCATTACATAAATGAGATCCACATCCGGTATCTAATAACCAAGATTGTTTTGAAGCAATAGAATAAGTATTAATTTCAATCATATGAATACCTGAAGTAGAAGCATCAGCTTGCTTCTTCTCCTTGAGAGAATCTAGATAGGCCTTGCAGTTACGCTTCCAATGACCATCCTTTCCACAATGGAAGCAAGTTCCTTTGGGATTCTCTTTCTTGGCAATCTTCTTCTTGGAGATCCCACCATTCTTTGGCTGCGCCTTGGTTATCTTCTTCTTCTGCTGCTTCTTGCCTTTAGCAGAAGTGACAACCATGACACTTTTTGGATCCTTCTTAAATGATCCATCAGCTATCTTGAGCATATTGATTAACTCAGGAATGGATACTTGGATATTGTTCATGTTGAAGTTAAGCATGAAAGGTGCATAACTTGGAGCCAACGAGTACAAGATTAAATCTATGTATAGATCATTATCCATAACATAGCCAAGTCTACTCAAATGCTCAATATACCCATACATCTTCAATGCATGAGTAGCAGCTGAAGTGCCTTCCACCATTTTGCAGCTAAATAGAGCTCGAGCAATCTCATATTGCTCAGTTCTAGCCTGAGAAGAATAAAGCTCTTCTAGATGCAAAACGATGGTTCTAGCATCCATCATTTCATGTTGCTTCTGAAGCTCCGAGGACATAGGACCCAACATCAGACATGCTGCTACTTCACTATCCTCCATGTATTTTCGATAAATGCCTTTGATCTCATCAATGACATCATCTGATGGAAGTGGTGGTGGATCTTTATCCAAGACATAGTGGATCTTTTTAGCTCTGAGAACAATTCTCACATGCCTGATCCAGTCAGAATAGTTGTTGCCAACCAGCTTGTTATCCAAGATTGATCGTATATTAATGTTTGATGTGCTCATGATGATGACCCAGATGTGAAAAAGAAAAGATATGAGAGTATGTTCATATATATGTATGCATTAATAAGGTCTTTAATTAATCCATTTACTCCCACTATTTTATTGCGAATTAATAGCCCTCACTATATAATCCAAGAAAACCCGATGGTTTTCTTAGTGGGCCAATATCCAATCCTTGATATGTAATTTGACCTTGACTGTGGTTAACAAGCCAAATTACATACCCTTGAAAGGTAGGTATCTCTATACCAATTGTGTCTCTACACAACTATTGGATCATTAGGTTATCAACTCTTGATGCATGCATATCATATATGCATTCCCTAATCTTGCCTCTAGAACCATTAGCCTTGACTGTGGTCAACAAGCTAATGGGCTAGCTAAGATGACCCATTTAATTAGATTTGAACATATTCGATATAATGTGAGCTTGACTGTGGTCAACAACCCACACTATAAAGAACTCTGGTTCTCCTCAAATTAATGGAAGGCTTATATACCTTAGTATTTGTTTGAGGGTTTTAGTTAATTAAGTCTCATCATACATGGTTGGCATACATTGGTATGCATCCTATATCTATCACATAAATATAAGCATACAAATATGGTATAGTTATGGACTTCACTACATTGATTTCCCCGAGACAAGAGGGAAATCAAAAGGTCACACCTAGGTAGTATGCATGATTCAAACAAGAAAATAATTACATTATCTTCAAGCTTGTTGGATCTCCATCCGGCCCATCTTGCTGCTTGATATTGGTCTCCATCTCTATTTATAATTCTAATCTAAGTAATCTAATTACATATTACAATTTGAAATGAAATACAAACCAAAAACAAGTGGCCGGGACATGAAAGTCCTCATTGGGCCAAAACATGCATTATGCTCAATCACATTGGGCTTTGTCCATAACTAACCATCATACCAATCATACACCCTTATATGCCTCTCTAATGCATAAAGAAATGGATTACTAACTTTTTTTCAACCTTTTAAACTATATTTTGAGTTATTTTAATGATGTGATCAAATTAGGAAACTTTTTCCATTTTGGAAACTTTCATTTTAGGAAACCTTTTTGCATGCATGTGTACTTGTCTTAATAATCAATCCAATTGATTATTAATTAATTATAAATTAATTATTTAATTAATTAATCATATTAAATAATTAAAAGAATCAATTTTGGGCTTAAAATAAATGTAGGCCGAAACCCACAAAAGAAAAACCCTTACTGTGTTCACACACAAACTAGTTTTGTGTCTTTTGGACCATTTGGGCCTTTTGGAATGAGCCAAGCCCACTCCAGTCCTTAAAACCCATTAATAAACTTAATTAATGTTTATAATGTTTAATTTAAATCAGCTCCTTGGGCCCACCAAGTCATTCACTAATTTAAACCAAGTTCGTAAACATAATTAAGCCCATTAAGTGGTTTTAATAAATTAAAATTAATCAAATTAATTTAAGGCCTATTTTAATTAATCCAATTAATTAAAAACACTTTAATATATCATATATATCAGATTTAGAAGATCAAAAATCGTTCTAACCAAGAACACATCAAGAACACACGAAGAACACCAATTTATCGAACTTTTCGACTAAACTAGTTTTCATGCAAAACTTGTTCGATTTTAATTCCGTTTGATCCTACGGCTTAATATCACATATTAAACACATAAAATATCATCTAAATGATTTTTAAATCGATCCATAAGAAATTAAATTAGAACAGCCCCTACATCACCTAGGGTTTCATGCCAAACCCTAATCATAATCCTTCAAAAGTTTCGTTTTTGTTTCCACCAAATTTATTTGATCACACATACAACCAGAAATCAATATTTCTCATTCATGAACAATCAAATCTAATATTTTAAAGTTCATGAAATAAATAACTCAAAACAAAACAAAACTTATTCCGCAGAAAAATATAGAATTGTATATCCATGGCAAAACCTGGCTCTGATACCATGTTGGATTTTAACGGTTACATGCATCACATACATGAGCGAAATTTTAAAATTTTTAACCATTAGATCTGATCTTTCCATGAATACACAATATAACTATATGAGAATAAGAAAAATCACCTTTGATTTTTGTTGAACAGTTGATTTCACTTTGCACCGGGTTGTCGCAAACCACAGTGTCCAAAATCGAACACCTCCAATGAGTAATCCACACTAGAGAGGGATAAATTGAACCAAAAAATTGGTGTTTAACTAGGGCTGGCCGAAATTCCCAAGAGCTAGCTTAGGAGTTGGCGCAAAAGGGAGAGAGAGATTAAGAGAAAAGACTTTCTTTTTGTTTTAATCACTTAACCCTAATTCTCATTAGTTGGCCTTTTATAGTTAGGTTAAAATTCCAACTCCTTAATGAGATTGGGCTCTTTAAAATTGCTGGAGAATTATTAATTGGGCCTCTGGAATTAATTATAATCATTTGGGCTTAATTAAATCCAATTTAAACCTTTTCATAAAAGTCTATGCACAAAACCCACAAACTAGGCCCTTTATGCAACTAATTGGATTTAAATACCCAAATGGATTCCAAATCCAACCAAATTAAATATGTGGGTTCCATAACACTTATGTAACATATATAAATTAATTTGGTCCATTAAATAGGCCATTAAGGCCTTCTGTTCTGAGGTAGGCGTGTGGCCCTTACAGAAGGGCTTCCGCCAACTGCTTCATTCCTCTGGCCCTTAATAATTGCTCCAATTGACTTATTAATTATTATACCAGTCCTATAACACTTATAGTAGAACTACAACACTTATAAGACAATAATAATTAATCATGAAATACGTTATTTCAATTAGGTCCAATTTTGCAGAACATTTCTCAAAAGTTCCGCGGACAATTTTATTTGATCATAATTAATTAAACTTTTTAATTAATTATTATCATATTCTCTTCTCTACCTTTATAATAATATCAAATATTATTATCCTTGTCATTTTACCATTTTACCCTTTTTCTCTATATGTGTGTGACCTATTGGGTTCCTGTCCATGTTGGCAGTATAATAAGTAATTGTGAGTTCTATTCAAAACTCACATGATTTAAACTCCTTTAAATCATCTTATCAATCCCTATTGATACTTTTGATACATCATTATACAAGTCATGATTGGCCTCTAGCTAGGCATCATGACTACCCAAATGTCAGGAAAGTCATGTGGTTTGACTGTACCCTTCCATAGAAACAGTTACCATGCAATTACTCCTTTCACCACTCTTATCTCAATTAGATTCTGAGTATGGATTTCTGTCAACTCATATAAATCTAATTATGTATGTTCTATTAATTTAACCATTGTTCCTAAAATGCCCTTCATGGATCTCCATCCATCTCGGCATATTACTCTTGCCAGAGATTCTCTGAACAAGGCAATTATAGAATCATGCGAGATAACTTTCCTTATTAAATCTGGGATGGTGAATCCTTTGTCAATCACTCAACTATCTTCAAGTAGGTCATGATATACCCAATCTCCTAACTATGTTCATTCCCAGTTGGAAGTAATTAGTTATGGAGTCAAAGTATACCACTTGCTACTTAAGATAACTTTGGTGATCTCAAGTCTAAGGATACTTGCACAACCGCTATGAAGAGATTCCTCACTGACATAGATTTAATATCCATGTGAGGATTCTCTTTGTAGGTCTCCAATGAACTTTTTCTTCTAACAAGCATCCACATGTTAGCTTTGATTAGCTTCCATAATCACAATTATGAGAACCACTGCTTGAACCATTCAAGAAGCATGACATGTGCTAGTCTGTCCGAATTAACAATGTCCTATCTTGTTAATTCTATGACTAGGGATATTTAGATATTAACACATTTGCATGCAATAGACATCTCACATCATAAACACCTTCATGATTGCCTTTGCACTGTGTTTATAATATCTAGGACTTCATTTATTAATTTAAGATTTACAAACTCATGTATTCAAACATAGCATTAATAAATGAATGATGCCTTTTATTAAGAATATAAATTTCATACATATGAAAAACATCCCTATTACATGGGCTCTAGGGTATACTCTCTATCAAATTCCTAAAAAATTATAAGATCTAAGGAGTTTTACATTGCCATGTGAATTAAGAGGATATTTTGTTGGACATGCTTTATGTAATTTAGGTGCAAGTATAAATATGATACCTTATTCAATTAGCAAGAAAAAAAATTTAAAAGACATCAAGGAAACCCGAATGACACTATAATTAGCTGATAGATTCGTGAAGAGGCCCAAGGGCATCATCGAGAACTTGTTAGTCAAAGTGGAAAATTTTATATTTTCTGGTGGATTTTATGGTGATGTATATGGAACAAGATAGGAAAATGGTGACCTTGAGATTCAATGAGGGGGAGAATGGTGACCTTTAGATTCAATGAGGAGGAGATGGTATTTAATGTCAATAAGGTGGTACAACACCCTCTTATAATTTTAAAGAATTTGTTTATTTCATATATTATGTTCAAGAATGTGTAGATAAGAAACAGCAAGAAATTTTTCTAGAGGATGAGCTTTAGGGGTGTTTAATGCATCTAAAGAGTAAGGAGCAAGTAGGAGAGCAAGAAGAGGAGCTATTGAAGGAGTTAGAAAAAAATCATGATAAGAAAGGCACCAAAGAGGAGAATTTGAATTCTCCTAAAGGAGAAAATATTTCTAACCTTAAAACCCTTCTTTTACATTTAAAATATATGTTTTTAGAAGAAAATACAAAACCAATAATTATTTCTTCACTTTTAAAAGGTTAGGAGGAAGAAATGCTTATTGAGGTGTTGAAAAATCATAAATGAGCCATTGATTGATAGACATCTGACCTCATGGGAATCAACCCTAGCTATTGTACACATCGAATTCCAATAGAGAGTGACTTCAAATCAGTGGTACAACCCCAAAGCTGAGTCAACCCAACAATGCAAGAAGTTATGAAAAATGAGGTACTTAGATTACTTGATGCAAGTATTACCTATCCTATTTTTAATAGTAGTTGGGTTTATCTAGTCCAATGTGTACCTAAAAAGGGAGATATGACTATAGTGACCAAGGAAAAAAATGAACTCATTCCCACATGAACAGTGATGGTATTGACAATTTGTATAGACTATAGAAGGTTGAACAATGCCACTAGAAAGGATCATTTTTCTTTACACTTCATTGACCAAATGTTAGAAAGGTTTATGAGTAATAGATTTTATTATTTCTTCGAAGGGTATTTGGGATACATGCAAATATCTATAACATTAGAAGACTAAAAGAACACTTTTGCATATAAGAGAATGCATTTTGATCTTTGTAATGCCACTACTACTTTTCAAAGGTATATAATGGCCATTTTTCATGATTTTATTGAAAATTTAATGGAGGTTTTCATTGATGATTTTACTCTATATGGCCATGATTTTGCTAGTTGTTTATCTAACCTTGCTTTGGTTTTGAAAAGGTGTGAGGAAACTAACCTTATCCTCAATGGGGAAAAATATCATTTCATGGTAAGGGAAGGTATAGTTATAGGGCATAAAAATTCTAAGAGAGGAATTGAAAAGATAGGGCAAAAGTATATGTTAATGATAAATTACTTCCTCTCACAAATTTTAAAGGTATTAAAATTTTTCTTGGTCTTGCCGATTTCTATCATTGGTTCATTAAGGATTTTTTCAAGATAGCTAAGCTGCTTTTAAATTTATTGCTTAAAGATGTTGTATTTAACTTTAATAATGAGTATTTGCAAGCTTTTAATTTTTGAAAGGAAAAGTTAATCACAGAACCCATCATAGCATCACCGAATTAGAGTTTACCATTTGAAATTATGTGTGATGCTAGTGACTATGCAGTGGAAGCGGTTCTAGGCCAAAGTAAAGAAAGAGTTTTTCACACCATCTACTATGCAAGTCACACACTCACAGGTACATAAGTAAATTACAACACCACAGAGGAGTTGTTGGCAATAGTGTTCTCATTTGAAAAATTTAGACCATATCTCTTAGGTACCAAAGTCATAGTGTGATCAGATCATGCGGCTCTGAGGCACCTCTTTGCTAGAAAGGATTCCACACCGAGGCTAATTAGATGGGTTTTCTACTTTAAGAATTTGATGTAGAGATCAATGAGAAAAAAAAGAAGTAAAAAATTTTGTAGTCGATCATCTATCTAGATTTGATCATGGTCATGTACAAAAATGGGAAATTTCTTATTTATTTCTTGATGAACATATTTGTGCAATTTATTTTTGTGAAATTTTAATACCTTGGTTCGTTGATATTGGCAATTTTCTTGCATGAGGCTACCTTCAAAAGCATCTACTTGGCAGCAAAAGAAAAAATTGAAAGCGAGTGCAAGGCACTACCTATAGGATGGCCCATATTTGTTCGAGATGTGTCCTAATCAATTATTTGGGAGATGCATTTCAACAGAGAGGTTGGAGGTCACCATGGACCAAATCATATGGTGGCAAAAGTTCTTTAGTGAGGTGTCTTTTGGCGTATTTAGGAAATATATCAAAATGGGATAAGATGCCCATGAATAATTTTTTAGAAGCTGAAATTTTTTATGTTTGGGGTGCTAACTTTATGAGGCCATTTTGAACTCATCAGGTTCGAGTATATCTTAGTTTCTATAGATTTTGTGAGTAAGTGGGCAGAAGTAGTGGCTACTAGGATGGGAATGCCCTTATTTGACAATGAGAATTACACTTAGGGATAACAGGCCATATTCTCCAATCATTGCATGCATATGTGTTCATTGAATCTTTACTTGATCAATTCATGTGTTGTAGTCCTAATAAATTCAATTGATTGTATTGCAAGTTATAATTTCACATTAGGGTAATTAATGATTTAGGACTTTAGTATAAATAATTTATTCAAAGCTATCATTACCTATCCAAGTATCTACTTGGTAAATATAAAACAACTCTCATATATATATTGATTCCCAACATTTGATATCGTACTCACTCTATTTAAGTCTTCGAGACTAGGGTAACAAAATTTACACAGCTGCAAAACCGTAACTGGTTCTTTAAGCAAAAATTAGGCTAAGGGCCACAGAGAACACTTAGAAATAGGTGGTATGTCCCATAAAAAATGAAAATAAATATAAAGTCATTAGAGTGGGTTGGGCCTATTTTAGGCACAGGGTTATTTGAGAATCCCTAAGGGGATGCATTTCTTACTAAGAAAAGCTAGTGTAAAAACCCATAAGGGTTGTAATACCTTTAAATAATGATTATAGGAACTTGGAGAAATAAGAGGATGTTAATAAAGACAAGGTTCGAATAACCTACCCTTTAGCAATCAGCTCATAACTCAAGATGTAAGCCAAAATCTTGAGGGTAAGAGAATACTTCTCTAATGGCTATAAGTTCTTTGAGTAGGGGTCACAACTCCAAATAGGCAAAGTGAAAATGCAAGACCATGAGTCCTAATAGCTACTAAAGAAGATGCGTGATATATCATTCTCTTTAGAAAACTACTGAATAGAGTGTAATGGCTAAGATATAATTTCTTTCAGGTTCTTGGGGGCATCAAATAGTATACATAGTCTATTGAGGAAGAGGTTATTTTTGGTGGAAGCATGATAGAATAAATTAGCTACCTTGGGAGCAATAAGGAAGCTCAAAAAGACGGCAAGGCAAAAAAAAAAACTAAAGGAGCATACCTAAAAAAAAGCCTCATTGAAGTCCACTTAAAAATAGAGTTCTAAAGAGTATAGGAAGGACACCATCCAACTCACCCTTACAAGTAGATCCTATAACCACCTGGGATGTGGTCTATTAATTTTTGTGTGTCACAAATATTTTGACTCATAGTTTCTTTACAAACATTTTTTTTCACATATGATCTTTTTCAACTATTTTGACACATACAATTTTTAAAGATATTCTAGCATATAATTTGTTGAAATATTTTTGCACAAAATTCATTGTAATTATTTTTGCATAATAATTAGTTGCACATACTTCATGTGCATAATGCTTTATATACATCACACATATGGGATCTTTACGTGTGTAACATATACGTGATTCTATGTATAAATTCCATGTACATGATCTTTTGCATACATTACACAAATGCATGATTATTTACATGTATTACATATATATCACACATGATCCTTTGCATACATACCACATGTGCATAACTGCTTGCATGCATTCACACATAATTCATTACATGCATTATGGGTATACATTTCATAAATAATTTTGTAAATATAGTTGATACACATAATTCTTTTTATACATGCATAATTTCTTGTATATATTGTTATGTACATAACATTGCAGGAAAATTCCAAATAGACTTTATGTGCAAAGGTCGATCAAAGGGCAAGTTCAGTTTAGACATTGTAAACTCACTGATGATAGATAATCAGATCAAGAAGAAGATGCCCCAAAAAGCGAGACCATTTATACACATCCAGGCTTTAGGCACTCAAGTAAGATTCTCTATTGTAAAACTCAAATACAAGCAAAATTAATAAAATCAAGTTCCTTTTACAAATACACAAAAATGTCAAAAACACAAACTCCCAAGAATAGGAATACACCTAAAATGTAACACCCTTAAAATATCAACCTATTTCTAACCTCATTTATATTACATTAATCATGCATTACTCTATTATCATTTCATTATATTAATTATCACCTATTCATCATGTTACTCCTAATGATCACATGTTTTATCTCTTATACACTATCATAAATGTCATATATTATGGTAGTAACTTTAGCTCGTAAGATTGTGTATATGCTATATGTTTACGAGAGTAAGCCTAATAAAATTCAAGATTCCACTTAAATACATCATTATATATATATGGTCCTTAATATAAAAGCTATACAAAATATCAAAAGAAGAACTTCTTACATCAAACACTTTCTCAGACTTGTGTTAACCTTCCTGATGCAGAAATACATCCTTGAGCAAAAGTCTTAGCTATAGAACCTATACGGATAAAAACCCATGCTAAGCTATGAATTTTAGTAGGGAACATAACATGTGGATGACCTTTTTTGGAAGTCATCAAAAGAATGCATACAAATAAAAAAACATATTTAAAGTATGAAACCCAAACATTTTACAATAATGATCATAAAATCACCATGTATTAATCAATCTTATATAAACTCTCATATCCATTTCTAATTACTTATTAACATTTCACTTAATTATCAGTTATTTATTCTTAGAATTTTCATTTCACTTAAAGATTCCAGGTAGTACTTAATCTCATAGAATTATTATATGAGATGCCAATTACTGCTAACAATCCATTTTATTTTTTATTCTAAGGAATATTAATACACATTAAACATACTTTCAAAATTTCTATAGCTAAATTTTTAATTTGACACATTGACTTATTAATTTTCTAAAATGCATGGCAATATCAATCTTAATTCATATAAAAGTCCATTTACAAGTTATACTACTATTAAAGTAATAAGCTGGGTCCCTTTACATAAATAATACTAATAATTACAATGTTAAATAAATATGTGTATCATATTCCATGTATCAAAACATGTATTAACAATCTCACTTAATTCAAAGTTCTTATTATGTTTTTTCATTATTTCTTTAGGTAAAGTTCTAATTTTCGAATGCATTAAAATTTTAATTTACTTCTATCTTAAACATATATTAAATACCCGTGCTATGAGGTAATATTTCATTTATGTTTACATGCAAGAAATCACACCTAACGTTACTCAATGTTAAGTAAGAAACATATAACTATAAGCGATACATATTAGCCAACAAAACTATTGGAAAATATCACATTGCATAAAATAGATACATATTTCTTGTATTCTCAAGTATAGGAAACACTTTCAAATTACTTCAATGCATTCATAACTTTAACTTTTAAGGGGTCACACAAGTCATTTAGTAATGTTAGACAAGTAACATGTAACTATATAAAACATACTCTCATCAATATGATTAGTGATAAATAACCTGTAAGGCCCCTAACATGACCCTAATTTAATTTGCATATTTTTGTGTATAAGTAAGGGGGTAAATTAACATGTTATGTTAATTGCATGAAAATAAAATAAAGAGTATGGTTTAATATCAATTAAGTGTGCAATTAAAGTAAAAGGTATTAATTTGGGGTAAATTTGTATTTTTGGCATTTTAGTGGCCAATTATGAATAGAAGCATCTAATTCAAGGTTAATTTGAAAGGATGAATAAATTGTTAGCTTAATGTTTTAAAAAGAGTTAGTGGAGGGGTTAAAGTCTAACATGCATAAAGGTTTGTGGCATTTTTGTGACATGCAAGATGTTGAGGGATTAAAAGGGAAATTTTTCCACTTATATAAATAGAAAGAAGTTAGTGGAATGTGGAGGTGGCTGTGAGAGACTTTGAGATCACCAATTGTGAGAGAAAAACCAGAAAAATTATCTTCTTCTTCCTTCTGATTTTCAATGAATGATCTCAAGCAATTTGATGATAATGTTGTGGGTTAATCAAGAGTATAGTGCAGTAAACTAAGGTAATTAAACTCTTAATGTAACCCTTCATCATCTTCATCTTCATCTTCTTTTTATGTTGACTGAGGAGAATGTATTTGTACTGGAAATTTATGATGATGATGATGGTAATTGTGAAGGAGAAGAGGAAGGAAGAAGGAGCAAAGGAAAGGATATTGCTAGAGGTTGAAGATATAGGATTTGTCAGCCAAGGCATGGGAATTTAGGCTGTTCATAATGCATGTGAAATTGATTGTTGGAACTGGGTATGATTTATAGAATTCAAAGTTACATTTTGCTGATTTTTAACGATGTGAGGTTGAAGAAGATTGTCCTTGCTGAGTCGTGAATATCTTCACGAGTTGTGAACTTTTGTCTAACTAGTGAAGTTCTTCACGAGTCGTGCATCTTATCCCATTGTTGGGTTCACTCGT
The DNA here is from genome assembly GCA_037975025.1 of Excoecaria agallocha. NCBI lineage: Eukaryota > Viridiplantae > Streptophyta > Magnoliopsida > Malpighiales > Euphorbiaceae > Excoecaria > Excoecaria agallocha. Next base: position 21,313,041 of record CM075822.1, read on the forward strand.
GAAGCTCTTCATGAGTCGTGAAGTATATGCCTTTCTTCTCCATTTGTGAACTCCTTCATGAGTCGTGAGATTTACCCTATTTGCTTCACTCGTGAAGCTCTTCACGAGTCGAACACTCCTTCACAACTGAATGACCTACCTGGATTATTTTGCTTATAAATTGAGCTACAGAATAGAAAATTAAGTGATTCTTTTTGCATTGAAAAATAGACTTCCATACCTATATTTCATATGAAGAAACCTAAACTTAAATCTGTCTCTAAGTACATGGAATCTAGGGTTGAATTCGGATTAGTTTCCTAAACTGCTCATAGAAATAGAATTTACTATTATGTGCAGATTGTTGCTACACTTGATAATATGATTTTTAATAAATTGAGATAGATATCTGTTTATGTGATAGTAAGTTTAATTGGATAGAGCAAGTAATATTGCTATTAATGAAGGATTTATATGAATACATATGCATTCAATCGCGTATATGAATAAAGACTAGTGATGAAATATCTAAACTATACATGTAAATAGTTTTGTGCATGATTGTCATATGCCAAATTGATATATATACACATGTAATCTTATGACATGATAGTACACATTTTGACATGTACCTATGCTATGAAATAGGGACTATAATAGTACGAGCTTGGCTTGTGTATATGCCCATGTGGAAACATGTTGATATTCTGTATAGCATATGATGTGAATGATGATAAAGGTATATATATATATATTGGTAACATGGTCATAAGACTAAGTCAACTATATGCGAATGTACCCACAGGTATGTACATTTATGATTATGTATATGAGTATATGAGCATGTAATTGCCCTATGAGATAGAAGATGTTTTGGCATGACTACGAACATGTGAAATGCTTAATGAGAGCATGATCAAGTATATGATATGATGATTATATGTCATGCTTATATGTTATGATGCAAATTGTAAAGTCATATAGATTTGAATAGCTAGATGTATAACTTGGCATATAAAATGTGCATATGTCTGATTATGCACTAGAAAACTCATAGTATTACAAGACTCTATATATGTGCAACAATATACTATAAATACAGTATTAATATGGAATTGAACATGAATATAGTTCTGCCTGCGATAGAGTTTTAGATGTGGATAGATAGGCGCCTATAGGGAAATTGCAGCTGCCATAGTTTAGCCCAATTGGGTCCATAGTATATATGATCCCGTTTGGATCATGATCAGCCCCGTTTGGGTTGATAGACGACCCCATTTGGGTCTGCTTGATCGGTCCACAGTATAGTTTGGCCCTATTTGGATTTATAGATCCGATATCTTTGGATATCCTTCTTTTGATACTGATGTGTATCCATAGTTCCCGTTATCCACTGATAAAGCTAAGGTAGGCTAAACGTTATTCATAGTAATGATCAAAATTAAACAGTTAAAGTTATTTGACTAAAGATTGATAGTGTGGATTACATTATTGGTTTACCCACAGGGATTATGTTTCATTTGAATATGTTCACATGAAAAATGGTCATCTATATGAATTATGAAAATGAAATATGTGTTTCTCTCTTGAGTACAAGGTTTATGTACATGAGAATATGCTTTATGCCTAAAAGTATATGTTAATATTTCCATGATATGTGGTACATGTTGTTTATAGTATTTATATATTGTATATGTATGTTTTGATGACCTTTGTGAGTGGTCATCCATCTTTAGTTATTTCCCCACTAAGCTTTATAGCTTAGCACGGGTTATTTATCCGTGTAGGTACGGTTAGCAAGACCTTTGTTGAGGGATGATCTCTACATCAGGAAGGGCCAACCATCGACTTATAACCTTGATGTAGGATGTTTTGTATTACAACTATCATATGTTTTGTATAATGGCCAGTTATCTTTTGATATGTATACAACCTATGTGGAATATTGTAACTCACTAGTGGTAAAGCTACGTAAGAACATATGTGCATGTGATATACATGAAGTAATATTCATATAGTTTAGTATGCATGATACTAGGTATGAAATGAAAAACAGGAATAGACTTGTAGCACGAATATAATCATATGAAACCATATGGCTAAATGATAGTTAAATGAATAAAAAGTATAAGCATGATTAGTAGCATTCATGATACATGTGTAATAGGGTATTTGCATAGTGGGCACTACAATTTTTGGTATCAGAGCCTCGTTTACCCTTTTCTGGGTAAAAATGAACCTAAGATTTTATAATATGGTATAGTGTTTTGTTGGCCTGATGCACAAGTCCCTATTTTCTTATAGGTAGAAAATGGAGAACTCTAGAGATGCTTTTAAGGAATCGACTGTAAGTAACTGGACGGTTAGAAACAATCCTTTCAATCTGGAATTTTTATCATCCAATCCAAATGAGGTTCCTGCAGCCATCCCTGCAGAAGCATTGTTAAAAATATCATAGGATATGGCTCAAATTCTTCAAAGAATGACATCACCTAAAGCTCTAATATTTGAAATTAGAAAGCATGGTGCCAAAGAGTTTTTAGGCATTAATCTGGAATAGTCTAAAGAAGCTGAATTTTGGCTGGAAAGGCTAGAGAGAATTTTTGATGAAATCCGTTGTCCAGTGGGTCTTAAGGCATCTTGTGTTGTCTCTTTATTACAGGGAGCAGCTTATGATTGGTGGAAGTTGGTGTTGAAGCAACCCCAACTACCAAAACCCCTTACATGGGAATTTTTCATAGTTGAATTCAAGAAAAAGTATGTTATAGAGGCGTACAAGCAAGAGAAGTTAAAGCAGTTTCTCAATTTGAAGCATAGAGTTATGTCTGTGGCTGAGTATGAGAAAGAATTCAGTCACCTGTGCAAATATGCTCCTGATGAGATGTTAAATAATGCTTTTAAATGTAGACAGTTTGAAGATGGGTTAAATGATCGTATCAGAGAAAAGTTAATTAGATTTACATCTTTGCAAGTGGTTAACTTCACTCAACTGGTTACAACAGCCTTGCAAATTGAAAAGAATGAGATTGCAAAAAGGGAGAAAGAACAAAGAAGGAGTGGGTCCAAGGGTGGATCTTTCACAGAAAAGAGAGCTAGAGTAGCTCAAGGAAATCTGCCAGCTGAGTCTGGCTATAGTTCTGCAAAAAGGGATAGGAGACAAGAATCTTATGTAGTGTCTAAGCTGGGAAAGGGAGCTTCAGGGAAATAGAGTAGGGAGCAATCTCCAGTGTGTCCCCATTGTTCTAGGCAACATTTGGATAGTTGCAAGAAATTGACTGGGGATATGGGTAGAAATGAGTCTACTGTATATGAATTGGAAAATGATATATGAGTAACCAACCCTTTGGGTCACAATATTGTTCTTAATAGAGTGCATAAACAGTGTCCTATTGTAATTCAAGGGAAAGAATTTCGTGCTGACCTTATTGAGTTACCATTCCGGGAGTTTGATATTATACTGGGTAAAGAAATCATGCAGTGATTAATTGTGAAGCTAAAATTGTAACTCTTATTGGTGCTGATGGTAAAGAAATTATAGTACATGGCATTCAATCTAAACCCATAGCTAATGTAATAACAGCTATGCAAGCTAAGGGATTTTTGAAAAAAGGATGTGAAGCTTTCTTAGCACTTGTGCTTGATTCAAGAAAAGAGAATGTGAATCTTCAAGAGATTCCAGTGGTGAAAGAATTTCCTAATGTGTTCCCTGAAGACTTGCCTAGTCTTCCACCTAAGAGGGAGGTTGAATTGTCTATAGACATTCTACCTAGTACAGCTCCTATTTCGAAGGCACCATACAGGATGGCTCCTTTGGAATTGAAGGAACTAAAGGTACAGCTACAGAAGTTGCTTGACAAAGGCTTCATTAGGCCTAGTACATCACCTTGGGGTGCACCGATTTTATTTGTGAAGAAAAAAGATGGGTCTTTGAGGATGTGTATAGATTACAGATAGTTAAATAGGGTAACAGTGAAAAATAAGTACCCTTTACCTAGAATTAAAGATTTATTTGATCAGTTGAAAGGTGCTAGAGTGTTTTTCAAGATTGATTTGCGATCGGGTTATTATCAACTTCGGGTTAAGGATGTAGATGTTTCCAAAACAGCCTTTAGAACCCGATATGGACATTATGAGTTTCTGGTGATGCCATTTGGGTTAACAAATGACCGGCTGTGTTTATGGATCTTATGAATAGGGTGTTTAGACCCTACTTGGATCAATTTGTTCTTGTGTTCATAGATGACATTTTGGTGTATTCGAAAAATGAAGCAGAACATGTTGAGCATTTGAGAATTGTTTTACAGACTCTGAGGGAGAATCAGTTGTTTGCTAAGCTAAGCAAATGTGATTTTTGGCTTAAGGAAATTTCTTTCCTGGGTCATGTAGTATCTTTTGAAGGCATTAGAGTGGATCCAGCTAAAATAGAGGCTATAGTGAATTGGAAGCCGCCTCGAAATGTGATAGAAGTGAGAAGTTTTCTGGGTTTAGCAGGTTATTACCATCATTTTGTGAAAGGCTTTTCAGTTATAGCTGCACCACTCACTAAACTATTGAGAAATGGTATAAAGTTGACTGAACTGATCGGTGTCAAGCAAGTTTTGATCAGTTGAAGAAATTTTTGACAAATGCTCCAATTTTAACACAACCAATTACAGGAAAGGAGTTTGCTATGTATAGTGATGCTTCTAGAGTTGGCTTGGGTTGTGTGTTAATGCAAGATGGTAAAGTAATTGCCTATGCATCTAGACAGTTGAAGCCGCATGAACAGAACTATCCAACCCATGACCTAGAGTTAGCAGCAGTAGTGTTTGCCTTAAAAATTTGGCGACATTATTTGTATGGGGAAAAGTGCAGAATCTATACAGATCACAAGATTCTCAAATATTTGCTCACTCAAAAGGAACTTAACTTGAGATAGCGAAGATGGTTAGAACTGTTTAAAGATTATGATTTTATAGTGGATTACCATCCAAGCAAAGCTAATGTGGTAGCTGATGCCTTGGCCGTAAGATGATGGCTGCTATGATTGCAATTTCTGTAGATGGAAACTTGCATATGATGGTGCTTTAATAGCACAGTTGAAGGCTAGACCTTGTTTGAGGCAAACAGTGATTGATGCACAGAAACATGATGAAAAGTTGCAATAAATTTTGAAGTCTTCACATGAAGGGACCCATTCTGAGTATTCAGTGAAAGAGGATGGGGTGTGTATTATCAGAATAGATTATATGTTCCTAATGACAAAGAATTAAGAAGAACAGTATTGAATGAGGCTCACAATACAGTATTTACTATGCACCCTGGTGCGAATAAGATGTACCAGGATTTGAAACAAAGTTATTGGTGGCCTGGCATGAAGAAAGATGTGGTAGCATATGTCTCCAAATGTTTGACTTGTCAGTAGGTAAAAGCAGAGCACCAGTTACCCTCTGGTTTGTTGAACCCCATTCCAATTCCTCAATGGAAATGGGAGGATATTACCATGGATTTTGTAACAGGATTGCCCCTTACACAGAAAAAGCATGATGCAGTTTGGGTTATAGTTGACAAGCTGACTAAATTAGCTCATTTCATACCAGTTTGGATGGATTACCCTATGGATAAATTGGCAGAACTTTATGTAAATGAGATTGTTAGACTGCATGGCATTCCGGTGTCAATAATCTCTGATCGAGACCCGAGATTCACATCGAGTTTTTGGCAAAGTTTGCAATTAGCATTGGGAACTCAGCTTCGTTACAGTACAGTATTCCACCCTCAGACGGATGGGCAATCTGAACGGGTTATTCAAATTCTAGAGGATATGATAAGAGGATGTGTTTTGGATTTTGCAGGAAGTTGGGATACATATCTACCCTTAATGGAGTTGGCCTACAATAACAGTTATCAAAGGAGTATCGAGATGGCACCTTATGAGGCCTTGTATGGCCAAAAATGTAGAACTCCTGTTTACTGGACTGAATTGTCTGAGCGCAAAGTTATTGGTCCTGATATTGTCAAAGATACAAAAAAAAGGTACAAGTTATCAAGCAAAGATTGAAGGAAGCTAGTGATAGACAAAAGTCATATGCTGATTTGAAAAAGAAAGGATATTGAATATCAAGTGGGTGACAAAGTGTTTTTGAAAGTGTCCCCTTAGAGAAAAGTATTGAGATTTAGGAAAAAGGGTAAACTGAGACCAAGGTTTATAGGCCCATATGAGATTATTCAAAGAGTTGAGCCAGTGGCATATAGATTGGCTCTCCCTATGGAACTAGCCAAACTTCATGATGTGTTTCATGTTTCTATACTTTGGAAGTATCGTTCAGATGAATCTCATGTGATACCAGTTCAAGATGTGCAAGTACAGCCGGATTTCACTTATGATGAAGAGCCTATAGCAATTCTGGCTAAAGAAGTTAGACAGCTAAGGAATAAGCAAATTCCACTTGTTAAAGTACTCTAGCAACATCATGATATACAAGAAATTACTTGGGAGCCAGAAACAGCTATGAAGGAACAATATCCTCATTTATTCAAAACAGGTATGAATTTCGGGGATGAAATTCTTAAGGGGGAGAGAATTGTAAGGCACCTAACATGACCCTAATTTAATTTGCATATTTTTTTGTATAAGTAAGGGGGTAAATTAACATGTTGTTATGTTAATTGCATGAAAATAAAATAAAGAGTAAGGTTTAATATCAATTGAGTGTGCAATTAAAGTAAAAGGTATTAATTTGGGGTAAATTTGTATTTTTGGCATTTTAGTGGCCAATTGTGAATAGAAGCATTTAATTCAAGGTTAATTTGAAAGGATGAATAAATTGTTAGGTTAATGTTTGAAAAAGAGTTAATGGAGGGGTTAAAGTCTAACATGCATAAAGGTTTGTGGCATTTTTGTGACATGCAAGATATTGAGGGATTAAAAGGGAAATTTTTCCACTTATATAAATAGAAAGAAGTTAGTGGAATGTGGAGGTGGCTGTGAGAGACTTTGAGATCGACAATTGTGAGAGAAAAACTAGAAAAATTATCTTCGTCTTCCTTCTGATTTTCATTGAATGATCTCAAGCAATTTGATGATAATGTTGTGGGTTAATCAAGAGTGTAGTGCAGTAAACTAAAGTAATTAAACTCTTAATGTAACCCTTCATCATCTTCATCTTCTTCTTCTTTTCATGTTGACTGAGGAGAATGTATTTGTACTGGAAATTTATGATGATGATGATGGTAATTGTGAAGGAGAAGAGGAAGGAAGAAGGAGCAAAGGAAAGGATATTGCTAGAGGTTGAAGATATAGGATTTGTCAGCCAAGGTATGGGAATTTAGGCTGTTCATAATGCATGTGAAATTGATTGTTGGAACTGGGTATGATTTATAGAATTCAAAGTTACGTTTTGCTGATTTTTAACGATGTGAGGTTGAAGAAGATTGTCCTTGCCGAGTCGTGAATGTCTTCACGAGTCGTGAACTTTTGTCTGACTCGTGAAGCTCTTCATGAGTCGTGCATCTTCTCCCATTGTTGGGTTCACTTGTGAAGCTCTTCACAAGTCATGAAGTATATGCCTTTCTTCTCCACTCGTGAACTCCTTCACGAGTCGTGAGATTTACCCTATTTACTTCACTCGTGAAGCTCTTCACGAGTCGTACACTCCTTCACGACTGAATGACCTACCTGGATTATTTTGCTCATAAATTGAGCTACATAATAGAAAATGGAGTGATTCATTTTGCATTGAAAAATAGACTTCCATACCTATATTTCATATGAGAAACCAAAACTTAAATCTGTCTCTAAGTACATGGAATCTAGGGTTGAATTCGGACTAGTTTCCTAAACTGCTCATAGAAACAGAATTTACTATTATGTGCAGATTGTTGCTACACTTGATAATATGATTTTTATTAAATTGAGATAGATATCTGTTTATGTGATAGTAAAGTTAATTGGATAGAGCATGTAATATGGCTATCAATGAAGGATTTATATGAATACATATGCATTCAATCGTGTATATGAATAAAGACTAGTAATGAAATATCTAAACTATACATGTAAATAGTTTTGTGCATGATTGTCACATGCCAAATTGATATATATATACACATGTAATCTTATGACATGATAGTACACATTTTGACATGTACCTATGCTATGAAATATGGACTATAATAGTACGACCTTGGTATGTGTTTATGCCCATGTGGAAACATGTTGATATTTTGTATAGCACATGATGTGAATGATGATAAAGGTATATATATATATATATATATATATATATATTGGTAACATGCTCATAAGACTAAGTCAACTATATGCGAATGTACCCACAGGTATGTACATTTATGATTATGTATATGAGTATATAAGCATGTAATTGCCCTATGAGATAGAAGATGTTTTGGCATGACTACGAACATGTGAAATGCTTAATGAGAGCATGATCAAGTATATGATATGATGATTATATGTCATGCTTATATGTTATGATGCAAATTGTAAAGTCATACAGATTTGAATAGCCAGATGTATAACTTGGCATATGAAATGTGCATATGTCTGATTATGCACTAGAGAACTCATAGTATTACAAGACTCTGTATATGTGCAACAGTATACTATGAATACAGTATTAATATGGAATTGAACACGAATATAGTTCTGCCTGCGATAGAGTTTTAGATGTGGATAGATAGGCGCCTATAGGGAAATTGCAGCTGCCATAGTTTGGCCCAATTGGGTCCATAGTATATATGATCCCATTTGGATCATGATCAGCCCCGTTTGGGTTGATAGGCGACCCAGTTTGGGTCTGCTTGTCCGGTCCACAGTACAGTTTGGCCCCGTTTGGGTCTATAGATCCTATATCTTCAGATATCCTTCTTTTGATACCGATGTGTGTCCATAGTTCCCGTTATCCACTGATAAAGCTAAGGCAGGCTAAATGTTATTCATAGTAATGATCAAAATTAAATAGTTAAAGTTATTTGACTAAAGATTGATAGTGTGGATTACATTATTGGTTTACCCATAGGGATTATGTTTCATTTGAATATGTTCACATGAAAAATGGTCATCTATTTGAATTATGAAAATGAAATATGTGTTTCTCTCTTGGGTACAAGGTTTATGTACATGAGAATATGCTTTATGCCTAAAAGTATATGTTAATAGTTCCATGATATGTGGTACATGTTGTTTATAGTATTTATATATTGTATATGTATGTTTTGATGACCTTTGTGAGTGGTCATCCATCTTTAGTTATTTTCCTACTAAGCTTTATAGCTTAGCATGGGTTATTTATCCGTGCAGGTACGGTTAGCAAGACCTTTGTTGAGGGACAATCTCTGCATCAGGAAGGGCCAACCATCGACTTATAACCTAGATGTAGGATGTTTTGTATTACAACTATCATATGTTTTGTATAATGGCCAGTTATCTTATGATATGTATATAACCTCTGTGGAATATTGTAACTCACTAGTAGTAATGCTACGTAAGAACATGTGTGCATGTGATATACATGAAGTAATATTCATATAGTTCAGTATGCATGATACTTGGTATGAAATGAAAAACAGGAATAGACTTGTAGCACGAATATAATCATATGAAACCATATGGCTAAATGATAGTTAAATGAATATGAAGTATAAGCATGATTAGTAGTATTCATGATACATGTGTAATAGGGTATTTGCATAGAGGGCGCTACATAACCATAGGGCACAAGTTTATTATTCATATAACTTATGATCCTAGTAAATACATGCAATATTAAATTTGCTACGTTTGCATATAAAATGTAACCTTATCTTATATCATATTTTTCATATGAAACAATATAAAGATCACCTTATGAGTTATCATGCTTCTTTAATTTTTTATTTTATATAATGCTTTTCTTTACTTTGTATTGACCCTACACTTTCAAAAAAAGTGGATAATAGGTGAAACATATAGTACCCAAAGGTACAAGAGTATGAATACCCTATGGTATCAATCAAATGGACCCAAATGGGATCAAATTTGTCGACCGTTCAAATGGAACCAAATGGGGTCAAATATATGGACCTAGATGGGGTCAAAACTATACTCTATACCCAAATAGGGCCAAACATATGGCATTTGTGAAATACCCTTATAGTCATGCCTATCTATCCAAAACCTAGACACAGACACAAGCAATAATCTATTAACTTTAACTTTCTTTACTTTCTCTTTTCGATCATGTATATATATATAAATTTATAACTATTCTCATGGAAATATATCTCTTCTCATGCATAAAACATCATATAAGCATGATATTATATGCATGCTTGAATAATTGTATTCTGTACATGTAGTCAATAACATGTAAATCATCATATGTACATGAAAGTGATTCTTATCACCTAGTTATCTGTATTCACTTAATATACATATGCATGCCTGTATTTTATTTTATTTGACCATATATTATAATTTAAAAATGCATATTACTTGGACTTATATTCTTATGCCTATATAATTTTCTATTATACCAACGTAACATATTCTCATAAATTCCAATTATATGTAAATAAACAATATATATATATATATACACACACACACACACACACACACACACAAATACAATTTGTTAAGCACTTGTGTTTATGCAAAATGCATTATACAAATCGTATACATCTTTGTATCTAAGTCATAACATTATGAGTCCATATTAAATTTGCATGCTATACATGCATATTCATGGTAACAAATAATAAAATTATCCAAAATGCATGTCACTTCCATTCCAAAGATTGACACCCATTTATTTATGTTCATACTATATTCATCTCTATACATGCTTTGTAACAGCCTTTCTAATATCATATTACAACAATCAATCTGATATCAATATTAATTGTAACTTACTAATCTATTCTTTGCTTTGCTTTATTGTACAAAAGTCTTAAAACGAATTTAAAACATAACATATATACTTTCACATTAGAGCTTAACTTACATAAGTCTTTCTTTTAACTTTACAACATTTTCAATAATTGTAAATCTATCCCATACAAAATCTCCAACACAAATCAACAAAACTTTATAACCCAAGGAAAACAAAATGAGGACTATATACTTTCAATATCTTCTATGAATTGTGTTAGCTGTCCTGCTGTAGATATTATCCTTGAGAAGATGTCTTAGCTTGACAACCTATATAGATGAAAAACTTGCGTTAAGCTACATAGCTTAGTGGGGAATAAAAACATACAGATGACCTCTTTCGAAAGTCATCAAAATAATGCATACATATAAAAACATATCATTAAACATATAAACCAATTATTTACAATAATAGGATTATAATCTCTTAGATTATTAACACTATCATATTATTTTTATATCCAATGTCAATTACTTATTAACATTCCACTTAATTATAAATTATTTCTTGTTAGAATTAATCATACACATCATATGTACTTTCTAAAATCCTATAGTTTATTATTTGTTAATCCTTTTAAATTATACATCTTTCTTAGGGCATGTTAATATCTATCTAAATTTGTAGGAAAGCCCAATTATATATCATAGAATTTTAAGTTAATAAACTGGGTCACTAAGTATAGTTGACTACTAATAATTTACACATCATATTAATATATGCACAAATATTGTATGTATCCAATTTATGTAATAACTCTTTTAAACTACTTATCATTAACATGCCATTTCTTTTCATACCTAATTACAGTTTCAATTTGCTTTAACATTAACATACTAAATTACTTTTATCTCATGCATATATTGCATACCTATTTTGTGAGTTCATATTTCTCTTATGTTTAAATGTAAGAAGTCAATCATATCATTACACACTATTAAGCAAGAAACATGTAGCTATAAGGAATACATATTAACCCATACAACTATGACAAGATGACATAATGCATAAATACAAGCACATCTATCTTGCATTTCTAGTTAAAAAAACCCTTTAAAATTACATTAATAATTTCATTCATATGATAATAAAATGATCTTTCATTATATGACATGTTTTTCCACATACTATACATCGATGCATATTATAGTAAGATATATATCAAATCAAGTAAGAAGCATATGACCATAAAGAACATGTATTCACCAATATATTATTGATAAATCATCGGTATTGTGCAAGTTCATATGAATAACTTATAGCTCTAGGATGTACATGTGATACTAAAATATCATATATGAATGCATACTAAAAGTACATCCTCATATTGCTATATATATCAAATAGGGTTCGTATAATGATAAAATGAAGATCAATATAACAACTATCATGGTTCTTATGTTTTAATTTTATATGATATTTTTCTTTACTCTATATTAAGCCTACGCATTTCCAAACAAGTGGATAATGGATTATACAGTAACACTCGAAGGTACGATAAGGATACTAGAAGGTATCAGAACTATACAGGGGATAAAATGAGGTCAAAATTGTTTGGGGGACTGATTAAGTGAACTCAAATGGAGTAAGCTAATGACCTAAAAAGGGAAAAATTGTACTATATTAAGACCTAATTGGGGTCGATGGTAGTCAAAAATAGGGATGATGATGGCAGTTATGAAAATACCCTCATAGACATACTTATCTATCTACAACCTAGGCACAAATGCATGCAATATAATCTTTTAACTTTATCTTTTTGTAATTTACTCTTTCCAATCATATACATATGTATACTTATATACTCATGTATAACTATAAATAGGATACAATTTACATGTTCATGTATAAACTCTCTCTGAGCACAATATCATATATATGTTTTATTATGAATAATTTGTTCTTGTAATCAATTCAAATGCATGTAGCTTGATCACATGTGTAAGATAATGATATTTATCATTATGCTATCTTGAATTTCTTTATTCATAAGATATGTATATACATATCCATATTTCACATTTCTTTAAGGTATACACCAAGGTTTAAAATTGCATATTGAGCATGCTTATATTTTCCATGTTTGCATAAGCAATACCCTATCATACTTGTAAGATGTATCGATAGGAACTATGCATTTGTGAAAACAAGCATATATGCATGTTATCAATTCATTAATGCATCCCTTTACAATTCCTAAGGTCCAATTCTTATTCATCTTCTGTTTGTAACACATCATCATATATCCACATCAGTTTTGCATGGTAAACATATATGTTTAAGAAATTACAACCAATAAAGTTATAAGAGTGAAATTGTCAATCTTATTCTAAAGTTGAAAACTAATCATATATGTTTATACTATATCAATAACTATGGATACTTCATATTTAAATACATGTATAAAAATCTCATGTGTTGAGCAAATATCTCCAAACATACCATACTTGAGTTATTTACAATTGTATGATATTATAATGGTTTAAATACACTCATTCATACTTTTATTATTCCAAGTAAACCAATCAAATCATTAATACTCATGTGTATACCATCATAACATGTTTTCTTAAGTCTATTGATGATTTTACAACTTATTACTACCATTATTTCTTACATTGATAAATCTCTTCATGTCATAATTTCATTGTTAATATCTACCTTTAAATCATTTATTCATATCTATATGCAATCTCTCACACTTAGAGCCATGCATATCATATTCTTAACCATATAAGGACCTATCGGGAGTGTGATGATCATTTCAAGCACGACAAAAGAGTGAAAATAGACATTAAGAAAACTGAAGAAAGAAGTGAAGAAGGAGAACCTATGCTCTATTACGACTACGACAGTGTTGATGAGTTTATCCCTTTAACTCACAAAACACAGCAGCTTGTCCTGACTTTGATCTTGCATGCTATCTACAACTTAAAAATACTTATTCTCAGCAATGTACTATTAAAATCTATGTCATTTTCTTACTTTTAAACACCTTTAAGACTCAATTTCAACTTAGTAATAGAATTAAGTCTGAATATTGCAATAAAATAGAGCAATGTGCTTAATGTTATAATCTGATAATTTTTCTATAATAAAATCTCTTTACTTCATTTCACCTATGAATCTTCTTAAACTTTTCAATATTTTAACCTCAAGTCATCTTGTTGAACCAAATAAACCTTGACTTAATCACATTCATAGATTTTATGAACTAGCCACTTGTTATCTCAAACTATCATCTTTAATCTTTATCAAATCAAATACATATAAGGTATAAATTTTAGATATGATCTTTGCAAACATAACACCAACCCAAATTGCATCCATTACAAAATATGTTAACAGTTCAGCAGAGTACAACAATGTGTAAAATGAATGAAGTTCCCAATACTGATATGCAACACCAAATTTACAATCAAATCCTTTTTTCTTGCATTTCTTCTTCTTCTACTCTTCTTACTAGCATATATCCTTGAAAAGATCATTAGTCTAGCCTTTCACACATGCATGATAATGGAAATGAAAGGATGTTTATGGGTGAAGGGGCCAGATTTCAAAAGTAAGGAGGGAGAAATAAAGTTATAGATTTTAGGGAGAAAAGAGGGAAGTTGAGTAAATGCAGATTTTAGAGAGAGATAGAGAGAAGGGAACTTATTTCTTTCTTTTTTCTTAGGAATGCTAGTCCTTACCTACAATCCCCTTTATATATCAAATTTTATGGTGTTAAAATGACATCATGCATGGCCCAAAAGATAAATGCTCTGATATTCACTTCCTTTTCTTATTTTACAAATGCACCCCCAAATATTTTTCTTTTATTATAATTGACCAAATAATTATAATTTTATTCCAATAGCATACAAGGTAAAATAACTATTTTACCCTCTACTACTTAAAATATTTAATCCTTATATATAAACTTGTAATACAACATCTAATTAAGCTTAATTAGGCCTTATTACCATAATAATACCCAAGAATTCTCCTAGGGCCTATGTTGGATCCTTACAAATCTCTTCCTCTTAAAGAATTTCATCCTTAAAATTCATACCGATGAACTTTACTCATATTTTTTGATGTTTAATGCTATGCCATAGGAGAATGATGATTTATTTCATGTATGCTATAAAATGCAAATGTGTATTCTCATGTAATGCACATGTTTTTACCCATCCCATACTATGCAATGTTTCATCAACTACCCACACTTATTAAGAAATCACTAACAGGTATACAGAGCATCGCAATCATCCTTAACTTATCATCACAATACTTCAAAATATGGAAAACCTCATCAATTATACTCAATCTCTTTCTCAAGCACCATACTAAAATAATATATATATATACTTCATTAAAACCCTTATACTATAATCCAAACACTAGTCATATATGCATTTCCATTATTATAATCTATTAATATAAATAAAAATAAATATCAAAAAAGGAGAAGATAAATACCGAAAGCTCTTTGGATGACATCTCACTTTACTATAACCTTAGCCCTATAGATTTATGCAAATATGATTAAATATATAGGCTTGCAATTTTCGCTCCAATCAACCTCTTCTTTTTATGATACATTTGAAACATTAAACTTTTTTGCCCACTAGTGATGTACCACTTTTCTTTTGCATTTTTGGGCAATTCGCAACAAAGTGATTTGTACATCTATAATCAAAATAAGCCCTATTTGCAACTTTACACCCACTCTAATGGTTTTAGAGCAATAAAGGCATTTAGGAGCTTGAACTTCTCTACTTTATCTTGCTAACCTAGTATGGATGTTGATGTGTTGCTAGAATAACCTTTTTCCATGATTATTTTTTCTTTTACTTGTTTTTACCTTTGGTATACTATCATTTCTATTTCTCTTTGTCTTACATTTCCTTTCAACATTTCCTGACATCCTATACCTAGATAATTCTCGTAAAATCTGAGTCAAAATGTAATTCATATCCAACAATCCTTCTACTAAAATGGCCAGTACCTTATCATGAGTTTTATCTGTAAAATCGAGTTTAGATAAGTTCAAAGCCCCAGAGTTAAAGACTTTACCAATCTTTTTCAAGTTTCTTTCAAATCACCCATCTTTCGATCTATAACAAAACAAAATAAGGATATCTCTACTAGTCTAACACACTATAACTCTCTATGATAACAAATTCTAGACACTTATGGACCAGAATTGCCTAAAACTATGCTCTGATACCACAAATTGTGGTACTCTCCCTAGTATCATATTACTATAATCAACTTTATATCAATATTAATTGTAACTTACAGCGATATTTTTTAGTTTGCTTTATTGTACAAAAGTCTTATAAGGAATTTAAAACTTAACATATATACTTTCATATTATAACTTAACTTAAATAAGTGCTTATTTAAACTTTTCAACATTTCCAATAACTGTAAATCTATACTATACAAAAACTCTAGCATAAATCAACAAAACTTTATAACCTAAGGAAAAATAAAATAAGGACTATATACTTTCAATATCTTCTATGATTTATGTTAGCCATCCCACTGCAGATATTATCTTTGAGAAGAAGTCCTAGTTTGGCAACCTACATGGATGAAAAACTTGTACTAAGCTACATGCTTAGACGAGAACAAAAACATGTGGACTATCTCTTTTGAAAGTTGTGAAAATGATACATACACATAAAAGCATATCTTTAAACATATAAACAAATCATTTATAATAATAGGATCATAATCTTGTAGATTATTAACACTCTCATAATATTTTTATATCCAATGTCAATTACTTGTTAATATTATACTAAATTATCAATTATTTTCTCTTAAAATTAAGCAGATACATCAAATGTACTGTCTAAATTCCTATAGTTTATTCTTAGTTAATCTTTTTAGCTTATACATCTTTCTTAGGGCATGTTAATATCAATCTAAATTTGTAGGAAAGCCCAATTATATATCTTAGAATTTCAAGTTAATAAATTGGGTCCCTAAGTATAGCTGAATACTAATATTTTACACATCATGTTAATATATGCACAAACATCCTATGCATACAATTCATGTGTTAACTCTTTTAAATCCCGTTATCATAAACATGCCATTTCTTTTCATGCCTAATTACATTTTCGATTTGCTTTTACATTAACATACTAATTTACTTTTATCTCATGCATATATTGCTTACCCAAGTTGTGAGTTCATAATTCACTTATGTTTACATGTAAAGAGTCGATCATATCATTACATAGTATTAAGCAAGGAACATGTAGCTATAAGGAATACATATTAACCTATACAACTATGATAAGATGACACATTTCATAAATACAAACACATCTATCTTGCATTCCTACGTATAAAAAACCCTTTGAAATTCATCAATGATTTCATTCATAAGATAATAAAACACTCTTTCATTACATGACATGTTTTTCCATATACTATACATTGATGTATATTATGGTAAGATATATATTAAATCAAGTAAAAAGTATATGATAATAAAAAAAACATGTATTCTCCAATATATTGTTGATAAAGCATCAATATTGTACAAGTTCATATGAATAACTTATAGCTGTAGGATGTATACATGATACTAAAATATCATATATGAATGCATACTGAACATACATCCTAATTCTATATCATATTCTTCTATATATCAAATAGAGTTCTTATAATGATAATATGAAGATCAATATAAGAAACATCATGCTTCTTTATTCTTTAAATTTTATATGATGTTTTTTTACTCTATATTAAACACACATTTTTTTAGAGAAGTGGATAATAGGTTATAGAGTAGCACCCAAAGGTATGATAAGGATACCCGAAGGTGTCTAAATTGTTTGGGGGACCAAATGAGGTCAAAACTATACGAGTGACAAGTCAAGCTGACTTAAACAAATTTAGCTAATCATCAAATAGGGCCAAATTGTACTGTATTAAGACCTAAATAAGGTTGACGGTAGTCCAAAATAGGGACAATGGTAGTAGCTACAAAAATACCCTTATAGGCATATATCTATCCATAACCTAGATACAAATGCACGCAATATAATCTCATAACTTTATCTTTTTGTACTTTACTCTTTCCAATCATATACATATATATACATATATACTCATGTATAATTATAAATAGGATACAATTTACATGTTTATGTATAAACTGTCTAGGATCATGATATCATATACATGTTTCAGTATGAATAATCTATTTTGTAATCAATTCAAATGCATACATCTCAATCACATGTGTAAGATAATGATATTTATCATTATGTTATCTTGAATTTCTCTATTTAGAAAATATGTATATACATATTTATATGTCACGTTTCTTCAAGGTATACACCAAAGTTTAAAATCAGATATTTAGTATGCTTATATTTTCCATGTTTGTATAAGAACTACCCTATCATATTTGTAAGATTAATCAATAGGAACTATGAATTTATGCAAACAAACATATATGCATGTTATTATTTCACTAATTCATCCCTTTAAAATTCCCTAGATCCAATTCTTATAGTGTTTGCAGTACATCATCATATATCCATATTAGTTCTACATGGTAAACTTATATGACTAAGAAATTACAACAAATAAAGTTAAACTCCTATTCCAAAGTTGAACACAAATAATATAAGTTTATATAATATCAATAACTATACATACTTTATATTTAAATACATGTAAAAAAATCTCAAGTGTTGAGCAAATATCTCCAAACATACCATACTTGAGTTATTTACAATTGTATGATAGTATAATGGTTTAAATACACTCATTCATACTTTTATTGTTCCAAGTCAACCAATCAAATCATGAAGACTCATGTGTATACCATCATAATTTGTTGTCTTAGGTTTATTGAAGATTTTACAACTTATTGCTACCATTCTTTCTTATATTGATAAATCTCTGATTGTCCAAATTTCATTTTTAACATCTACCTTTAAATAATTTATTCATATCTATATCTAATCTCTCACACTTAGAGCCATCCATATCATATTCTTAAACATATAAGGACATGTCATGAGCGTGATGATCATTTCAAGCATGATAGAAGAGGGAAAATAGATATGAATAAAACTAAAGAAAGAAATGAAGAAGGAAAACCTATTCTCTATCACAAGCACAACATGGTTCATAACCATAACAGTGTCAAGGAGTTTATCCCCTCAACTCATAAAATATAGCAGTTTGTCCTAACTTTGATCTTGCATGCTATTTACAACTCAATAATACTTATTCTTAGCAATGTACTATTAAAATATATGTCATTTTCTTACTTTTATAAATCTCTAAAACTCAATTTCAACTTAGTAATATAATTAAGTCTGAAGATTACTATAAAATAAAGCAATTTGTACAGTGTGAAATCTATTAATTTTTCTACAATAAAACTTTTTATACTTTGTTCCACCTATGAATCTTCTTAACCTTATCAACCTTTTAACCTCAAGTGATCTTGTTAAACCAAATAAACCTTAACACAACCACATTCATAGATTTTATGAACTAGCCACTTATTATCTCAAACTATATTCTTTAATCTTTATCAAATCAAACACATACAAGGTCTAAATTTTAGATCTCATCTTTATAACCATAACACCAACCCGAATTGCATCCATTACATAATATATTAACATTTTAACACAATACAACCACATGCAAAATGAATGGAGTTCCCAAACTTGACATGCAACTCTAAATCTATCGTCAAATCCTCTTTTCCTCCATTTCTTTTTCTTTTACTTTTCTTACTACCTTATATCCTTGAAAACATCTTTAGTCGAGTCTTCCACACATGTATGATAATGGAAATGAAAGGATGTTCTTGGGTAAAGGGGCCAAAGTTCAGAAGAAAGGAGGGAGAAATAAAGATATATATTTTAGGGAGAGAATAAAAAATTAAGGGAAATACAAATTTTAGAAAGAGAGAGAGAGAAGAAAAGGTTTTTCTTTTTCTTTTCCTTAGAAATGTCAACCCTTACCTCTAATCTCCCTTATATATAAGATTTTTTGGGGTTAAGTAGGAAAATGACATAATGCTTAGGCCACAAGACAAATGTTTTCATAATCTCTTCTGTTTCTTATTGTACAAATGCACCCCAACTATTTTTCTTTTATTATAGTTGACCCAATAATTGTAATTTTATTCCAATAGCATACAAAGTAAAATAACTATTTTTCACTTTACTACTTAAAATATTTAATCCTCACATCTAAACTTATAATACATCATTTAATTAAGCTTAATTAGGCCTTATTAGCATAACAATACCCAAGAATTCTCCTTGAGCCTATATTGGGTCTTTACATACTTATATGTATATATATGTATTTATGTGTATACACACATACACACACACCATCTCATACAATTGTACAATTATCTATAGCTATTACAACTCTGTAGTTATAAATAAACCTATGATTACATAATGGTTAACACTTAAACATAACATTTCACATAAATCATTTAATTCTTGTTTATTTAGTTGCATTTTAAAAAAATATTAATTTAGGTTCTTTGATAACTTTTCACTATAGTAATTCAATTATTTCATGTGTTTCAAATACATTTGCACTTCTATTATCATTTGCAAGCATGATGAGGATCGCAGGTGTTATAGAAAAGGGAGTCAAATAAAGGAAATGAAAAGGAATGAAATAAAAAAAGGTAGGGTGCTTGATTGTGAGCGCAACAAAGTTAAGAAGTTCATCCCTCCATTCTTCAAACTCAACAACATAGTCTAACAATTATCTTGCATGCAACCTACAACTCAATTATACTCATTTTCTTAGCAATGTACCTTTAACATTTGTGTTATTTCCTTTCTTTTAACCACCGTCAGGTTTTAACTCCAATTTAACAATCAATTCAAACCAATAATTTTTGTAACATAGAATTACATGCTCATCATGAAAAAATAGCTCATTCTTAAAATTCTATCAATATTTGTAAATTAATTTACTCTTCTATCTTCAACCTATATATCTCTTAATTTTAAATATCTTTTAACACCAAACTATTTAGTTAAATCAAATAAACCTTAAGGCCAACAAATGAAGAGGTTTAATGAACTAATCTCTTATTATTACAATACTACCATAATTAATCTCCATCAAATCAAACATATACAATGTATAAATCTTTAGATCTCATCTTAATAACCATATTACTATCCCAAGATGCATACATTACACATTATATCTAAATTT
This sequence comes from Excoecaria agallocha, assembly GCA_037975025.1. NCBI lineage: Eukaryota > Viridiplantae > Streptophyta > Magnoliopsida > Malpighiales > Euphorbiaceae > Excoecaria > Excoecaria agallocha. Next base: position 21,334,169 of record CM075822.1, read on the forward strand.
TAATCTAATACAGTCACATGCATAATGAATTGAGTTCCACCAAATCCTTTTTAATCAACTTCTTTTTCTTCCAATTTCCTTGATTGTGTTTCTCCTTTAAGAGATCCTCCTTCAAGCTCTCTTCATATGCATAATGATGGAAATCTAATAATGTTCTTTGAGATGGAGAGGCTAGATTTCAAAAGATTATAGGAAAAAGTGAAATTATAGATTTTAGAGAGAGAAAAAGGAGTGAATTTATAGATTTTAGAGAGGAGGGGGAGAAAGTTTTTTCTTTTCTTTTTCTTATTGAAAATGGCTGGCTTTAAATCCTTAAATCTCCCTCTTAAATACCAAATTTGTATGGGGATTTTAGTGGAAAATTACATCAGATATGGCCCATAGATAATTGATTTTAAAATCCCTTTTATTTTTCTATTTTGCAACTTCACACCAGCTATATTTCTTTTATTGTAATTAACCCATTACTAATACTTGTGTTAGAGAGTATGCCCTAGAGCCCATGTAAAAGGGATGTATTTCATATGTATGAATTCATATTCTTAATAAAAAAGCATCATTCATTTATTAATGCTATGTTTAAATACATGAGTTTGTAAATCATAAAATAATAAATGAAGTCCTAGATGTTATAAACACAGTGCAAAGGCAATCATGAAAATGTTCATGATATGAGATGTCTATTGCATGCAAATGTATTAATATCTAAATATCCCTAGTCATAGAATTAACAAGATAGGACATTGTTAATTCGGATAGGCTAGCACATGTTACGCTTCTTGAATGGTTCAAGTAGTGGTTCTCATAACTGTGATTATGAAAGAAAATCAAAGCTAACATGTGGATGCTTATTAAAATAAAAAGTTCATTAGAGACCTACAAAGAGAATCCTTACATGGATATTAAATCTATGTCAGTGAGAAATCTCTTCATAGCGGTTGTGCAAGTATACTTAGACTTGAGATCACCAAAGTTATCTTAAATAGCAAGTGGTACATTTTGACTCCATAACTGATTACTTCCAACTAGGGGTGAACATAGTTAGGTGGTTGGGTATATCATGACCTACTTGAAGATCATTGAGTTATTGACAAAGGATTCACCATCCCATATTTATTAAGGAAAGTTATCTCACATGATTCTATAATTGCCTTGTTCAAAGAATCTCTGGCTAGAGTAATATGCCAAGCCATATTAGGATCCATGAAGGGTATTTTGGGAATAATGGATAAATTAATAGAACATACATAATTAGATTTATATGAGTTGATAGAAATCCATACTCAGAATCTAATTAAGATAAGAGTGGTGAAAGGAGTAATTTCATGGTAACTGTTTCTATGGAAAAGTATAGTCAAACCACTTGACTTTCTTGACATTTAGGTAGTCATGATACCTAGATAGAGGCCGCTCATGATTTGTATAATAGTGTATCATAAATATCAATAGGGATTGATAAAATGATTTAAATAAGTTTAAATCATGTGAGTTTTGAATAGAACTCATAATTACATATTATACTGCCAAATGGACAAGAACCCAATAGGTCATACACATATAGAGAAAAAGGATAAAATGGTAAAATGATAAGGATAATAATATTTGATATTATTATGGGAATAGAGAAGTGAATAAGAGAATAATTAATTAAAGAGTTTAATTAATTATGATCCAGTAAAATTGTTTGCAGAACTTTTTAGAAATGTTATGTAAAATGGACCTAATTGAAATATTATATTTCATAATTAATTATTATTGGAATATAGGTGTTATAGGGTTGATATAATAATTAATAAATCAATTGGATAAATTAAAAGAGGCCTAAAAGGATGGTTTTGACGCAAAAATCCTCTAGAGGAAGGGTTATACGCCGAACCCTGATAGAAGACCTTAGATGCCTAATCAGAAGCATTTGAAAAGTTCAAAGAATTCAGAAATGAAGTAGAGAAGCAACTTGGCAAGAGTATTAAAACACTTAGATCAGATCGAGGTGGAAAATACTTAAGCCAAGAATTTCAAGATTATCTTAGAGATAATGGGATTTTATCTCGATGGACTCCACCATATACACCACAACATAATGGTGTATTTGAGAGGAGAAATCAAACACTATTAGATATGTTGTGATCCATGATGAGCCAAGCAGACTTGCCTAAGTCCTTTTGGAGACATGCACTAGAAACTGCTATTTATGTGTTAAACAGAGTTCCTAGTAAATAGGTTAATGTTATTACGTATGAGATATGGAATAACAAGAAATCCACACTTTCTCATATGAAAGTATGGGGTTATCCCGCTTATGTGAAGAGGACAATATAAGACAAACTAGATGTTAAGTCTGACAAATGTTTATTTGTGAGATATCCAAAAGAAACATTTGGATATTATTTCTATCATCCCTTAGAACAAAAGGTGTTTGTTTCAAGGTATGCTGTCTCTTGGAAAGAGAATTTCTCCAACGAGAGGATAATGGGACTAAAATTGAACTTGGTGAAGTTCAAGACCCACAAATAGAAGTAGATCAACCGATTGAACCCGAGATTGAATTTCATAATGATGAGATTATAGTTGAACCTGATTATACACAAAATCCTAGAAGATCTACTAGGATGAGTTCTATCCCTATGAGATATGGATTTTGTGAAATCCATATCTCATAGGGATAGAATCAATCGTTGTAAATCTTCTAGGATTTTGTTTATAATCAAGTTCAAATGTAATCTCATCATTATGAAATTTAGTCTCGGGTTCAATCGGTTGATATACTTCTATTTGTGGGTCTTGAACTTCACCAAGTTCAATTTTACTCCCACTGTCCTCTCATAAGAGAAATTCTCTTTCCAAGAAGACAGCATGCCTTGAAAGAAACACCTTTTGTTCTAAGGGATGATAGAAATAATATCCAAAGGTTTCTTTTGGATATCCCACAAATAAACATTTGTCAGATTTAATATCTAGTTTGTCTGACATTGTCCTCTTCACATAAGCAGGACAACCCCATACTTTCATATGAGAAAGCGTGGGTTTCTTGTTATTCCACATCTCATATAGAGCAACATCAATCGATTTACTAGGAACTCTGTTTAACACATAAACAGCAGTTTCTAATGCATATCCCCAAAAAGACTTAGGCAAGTCTGCTCGGCTCATCATTGATCGAACAATATATAATAGTATTCGATTTCTCCTTTCCGATACACCATTGTGTTGTGGTGTATATGGTGGAGTCCATTGAGATAAAATCCCATTATCTCTAAGATAATCTTGAAATTATTGGCTTAGGTACTCTCCACCTCGATCTGATCTAAGTGTTTTAATACTCTTGCCAAGTTGTTTCTCTACTTCATTTCTGAATTCTTTGAACTTTTCAAATGCTTTTGATTTATATTTCATTAGATAGATGTATCCAAACCTTGAATAATCATCTATGAAAGTAATGAAGTAGGAGTAACCTCCTCTGGCATGTGTAGTCATTGGACCACATACATCTGAATGTATTAGGTCCAAAACCATTTTAGCTCGTTCTCCTTTACCAATAAAGGAAGCTTTTGTCATTTTTCCCAATAAACAAGATTCGCATGTATCAAATGATTCATAATTAAATGATCCCAAATCACCTGACTTGTGTAATTTAGTCATACGGTTCTCATTTATATGGCCTAAATGACAATGCCATAAATAAGAGGTATTTAGATTATCATTATTCTTTTGGTATCCACATTATGCACTTATTTAATTAAATCAAGAACAAATATACCATTCTCAATGATAGCTTTTGCATAAAACATATTGTTCTTAAAAATGTAACAACACTTGTCTTTTAAAGAAATGTCATAATCGTTCAATAAACAACTAAAAGAAATAATACTCTTGGATAAAGCTGGAACATAATAACAATTATTTAATTCCAGTACTAATCCACTTGAAAGAGGCAAATGGTAAGTCCCCACAACCGTTGTAGAGATGTTTTGTCCAGTAGCTGACTGCAACTATATTTCTACCTTTCCAACTATTCTAAAGCTTCTAAGCCCCTGTAGATCATTACATAAGTGAGATCCACATCTGGTATCTAATACCCAAGATTGTTTTGAAGAAATAGAATAAGTATTAATTTCAATCATATGAATACCTGAAGTAGAAGCATCAGCTTGCTTCTTCTCCTTGAGAGAATCTAGATAGGCCTTGCAGTTACGCTTCCACTGACCATCCTTTCCACATTGGAAGCAAGTTCCTTTGGGATTCTCTTACTTGGCAACCTTCTTCTTGGAGATCCCACCATTCTTTGGTTGTGCCTTTGTTATCTTCTTCTTCTTCTGCTTCTTACCTTTAGCAGAAGTGACAACCATGACACCTTTTGGATCCTTCTTGAAGGATCCATCGGCTATATATTTTGAGCATGTTGATTAATTCAGGAATGGTTACTTGGATCTTGTTCATGTTGAAGTTAAGCACGAAAGGTGAATAACTTGGAGCCAACGAGTACAAGATTAAATCTATGTATAGATCATTATCCATTATATAGCCAAGTCTACTCAAATGCTCAATATTCCTATACATCTTCAATGCATGAGTAGCAGCCGAAGTGCCCTCTACCATTTTGCAGCTAAATAGAGCTTGAGCAATCTCATATTGCTCTATTCTAGCTTGAGAAGAATAAAGCTCCTCTAAATGGAAAATGATGGTTCTAGCATCCCTTATCTCATGTTGCTTCTGAAGCTCCAAAGACATAACACCTAGCATCAGACATGCTACTGCTTCACTATCCTCCATGTATTTTCGATAAGTGCCTTTGATCTCATTAATGGCATCATCTGATGGAAGTGGTGGTGGATCTTTATCCAAGACATAATGGATCTTTTCAGCTTTGAGAACAATTCTCACTTGCCCGATCCAGTAAGAATAGTTGCTACCAACCAGCTGGTTATCCAAGATTGATCGTATATTAATGTTTGATGTGCTCATGATGATGACCTTGATTTGAAAAAGAAAACATATGAGAGTATGTTCATAAATATGTATGCATTAATTAGGTCTTTAATTAATCCATTTACTCTCACTATTTTATTGCGAATTAATAGCCCTCACTATTTAATCCGAGAAAACCCAATGGTTTTCGTAGTAGGCCAATATCCAATCCTTGATATGTAATTTGACCTTGAATGTGGTCAACAAGCCAAAATCCATAACCTTGAAAGGTAGGTATCTCTATACCAATTGTGTCTCTACACAACTATTGCATCATTAGGTTATCAACTCTTGATGCATGCATATCATATATGCATTCCCTAATCTTGCCTCTAGAACCATTAGCCTTGACTGTGGTCAACAAGCTAATGGGCTAGCTAAGATGACCCATTTAATTAAATTTGAACATATTCGATATAATGTGAGCTTGACTGTAGTCAACAACCCACACTATAAATAACCCTAATTCTCCTCAAATTAATGGAAGGCTTATATACCTTAGTATTTGTTTGAGGGTTTTAGTTAATTAAGTCTCATCATACATGGTTGGTATACATTGGTATGCATCCTATATCTATCACATAAATATAAGCATACAAATATGGTATAGTTATGGACTTTACTACATTGATTTCCCCGAGCCAAATGGGAAATCAAAAGATCACACCTAGGTAGTATGCATGATTCAAAAAGTAAAAAATAATTACATTATCTTCAATCTTGTTGGATCTCTATCCGGCCCATCTTGCTCCTTGATAATGGTCTCCATCTCTATCTCTAATTCTAATCTAAGTAATCTAATTACATATTACAATTTGAAAAAGAAATACAAACCAAAAAAAAGTGGCCGGGACATGAAAGTCCTCATTGGACCAAAACATGTATAATGCTCAATCACATTGGGCCTTGTCCATAACTATCGATCATGCCAATCATACACCCTTATATGCATTTCTAATGCATAAAGTAATGGATTACTAACTTTGTTTCAACTCTTGAAACTTGTTTTTTAGTTATTTTAATAATATGATCAAATTAGGAAACTTCTTCATTTTGGAAACTTCCATTTTAGAAAACCTTTTTGCATGCATGTGTTCTTGCCTTAATAATCAATCAAATTGATTATTAATTAATCATTAATTGATTATTTAATTAATTAATCATATTAAATAATTAAAAGAATTAATTTTGGGCTTTTGATAAAGGGTAGGCCGAAACCCACCAAGCTAAACCCTAAATGTGTTCACACACAAACTAGTATTGTGTCTATTAGACCATTTAGGCATTTTGGAATGAGCCAAGCCCACTCCAGCCCTTAAAACACATTAATAAACTTAATTATTGTTTATTATATTTGATTTAAACCAGCTCCTTTGGTCCACCAAGTCATTCACTAATTTAAACCAAGTCCGTAAGCATAATTAAGCCTATTAAGTGGTTTTAATGAATTAAAATTAATCCAATTAATTCAAGGCCCATTTTAATTAATCAAATTAATTAAAAACACATTAATATATCAGATATATCATATTTAGAAGATTAAAAATTGTTCTAAACATGAACACACCAAGAACATATCGAGAACACACAAAGAACACTAATTTATCGAACTTTTTGACTAAACTAGTTTTAATTACCCACATGAATTCCAAATCCAATAAAATTAAATATTTAGGCTCCATAACACTTATTAAATATATTTAATTTATTTTTGTCCATGAATTAGGCCTCTAAGGCCTTCTTTTGTAGTGGGCTTGTAACCCTTCCTCTAAAGGGTTTCTGTGCCAACTTCACTTCTTTGGGCCTCTTCAATTCTTCCAATAGATCTATTAATTATTATATCAGATATATAACACTTATAGTTCAATAATAATTAATTATAAAATACATTATTTTAATTAGGCCCATTTTTACAGAACATTTCAAAAAAAAATTCTGCGAACAAGTTTACTTGATCATAATTAATTAAACTCTTTAATTAATTATTCTCTTATTCACTTCTCTATCCCCATAATAATATCAAATATTATTATCCTTGTCATTTCACCATTTTATCCTTTTCTCTATATGTGTGTGACCTATTGGGTTCCTATCCATGTTGGTAGTATAATATGTAATTGTGAGTTCTATTCAAAACTCACATGATTTAAACTCATTTGAATCATTTTATCAATCCCTATTGATATTTATGATAAATTATTATACAAATCATAAGCGACCTCTAGCTAGACATCATGACTACCTAAATGTCAGGAAAGTCAAATGATTTGACTATACCCTTCCATATAACAGTTACCGTGCAATTACTCCTTCCACCACTCTTATCTCAATTAGATTCTGAGTATAGATTTTTTTCAACTCATATAAATCTAATTATGTATGTTCCATTAATTTAACCATTGTTCACAAAATGCCCTTCATGGATCTCTATCCATCTTGGCATGTTACTCTGGCTAGAGATTCTCTAAACAAGGCAATTATAAAATCATGCGAGATAACTTCCCTTATTAAATATGGGATGGTGAATCCTTTGTCAATCACTCAACTATCTTCAAGTAGGTTATGATATACTCAATCTCCTAACTATGTTCACTCCCAGTTGGAAGTAATCAGTTATGGAGTCAAAATATACCACTTGCTACTTAAGATAATTTTGGTGATCTCTAGTCTAAGGATACTTACACAACAGCTATGAAGAGATTCCTCACTGACATAGATTTAATATCCATATGAGGATTCTCTTTGTAGGTCTCCAATGGACTTTTTCTTCTAACAAGTATCCACATATTAGCTTTAATTATCTTTCATAATCACAGTTGTGAGAACCACTGCTTGAACCATTTAAGAAGCATAACATGTGCTAGTCCATCCGAATTAATAATGTCCTATCTTTTTAATTCTATGACTAGGGATATTTAGATATTAACACATTTGCATGCAATAGACACCTCATATCATGAACACTTTCATGATTGCCTTTGTACTGTGTTTAGAATATCAAGGACTTCATTTATTAATTTAAGATTTACAAACTCATGTATTTAAACATAACATTAATAAATGAATAATGCATTTTATTAAGAATATAAATTCATACATATGAAATTCATCCCTTTTACATGGGCTCTAGGGCATACTCTCTAACATATAAAATATATAAGCATTAAACTATATTGTTATACATTTCAATTATCATGAGTATATCTTTGGGATGTAGTCTAACATATATATATATATATATATATATATATATATATATATATATATATATATATATATATATATATATATATATATAAGGGTCCACAATCACATATCGTAGTATAAATAACTGTAAATATGCATGTAAGGCCCAACTTTGACACTAGTAGGAAAAGCGTGATTAATGAGATTATATTTGATTAAGATTTAATTAAACATGTGAATTTTGGATTTGAGTCAAAGGGGGAAACTGGTAATTTTATTTTATGTTATGATTTGTATATGAGTTTTCAGCATGAAAATATTTGAGGGTATAATTGAAGCAAAGAAAAATAAGTAATGGATCATTATGTAAAGAAAGTATATGTGGGGTCAATTTTAAAATAGTAAAGTTAAGTGAAGAGTTAATAATTAAAAGAGCATATAAATGGGGTTGATTTTAAAAGAGAAAGTAAAGTTAAGGGATAATAATTGATATGTAATAAGTTAAAGGAGCAAATTAAACTTCTTTTTCCACTTTTATAACTTAAGGGTATTGCATGTTGGAGAGAGAAATTATTGTAGAGGTTCTTTAAATTGGTGGTCGGCATTTTAACGGTGAAATTCCTGATATTCTTTTCTTAATTCCTCACCTTAAAAGATCAAACATCTTCTTTCTTATAATCCTCAAGAAAACACTTATGCATGTTGTTGATTAAGAAGTTTACGTAGGAACCATCAAGGTAACAGGTTCAAGACTTTATATCATCTTTAGAATAATAAGGGTGTTGTAGAAAGAGCAAAGGCAAGGAAATATCCAAATATGAAAGAGTATTTTGTGTGGTTCGGCCAAGGTATAAAAATATGTGTGCTTGTAATAGTTTTTAATGTAATCAAAGCTAGAATTTATAGAGAAGATGTGGATTATTTTATGAATACATGAACCTAAGAAAATTAAATTCAACTCTTAAGATAGGTTATATGTAAGGCAAAATATTCATGTAAAGAATTTTTGAACTAGCTTCTGTATTTTTAAAATATCATGAGTTATAAAACTCTAATTAGGTTAATTCTAGTTGTTAACCTAACATGTACCTACAACTTTGTAAAAGAAACCTAAGGTTGATGTTTCCATTAAATAGTCTCAATTTTAATTTGAAAGTTGAAATGAACTATTGTCTAGTGCAGTGGATAGGTTACAGTATTTTAGGCATAATTCATAGTATAGAGGTTAAAATTCTATAGGACAAAATTATAGATAAACTAGACTTCCATATTTATATTTTTTATGCAAAACATAGTTTGATTTTGTTCCTTAAAATGTCAAATTTTGGCTTGAAACCGGATCTATATGCAACCTTTTTGTTATGAATATTTTTCATTGTTTTGTCAATATTTTGAAATTAAAAAATGATATTAAGATGATTTCTAATGTTCTTGAAACTAAGAACATAATGGATCAATTTTATAAAAGACTATTTTGGCTAAAAATTTTTAATAGGTCAAAAATAGCTTTTAAAATGAACTTGAAAATTTATCTCTATACACAATGTACCTCACGGTCAGCACTAATATTTTGTGATAACCATGAGTCAGTATAGAACCTGATATATTCCTATCTCACGGTCAGTACTCATTTGTTAATGATTATGGCCCTCCTTTGTTTAACTTATATCTAATTTTTGAGCCTTCAATTGTTACCAAAGTTTACCTAAACCTTCTTATTCATCTTTAGAACATTTCACAATGTAGAAACAACACATAATGGGGGTATAAGTACATGAGATTATGTTAATGTTACAATGTAAAGTTGAATATTAAGAAAGTTGATGAAGCATAATATATAGTAAGCATATGAGTAAATATCATGCTTATTACTTATTGAAATAATATGAACATGCTTTCATGCTCATATACATGTGTTATCATGTTTAAGTATATGATTGCCATAATATTAGCTCGTGTACTTTTACTTGTATGAATAAATGAGATTGACTATACATGTGCATACATAAGAGCTTGTGTACCTTATCACATGATTATATATGTATGAGCTAGAATAAATAGTGAAAGCACAAGCACGATAATGAAATGTACATGAATAAAGTAATGTCTGCTAATAGAGTTCAATTATGGATAGAAAGATGCCTATAGGGATATATTACAACTACCATAGTTTGGCCCCATTCAGGTCATAAAGCATAGAGATGGCCTCATTTAGATCATAAATAGCCCTATTTGGATTGTTAACTGACCCCATTTGGGTTTGCTTGATCGATTTAAAGTATAATTGATCCTGTTTGGATCTAGAGATCCGATATCTTCGGATATCTAAAGTTTTGACACCTAAAGGTATCTAAAGTTCCCGTTATTCACTCTCAGAACTTAAGCAGGCTAAATGTAATTATAGTACTTGAATTAAAGCATAATGATCAAATGTTATTGTTAGAAAAACATGATTGACTCTAATTATGATGATTGTATTACAATTGTAAATGCACATAGTTTTTCAAGCAAACATATGACTTATGTATGCTGAGTTAATTGTTAAGCTTTATTCTTTTACTGATTATACACTTTGTCATGTTGCTAATATTATTGTCATATTATCATGTTGAACCTCTGTTACATTTGATGCATGTTGAGTGTTTGTTGATAATTACTGTGACTAGTCGTCCATCATGTTTTGCTCCCCACTAAGCTTTATAGCTTAGTACTAGTTATTTTATCCGTCTAGGTTCAATGGATAAGACTTTTACGTAAGGATGAATCTTTGCATTAGGAGGGCCAACATAAGTCTAAAGAAATTGATGTAAGAAGTTCTTTATTATTATCCACATTTTATATAATTTTTCATTATCAGTTGTATGTATGTAATGATGTATATAGTTTTGGGCTTGTTAAGTTGTATAAGATCACTTTTGTAAAAAGACCAGTAAATGTATGCATGTATGATCCAAAGCAACTAACATATCATATGATATGCACACTATACATGAACAAGTAAAAATATGAGAATAGTGATAGTAATCTTTGAAATGCGTATGAAATATAGAATGTAAACAACTATAGTAACACCTAATTGATAAGCATGATAACTAGTTTGTTGATGCAATAGTATGAACATAGTATGCTTAATGATATTATAACATAGTATAATTGATTATTGATGCATGATACAGTAATATGGTTAGGTTAATAGAATCTGGGTGTTACAATTTGGTATTAGAGCTAAGGTTTAGCATTTTTTGGACGATAAGAGTATAGGATTCTATAATATGGTATAGTGTCTTGTTGGCCTAATGTAGATGTAACACCCTACATTCATTTATAATCTCCATTTATTATAAGTTGTTACGAACGACATCATATGGTAACTATTCATTAAGTATAAATTTTGGCAGCATAATGACTTGAAAATCGTGTTGCCCAAACCATCAAATTTGTATATTCACGCTCCCAAAAGGCAACATCCACCTCTACAACCCCATTAGCATACATAGAATTCTCATCACAACACAACACAATCATAAAGATTCATGCACACATGCTTTAATATATAAATTTAGCATTAGTTTGCATCCATAACATTACATGATACATTCTTAGCCAAGTAACTAAATCCATTATATAAATTTTCTAAGCTTCATATCCATAGTTATGATACATGTACATGCCATTCCATCTCGACTTCTTCGAGTCCTTACTTGTCCCTACGTATAGTCAAACAAATCGTATGCTAAGCAGCAGTGTTGCCTAGTGGTGGATGCAACTGCACAAAATTTCATTTAACTAAATTTTATTATTATTATTATTATTATTATTATTATTATTATTATTATTATACATTTTTGTTTGGTCCTAGCTGTCTTATGTTCTTACATTTTCAATTTTTTTCCATTTGATTTCCATCATTTATAATCTCAACTTAAATTTATGCCTATGCCCCTACATGTCTATTTAATTAAAGAATAATCTTTTTCTATTATTTATTTTATTTATTCATTTTACTTAATTTAATTACATTCGTTCTCCTCATAATAAATTTATTATTTATTTACTCGTAGGCCCCAGCTTTCTTATTTAAATTCTTATGAATTATTGTCTAATACTTACTGTGTTTATTTTACTTTATGTGAATTTTATTCTGATTTCCTTATGATTTGTAAATTTAAGCATACTGATTGTATTATTCATTCTCAATATTACTATAAATTTCTCCCATATTTGAGTAATTAAAATTTTATCTTTCTTAATTCATTATTTGCTCTTATACTCTATTAAGTTGTACTATTTTTCTTTTTTTTACTTACTTTATTTACAAAAATTCTTATTTAATATAAATTTGACTATTAACCTTATTTTAAAAATAATAAAATTTCACTTTCATCATAAAACTTTCGTTTCCTTTCATTTTAGTCATTAATTTCACTTCCTTTGCCATAATTTCAGTTTCATCTTTATTCTTCAACTTTTTAACTAAATTATAGTTTAACCCTTTGTTTATTAAATTTGTTCAAAATTCCCTTGTTATCTTTATTTAGCCTTTTTTGTATCCTTTGTTTTATTCTTACTCCTAAATTACATTTTAGTCTTTAACATTTCTTTATGTAATGGTAAATTATCATTTTACCCTTTTATGTTACTTTTGCTAGTTAAATCAATTTAATCATATCTTTATTATGATTTTCTATTTAATTCTTTTAATACTTATTTTTTTACTAACTTCCACATGATTCCTATTTAAGTGTAAAATTTTAATTTAGTCCCTAAACTTTTTATAACATTATATTCAACTCAATTTGGCCTTAAATTTTGCCTCTTTTCTTTTTAATAACTTTTATATTTATTTCATTAAATCTTAAATAATTTTTTTACTTGCATGCAAATTTTTCATTAGGTACCTAAACTTTTTATTCCTTATATTTGACCATGTTTGCCTTCAATTTTGACTTTTCTTGTTTCCTTTGATCTTTACTTTAACCTAAATGGAAAATTTCTATTTTAATCCTTATGTTTACCTATTAAGTGGAAAATTACATCTTTATCCTTAAACTTTTCATTATTTATGGTTTTACCTTTTTTGTGTTATTTGATTTTTTTTTATCTTCCTAGTCACCTTTTTGGATGCCAAATTACTATTTTAGCCCTTGGTTTATTGTGTAAATATATTTTTACCTTTTTTAAGTCTAATAGTCATGCTTTTCATCTTATTTCTTATTTAGTCACATTTTTGAACTCTTTCAAGCATAATTTACTTTTTGATCCCTATTTTTACGTAATTACAATTTTGCCATTTTTAAACTATTAACTTTATTTTTCACTTTATTTCTTATTTAATAACTTTATGGCATTTTTTATACTTAATTTATCTTTTAATTCTTATTTTCTTATATATTTACCATTTTACCCCTAATGATGACTATTGAAAATTCTTGAATCAGATATACAGGATGAAGACTGTATGACTGTATGTGGAGATCCTATACTGTATATCTATATGTGAGGTGACTACTTAAGCGTAGTCATCCCTCAATATTGTATGAAAATACTATATGACTATATAATTCTACCGCAGTATATAGGTCCTTATGGCTAGTCATTATGTCCTATGATCCTAGATTACCCACGGTACACTATGGGCAACTAAATTATTTTACTTTATATTGTATTTTCAGATAATACTTCATGATATTGCCATCATATCACAGATTATATATTCTCTTATCATATTCATTCATCAACATCACATATATAATAAATGTCATTCAATCTTGGTGAAATCATAATATTTTCTTAGTATACACCATTCAACCATATGATAAATTCATTTTTTGTCATAGTTCTAAATGTATAATCATACTTTACACGTCTTAGTGATCATTTTGGACCTTTATGTATTAGTATATATTTAAAATTTATCATTATTATTTTATTTCCTTATTGACCATTATTATGTTCATATACATAACATGGTGACTAATTGAAATCTTGAGTCCCAATTCATCTCAAGTTACATACTTAATTAATTGTCAAAACATCATATAGTACACTTACATCATTCGGCCACTTAATATTCATCACATTTTTATTTGTTTTCTTTATTATTTCTCATTTATTTCATGACATTACATCCTTATATTATAATATCTAAATTTATTTCTTATTTCTACTTATGTTCATTTAGTTACATAATGCTACAACTTTATGTTTATGTATTATTTTAAGATCACATCGATTGTGGTATATCTAATAATCTTAGTATTACTAATTTTAAGCCCAACTTGTGTTTTGCAACACAATTAGCAACAAAAGTACCGTCGCTAATTTATTTTATTTTTTTATTCGTAAAATTAGTTTTAAAAAATTTAGCGATGAAAGTTTTAGTCACTAATTTTAAAGGGAAAATACCATGCCACTTTTATGAAAAATTATTCGTTGCTAATAGTATTAGATTTAAGTCTAAAAATATTAGTGATGAAATGATGTAGTCGCTAATCCATCGCAAATAAAATAAAAAATAATTATTTTTATTTCATGTATTTTTGATATAGATCATATGAAATGGATATTTTATTTTGAAACTGAAATTTGTAAATTATATTATAATTTGATAATAATTTTTTTATCAATTATCTCAAAATTTAAAGTTATTTATTAGAAAATTTATATTTTTGATAATAATAATGAACTACTTGTTATAATTATTATATAATCACATTATGAAAATTAATAAAAATAAATATTTATAAAATAGTAATATAAAATTTATTATCTCATTTAAAATCATTATAAAAATTTATAATTTATTTTTATTTTATAAATTTTCAATCTAATATTAAATTATTAAAAATTTTAATTATATATATTTATCAAACCATTTTTAAATATAAAGACAATAATGAAAATTGGTAGGGATATTATAATTTTTTACTTTTATTTTTTTGTTTGCAATCGTATTATATTATATTTGTATAATTGTACCACATATTTAGCTAAATATAATTTACTTCTAAAACTAATGAAATTGATCTTTTTCTTCACATATCTTAATAAATTATGTATTCATTATGTGTGGTCACATAATTATCTATAATCAAATGAAAATTAGCATCCAAATAAATAGAATTGGTTATTCATTAAGTTTTAACTTATTTTAAAAAAATAAATAAATATGAACTTATCATAAAAAATATAAATCTATATCTAGTTATATGTGGTGGTTATGTAACATTCCAAAACCTAAAAGGTATTATTTTTAGACCTTTGGTGGTTCGGTGCTTCTTTCCAAATCCATTGATCATCCCCAATCGTATGTAACATATAGATCAAAAAATAATTGCTAATAATACTAAAGAAGTTAGTTATCTTAATGAAAATAAAAAATAAGATCGGAAATTGGGGAGTTTGATCTGCAACGCCTCAAAATTTGAGTCGCCTGACAATACTTTTTAATATGTGAGTAGTACTTCTGATATCGATTCACGAGAATCAATTTATTAAGGATCCTATACGAGTGAGTATAATTTGAAGGTTGGTATATATATATATATACACACACACACACATAATAAAATACCTACTTTAAATCATTTCAAGATAATAACATCCAATTTATAATAAATTCAAACATTAAATATACTTCTAAATATTTCATTCTTAATAGCAAATTTCAACTAATATAGTATATATATATATATATATATATATATATATATGGAAAGAGAGAATGTAGACTCATATTTGAGATATTTCAACTATATTAGTTGAAATTTGTCATTAAGAATGATACACACACACACACTTCTAAACAATATATATCGACAAATTAAATTTTAGAACATTACATTAATTATAATAAAGTAAATTATATATAACTACAATTAAAAATTAATTAATTAATTATATACAAGTATCTAATTTTATAATTATAATAATGCATACATATTATTAATTAATTATATACAAGTATCTAATTTTATAATTATAATAATGCATACATATTATATCTATTGATGCAAATAAAAATTCTATAGAAATTTACCTATGAAATTAACCTCCATTTAATAAAATATTTTACATATGAAAGTAGGGATATTTTTTACTTTTAAAGAAATAAATATAATTATCAACAGTTTTATTTGTTTGATTTTCAATTTATTTAGTTCTGATTTAATGTAAAATTTAGCTATATTTTAGTTCAGATAAGTTTTTAGATTCCCAAAATTAAAAAAAAAAGTACTGAAGCGATCAATTCATGGATGATATAATATGTCATTTTATGGTACATATGTTATGTAGTAGTAGAAAACCTATTTTTCGCTCATCCTCTCTCCATTATGAAATAATGTCGCCCTTTCCCAGTTTCCTTCTCCATTCTCTTTTGTGACTAACTGAAGATCCTTAAGCCTTATAGCCGCCCTTTCCCTTCTCTTCTATCTTTTGCATTTCATACTCCTCCCTCTCATAGTTAGGAAAAGATTTGTGAAATTATTCAAGGCTAGACTAGTTTAAGTTGAAGATTTGACTTCCTTAGGGTTAGATTTGTTCATCTTCATTGATTTGCTATTTTCATTTTTAGGTTTCGATTTCAAATTTGCTCTTTGGATTTATGTAAGATAAGCTATTGGTAGCTTGAATGGATAAGGTCTTTCTTTGAATTGGATTCGAAAGAGTGAAATAGTTAATAATAGAATCATTTATGCTTGTACTTGTTATGTACACAACATTCTTTATGTGATTTTTTGTTCTTTCTTTGCCAATTTTCGACTCTAACTTTCTCTTGTAATCTTTGAAATTAGATGCTTAATGGCAGCATTTGTTTAGGGATCTTTATCACATTTTTCCCATTTTCAAGTTCATCCCAACAATTTTTATTATTACTAATTAATTATGCATTTTTTAAAACAAAATATCGATTTAAGTTTTGAAATATTTTAGCCTAAATTGTATATCTATACATATATGGTAATTTTTTTGCTTTATTACTCTAGATTTTCCTATTACTGATCGTGTATTGTGGAGAATTATCAGCAACTACTCATGCTTGAGGTGTCCAATTGCCATTTATTTGCTACTACTGAACATATGTATAAATTTTATTTGTCATTCATATGTTTTTTTGTTATTGTTGCTGATGATGTTGAATTTCTATTTATTTAGTAGTATGGCACGGTAATTATTCATGTTTTTTGTTGTTATTTTCCATTTATTTGCTAATGTTGATGATGTTAAATTTTGTTTATAGATATCTGGTGGAGATGAAAACCTACTAACCATATACTAACTATAAAGATCGATTAATTCATGAAAGTGATATCCCATGACAAATGAAATCCCCCACCTCAACCTCAAGAATCAAATACCATGGTGGAAACATTTCAAAAAGCAAAGAAAAAAGCTATTAAGCTGAGATCCGAGGTTTGGAATAGCTTTACCAAGTTTGCCAAAAAGCATAATGAGATAAAAGGCAAGTGCAATTACTGTTCTGCCAAATTTTTATTGTGATTCTATGAAAAATGAAACCACTGCACTTAATAATCATATTGTAGTTCATAAGAAATGCCCATAGGTGATGATCATAGACAATCACAATTGAGTTTTAATGCTGATGTGGAATCAGGTTTTAGTAATTGGAAATTTGACCAAAAAGCATTGAGAAATTATTTGGCTAAGATGATAAAAATTGAAGAATTTCCTTTTAACTTTGTTGAAAATAAGATATTTAGGAAATTTATGGTTCTTACTCAACCAAAATTTAAGATGCCATTGGGGTGACTGTATATAGAGATTGTTTTGAGATATACATTGATGAAAAGAAAAAAAATTAAGGAGTACTTAAATTATAGAAAAATAAGGCTTAGTGTAACTATCGATGCTTGGAGTTCTATCCAAAAAGTTAACTACATGTGTTTGATACTCATTACATTGATTATAATTGGAATTTCTATAAAAGAACATTAAAATTTTTATCTAATTTCAAGTCATAAGGGTAACGACATTGGATTTGAAATTGCAAATTGTTTGAAAGAGTGGGAAATTGATCGGGTTTTAACTTTTTTTGTTGATGATGCAAGTTCCAATGATGTTGATGTTTGTTATGTGAAGAAGCGACTAAATGAGTGGGGTTCTAGCATTTTTAAAAGAAAATATTTTCATGTTATATTTGTTGCCCATATTATCAATTTATTTATTTTTAATGGCTTGAACGAAATAGGGCTTTCAATGCAGAAGGATAGAGAGGTAGTTCGATTTGTTAGATTAAAGTCCTCTTTCTAAAATGGAAATGTTTGAAGAATGTTGTGAGGTTACAAAAGCTTAAATCAAGCAATTGCTTTCTCTTGATGTTTCCAATAGGTGGAACTCAACCAATTTAATATTAAAAACAACCCAAAACCTTGAGCTAGCTTTTAAGAGGTTTGATAATGTAGAGCCTTATTTTAGAATTGATCTTGAAAATGATGGCAAAAGGGTTGGGTTTCCTATTGTTAGTGACTGGAAAAATGTTAGGAGGATGAATTGTTTTTTGAAGCATTTTTGTGAGTTGAATGGGAAGACTTTTGGTTCTTTGTATGTGACTTGCAATTCCCATTTTCATGAAATTTATATAGTTCATCATTTGTTGAATGGGTAGACTGTGTAGTGAATTTGAATTGCTTGCAATAGACTGTGGGCATTTTATATCAATTATGTCTTTACAATGAAGTAAACATTAAATTGTCTCCTTTTCCTGAGTGGCAAAGTGGAAAATTAGTAAAATATAATTTTGGTGAAATTTTTGTGCAAGATCATGATCAATTTCTTTGATTGGAGAAGTTTTTTTTTCCTTTTTTGGCTGACTTGATGGAGTACATGGATAATGAACTAAGTTAATAGAGTTGTTTAAGAGAATTCCGTGTACTATTAACTAATAATTCTTATTTGTCTCTCATTTAATTCTTCAAAAAATAATTTTATTCTTTTACAGGAAGTTTGGTATTTGTTTTCTTTTTTTTTATTTATTCATGAACTTTCTAGGTATGACATTGATAGTTATATAATATAAATCCAACAAAATTTTCCAATCTTATGAATCTAAAATTATGCATTTATTAATAAAGACTATTAGTACCATTTCTAACAAAGCATTACTGACCCCAAAAGAAAACAAAATTCGTAGAATTACATGGCTTCTTCCAATTTCATAACACTACATTACCAAGGTTTTTAAGGTTGCCATTTACAATTCCATTTAAGGTAAATTAATTTAAACTATCCAATTAATCCATTTATTTTATTTTTACTATTGTTGTTTGGTGTGTTGTCTTCGAAATGCCTTGATATTTTGCAATGGAGATTTGGCATATTTTGATTTTATTTTTTTTTCTTTTCTATTTCTTTACGAAAATCATTTATTGAATTGGTTTTAGTCATCTTACCTAAATTATTCTTAAAACAAATTTTGAATGTTAATGCATATAAATAAGGAATGCTAAGTGCTTAGTCAAATTTTTTGGCCATAATCCACCGAAATTTTATTATTATTATTATTATTATTATTATTGTTATTATTATTATTATTATTATTATTATTATCATCATCATCATCATCATCATCATTATTATTATTATTATTATTATTATTATTATTAATTTGATGGGAACACTATCTGATGTCTTAATGATAATTGTTTGTTTGAACCAAAATGTACTACCTTATTTGATTATGAATAACACCTGACTATTATTGGTGGTTCAAGCTACCAATGGCCAGCTTTGGTGCATCTCTGATGATCGATCCGATAAGCTCCAAAGATCGGTCCAACAAGCTCCAAAGATCAGTCCGACAAGCACGATGATAGGCAGATTGCAGCAAATTCAATTAATAGGTATGGGAATTATGTTAAAACTAGATTACATATGTTAAATTGAATCAAATTTTTGTTAATCTTTATGAGATTATGGTAGTAATAGAAATTTTGTTCTTGCATGCAAGTTTTTAAGATAATGTTGAGTAATAGCAAAGTTAATGCAAAAAATTATAGTTCAAATTGCGGTCGATTAATGTTTAAAACATGAGAATGGGTGAGGTTGTTGCTCTGTTATAAGAATTTCTTGAATTAGAGTTATATTAAATGATAGATTTAGGGAATTGATTATATTTGGAATTAAAAGTTTGTCTCATATGTGTGTGATAGAATAAGAGAGCTATGTCTAATTTGGAATTGCATATAATGTTAAACATAAGAATGGGATAATTTTCTTAAAATTATAGTGAAAGTAAGTTACCTGACTTTGCATATATGTTCTTTTGGTTATGTAATTGGTTTAACAATAAAGTATTAGAGTATTATCCTTTAATAGTTACTAATTGAATTTTTTTTAAAACTAATTGTTTAACTTATAAAGATGTAATTCCTAAGTAAATTAGCAATATGATATAATTGAAAATATTAGTGATTATAAGCCTATTGTTTTGTTAGTAAGGAGATTACAAAGTGATAGTTTGAAGAGTATAGTTTCCACGGGTGTTTGTTGTTGGTTTTTTGCCTTTATTTGAAAAAAAAAATAATAAACAGTTTAACCGAAACTATGTGTTCCTATTGCAATGCTATATTTTCTGCAGCATGCACTAAATGCAAATATATTTCTGGACTTCTGTAACTTAGTTGTGTTGTGTATGCTTTAGAACATAATCCTGCTTTCGAAAATCTGTTTAAACATGCTGACGTTGCCAGTCTTAATTTGAGTTTGGATTATAGAATTAATGTTTGTATATGCCAGACTATCGTGTATTATTCCATATTAAACGACACTGTTTGGTTTTTTATATTTTTTTTCTATTGCATTATCTTATTTTTTATAATACTAATTTCATTCTCCATTTCACATTTACAAATAGCAATATTATTACTTTCTATGCCTAATGATTTATCAAATGGCATGCTTCAAGTCCCATTTGTTTTAATTGATTAGTGTGTATATTGTTGATGGTTCATTGGTGGCTCATATTTAAGTGTTTAGTAAAACTATATACCGTTATTACTATTTTTCATGGTAAAATTATCAAAACAGGTATATTTTTTTAATGTAAAAGTATATTTTTATTATAAATAAATAAAATGAATAATATTATAATATAAAATTTATAAATTATTCAAATAAATAATTTATTGTTGAAAAATACGTTAATTTATAAATATAAATTTTTATAAATTCATCAAATATAAGTTTATGTATTTTTTTAAACACACTTTGTAAATATTGATGAGTAATTTTATCTTTTATGTTAAATAAATTACTAACAAATTATGAAAAAAATTTTAAATTAACCATTATCCCCAAGGTAAATAATTTTGACTTTCTTTAGAGAATTTTTAACATTATTCTTGGTTTGTTAATGTTTTCATTTGTGAGTAATATGATATATGGCAATAGTTATTAGGATTTTGTAAACTTTAGGCATGTTTCAATATTTTTTTAAAGGATCCTTAATAACAAAAAATGAAAAATCTTGCGCCACCAAGGAATATTGAGCTTTGTCATTGTCTATTTACGGTTTGGTGTACCATTCTTCTCTCAAATTATGTGCTTAACATCTTAAATTCCCTTATGCAGGATGGCACCAACTAGAATTCATGTTATTTGTTCGTTGGTTCTCGACCAAACACCAACCGATCGGGTACATAAAGAAGTGTGCTCAACTTGGATGAAGGTTTTTTTCTGGGTTTCTTTGTTGTTTCAAAATTCTAATTGAATATTTTACACTTCAAATTGTTTTGTTTGTGAAAGTTTTGTATTCTCATCCTATTCTTCTTGCAAAATTTCGTGCCTCTGGAGAAAAGCCATGATTGTAGTTGGGCACCCATTTTTGTTAAATAGTCAAACTTTAAGCTTCCTGAAGATACCAAAGTCCTAATCATTATGATTGGCCCTAGGACTGGTTTGGCTCCTTTTAGGGGTTTCTTGCAGGTTCAACTTAACAGACTCCAGTCCTGAGTTTGTAATCCTTCATTACTTTGATATATCTAGCTTATCCTCTTTCCTATCACTGCCTTTTACAGGAAAGGTTAGCCCTAAAAAAAGCTGGATCAAAACTGGGATCTTCCATATTATTCTTTGGTTGCAGGGATAGTAAGATAATGAGTCATGTGCTTGCCAGTTAAAGTGCTCTGTGGTTGGTAGATGAGTAGGTTTAAGGAAACATTGTTATTTGGTTTCAATAATCTAACATATATAATATTACAGGATTATATCTGTCAAGAAGAGCTTAATAACTTCTTCGAAAGTGGTGCACTTTCTGAGTTGGTTATTGCCTTTCAATGGAAGGGACCTACCAAAGAATATGTACAGAATAAAATGATGATGAAGGTGCTGGAACTGTAAATTCAAATTAAAAAATTTCAGTGTCATTTGTTATCAATTGATCTATTGATGAATTAATTACAATGTTAAGTTCATGTTCTGACTGCATTCAATGTGCTTGTTGTGTGTATATATAGGCTTTAGACATCTGCAACATGATTTCCCAAGGAGCATATATTTGTGTCTACGGTGATGCTAAAGGCATGGCTAAAGATGTCCATAAACACTATCATATAGGTACAGGTCTGTAAAGAAATAATACAATAAAAATTCCTTTTATTTTCATGTTTTGAGCATAACTTTCTCGATTTTTTCCAAAACGATACTCTTTGCATGCTCTTAAGCAATTAGTAGGCTAAAATATGTTCATGACAAGCGAAGTTAGTCCTGGTGCTAGTTGGTACTTACAAATCATTTAGATTTGGCTAGCTAGATGTACTTGGTTTTTGTTTCAGGGGTCTCTTGACAGCTCCAAGGCTGAGAGCATGGTGAAGAATCTCCAAACATCAGGAAGGTAGCTGTGTGACGTATGGTGATGAACCTTTCAGGCAAGGCAATATAATATATATATACACACACACTGGAAAGCCTTTGTTAGGATGAAGAGAAATGGCTAAATTCAGTGCCTGCCTTAGCAAGTTCATCCCTTAGCATGCTCTACAGAAGTTGTTATAATTGCACTTATTATTCTTTTTGTGCTTCCCATTTAAAGATTTTTTTGTTCATGTAATTTACATATATGAAGTACAATAATAATAATAATAATAATAATAATAATAATAGTAAGAATAATAATAATAATAATAATAATGAGGTAGTTTTGTTAATTATGAGTTCTAATGGTCTTTGTATGAACCAAAATGGTTCAAATTGCAGACAAAATTATACTCATTTATCTATTTTTATGTGGAGTAACCTTCCCTTTATGGTTTACCAATGTGAACTTTTCTTATAATTGCTTATATGTCTGTATGTGTGAGATTATTGTTATGAACAGATGAAAATAAATAAATACCTATCATTGTGTACAGGATGAAAATTTAAAAATATAGTAAAAGAAAAAATTAAATTATGCAATAATTTAGCGATGGATTTGCGACAGCACACTGTCGCTACTGTGTAAACATTAGAATTTAACAAATAATTAGTGACTAATGTTTTGTCGCTAACTTTTACAGTAAATTAATAATTAGCGACAGAATTCGCGATAAAAAATATAGTTGTTAAAATTTATTATCATAATATCGACATTAATTATGAAAATAAATTAGCGACGACACAAGCTAATTAGCAACGAAACTTTCCATCGTTGAATTAGTGACTGATTTGGGATTCTATCGCTAGTATATTAGCGACTGGATTATTAGTAACTGTTCATCACGCAATCACTAAATTATATTAGCGAAGGAAAATGCCGCTGCTAATTGCCTGTTTTTTATAGTGCCATATGCATTTAAACATCAAGCTAACATATTATACCACATGAGATAAAATTTGACCCAAGCATGATTGTTACTTATATGCTTAATTTCTTTTCAATTTCATATTTATTTCATGTTAAATCATCATATTATAAAGTTTTCTTAAATTATTTCCCATTATTCCTTAAATTTATATAGTTACATAATGTAAGTTTCTTGCTAAAATTCAAATATTAAATGAAATAAAGTGTATTTTGTATCCACTAACCTTTTAGTAGCTTAAAATCCCTTATTTTTCCTTTCTTCTTCCTTTCTCCTCCTTGGTTTCCTCTTTTCCCTTAATTTCCTCTTTTGGCCAAAATTGTAAGGGATAAATTAGTGAGTTTCAGCTATGAACTCAAACACCTAAATTTTCATTATCCACTCTTAGAACTTAGGTAGGCTAAATGCAATTATAGTGCTTGAATTAAAGCATAATGATTAAATATTATTATTATAAAAACATGATTGACTCTAATTACAGTGATTGTATTACAATTGTAAATGCACAGAGCTTTTCAAGTAAACATATGACTTATGTATGATGAGTTAATTGTAAAGATTTGTTCTTTTATTAATTATACATTTTGTCATTTTGCTAATATTATTGTTATATTATCATGTTGAACCTCTATTACATTTGATGCATGTTCAGTGTTTGTTGATAACCACTGCGACTGATCGTCCATCATGTTTTGTTCCCCATTAAGCTTTATAGCTTAGTACTAGTTATTTTATCCATGTAGGTTCAATGGATAAGACTTTTGCTCAAGGATGAATCTTTGCATTAGGAGGGCCAACATAAGTCTAAAGAAAATGATAGAAGAAGTTTTTGATTGTTATCCACATTTTATATAATTTTGCATTATCAGTAGTATGTATGCAATGATGTATATAGTTTTGGTATTGTTGAGTTGTATTAGATCACTTTTGTAAAAAGATCAGTAAATACATACCTGTATGATCTAAAGCAACTAACATACCATATGATATGTACACTATAGTACGAAAAAGTAAAAATATGATAATAGTGATAGTAATCTCTAAAGTCCATATGAAATATAGAATGTGAACAACTATAGTAACACCTAATTGATATGTATGATAACTAGTTTGTTGATGTAATAGTGTGAACAGAGTGTGCTTAATGATATTATAACATAGTATAATTGATTATTGATTTATGATATAGTAATATGGTTAGGTTAATAGAATCAAGGTGTTACAATACATTACTGTATTCGATCATAATCATATGATAGCCCTATATTATGTACATACATATATTTTAGTGAAAGTTCTACTATATGGTAACAATATATCTTATTATATTGCATAAGAGCATAAGAATGCCTTACTAAATTATAATACCTTCAATCACATGTATATGTATGCCCTTTATTATAATCAATGTTCCTTTCTACAACTTTATTTCCTTATATCATTATGTTTCTCGCATGTTTAATGTTGCATAATACCTTTATTTTTTATGTTTAGAATGAACTAAATGTATTTATGAAGTTTTAGACAAGCTTATTTATGAATTTGGATCATAAAAATCAAATTTATAAGGTAATAGGGAAGGGTCATGGTTGTTACTAAATGAGTACTGACCTTGAGGTCCATTTTGTCTAAAGGTAGATTTATAGGTTAATCTTGTTTGATATTTTAAACCTGTCAAATGATATTTTCAATCAAAAAGTCTTCTACAATGTTATTCCAATACATTTCTAGTTTCATGATCATTAAAAATCAACTCATTTTCATTTCTAAATCTCCAAATATTAACAAAAAATTGAGAACTGCTCCCAGTGACAGGGCAGCAAGCTAAGTTTAGGTGTAGAGGTAGATTTGGTCTTTGTCTTCTCATAGAAAATTTAGATATGAAAGTCTAATTTCTAACCTAATTAGAAGTACCCAATTTAAAATTCTACAACTTTAGATATTTACAAAACAATCTCACTAGGTCAAATGAACCCAAAAATAAATTTTGTCAACAAATAAATTCTTCAAGCTTTATAGCACCCTTAAGTTAAACTAAAAATTATCAAATTAGAGATTTAATTTTAACACATTTCCTTAACAAATTAGTCCTCGCATTATATTTTCCAAGTTTTAATCTAAGGGTTTAATATTTCTTATCCATTCAAACCTTCTACGTGAACACACCAAGAAATTATTAACTAATTCTCTTAAGTAAGCCTTGATTACATCATAATCAACTCTAATCATGAATGCATGACAATCACACGCGTCCCATACCTTCATTGAATTTCAAGATCACCTTTAATCTTTTAAAACTTCTTTACCCTGATTCTTCCTACTTCTTTCTTTTTCTATAAAGAATCATGTACTCTTGCATTAAAACTCAGTTTCTATCACATAAAATCTTTTACAAAACAAGGAAAAAGGAGAAAAAGATAAAGCTAGAAAATGGATTAAAGTAATTTTCATTACCTTCAAAAATTCCCTTTAAAATGCTTTTAATCCAAACATATAAAACTGAAATCCTTATAGTGGTAAAAAGAGAACATGAAAATGGTTTAGAGAGAGATTGAAGAGGAGAAAAACTATGTTTTCTCTTGCTTTATCATCTCCCTCTCTTCAAGAACCCTAAAGTTTTCTCTCTCAAACATGCAAAGGCTCTAAAGTTTCAATAGAACTATAAAATATCCTTATGCACCCTCATTTATTTGCATGTTAGAAATTTATCCCCTCTCATTTCTTTCTCCTATAAAATTAACCCCACATATTCTTTCTTTCAATAATGACCCTAAATATTATCATCCTCTTCTAATTCCACCCCTTAATTAAGTTTACCCTTTTAATTGCACCCACTAAAACACACTTAAGTCACAATTGACTACACAACTATATTTTCTTCTCAATTGCACACTTATAAACCACACTATTAAATGACTCTGTTACCCTTTTTCAAATAAGACCATTAATCTACTAGGTCTTAAGTTATAATAATTCATCTAATTAAGCTTAATTAGACATTAATACAATGATAATACCTTTGAATTTTACTAGGGCCTATTTTAGGTCCTTACATGCTCAATCATGAGCATGATAGAAGTCATAAGCATAATAGAGTTGAAAAGTTTATCCCTTTATTCTTGAAACTTAACAATGCAATCTAACAATTATCTTGCATACAACCCATAACTCAATTATACTCATTTTCCAAATATTGTACCTTTAACATCTGTGTTAATTATTTTCTTTTAAACACCATTAGGTTTCAATTCTAATTTAATAATCAAGTTAACCCAATAATTTCAGTGAAATAGAATTACAAGCTCCTGATGACAATAAGCTCATCTTGGAAATTCTATCAAATCTGTAAATTAATTTACTCTTTTATCTTTAACCTATATATCTCTTAACTTTAACTATCTTTTAACCTCAAGCTATTTAGTTAAATCAAATAAACCTTAATATGAACACATGCAGAGGTTTGATGAACTAATCTCCTATTATTTTAGCACTACCATCATTAATCTTCATCAAATCAAACATATACAATGTATAAATCTTCATATCTCATCTCTATAACCATATCACTATCCCAAGATGCATCTTTTGCACATTATACCTACATTTTAATACAATTCAATGACATGCACAATGAATAGAGTTCGCAAGCCTGACATGCAACCCTAAATCTTCCATAAAATCCTCTTTTCTCAACTTCTTCTTTTTTTACTTTCTTTTCTTGCTTTTCTCCTTTAAGACATCCTCCTTCAAGCTCTCTTCACATGCATACTGATAGAAATATGACAATGTTCTTTAAGGTGGAGAGGTCAGATTTTAAAAGAGAATAGGAAGAAGTGAAATTACAGATTTTAAAGAGAGAAGTGAATTTACAGATTTTAAAGGGAAAGGAGGAGAAAGTGTTTTCTTTTATCTTTCTTGAGGAAAATGGCCAGCTCTAAGTTCATAAATCTCCCTCTTAAAAACCATATTTGCATGGGGATTTTAGTGGAAAATGATATCAGATATGGCCCACAACTAATTGCTTATAAAATCTCCTTTATTTTCAAATTTTACACCTGCACCCCAGCTATCTTTCTTTTATTGTAATTAACCCATTACTAATACTTGCGCTTCAATTATATATAAGGTAAAATAACTATTTTACCCTCTTTTACTTAAAATATTTAATCCTCAAATTTTAACTTGTACCATATCCTATAATTAAGCTTAATTAAACCCCATTACCATAGTGATACCCAAGAATTCTCTTGGGGCCTATTTTAGATCCTTACATAAAATGTAAAAATCCAAAACATACTTAAGATGTAAAAATTCCAAAAATTCAAAAACCTAAAATCCATGAACACATATTACATCAAAAAAACAAAATAAAA
Organism: Excoecaria agallocha; assembly: GCA_037975025.1. Taxonomy (NCBI): domain Eukaryota; kingdom Viridiplantae; phylum Streptophyta; class Magnoliopsida; order Malpighiales; family Euphorbiaceae; genus Excoecaria; species Excoecaria agallocha. The sequence continues at coordinate 21,362,493 of CM075822.1, forward strand.
CAAAATAAAATAAATAAAATAAAATAAAATAACAAAAAAGCTTAATATTTGTAGTTAAAATGCAAATAAATTCCTTAAGCGGCAAGTCAATAGGTTTGCATTTGCAAGGCATTTCAAAAGTTGAGTCAATCTTTACTTGTCTCAAAATGTGAGATAGTATCCATTTGCCTGCATCGCAAACCAAGTAATATCCTTCAGATAAATTTTAAAATATCAAGCTAATCAAATGGATTCTATGCATGCCATAATACTCAACCATGATCCACCAAAAAAAAATTATTATAGGTAATCTAAAACCTTTCTACAAGTAACCTAAAACCTTTCTATAAGTAATTAAAGCCTTTTTATAGGTACCCCAAAACCTTCCTACTATTAACCAAAGTCTTTTTATAAGTACCCCAAAGCCTTCCTATAGGTACCTAAAACCTTTCTACATGTAACCAAAACCTTTCTATAGGTAACCCAAGTCCTTCTTATAAGTGGCAAACTTCTTCCTACAAGTGATAAAGTCCTTTCCACATGTAATAAAATCTCATAGGTATAAAGTCCTTTCTATAGGTAATAAAGTCCTTTTCATAGGTAACAAAGTCCTTTACACATGCGATAGAGTCATTTTCATAGGTGATAAAGTCCTTTTCATAGGCAATAAAGTTCCTTCCACAAGTAACCCTAAAGCTTTTCTATAGGTGATCAATTCTTTTATACAGACATCAAGATTTGTCATCAACCTTCACCACTAACACTTATCATCATCAAGATGAAGATTTTTGCCTCAGGGATGTGATGGATATATCATTTAGAGATATATTTTCACGAAATGGAATCATGCAAACCTATAAAAGGGTGCATCAATGACCTTACCATACATATAGAAGACTTTTCCATAGGCATCGAAGACCTTTCTATAGGCATCAGAGATCTCTCTATAGACATCAATGTTTTTGTAATAGCTGCCTGAGATATGTGTCTTTATCCTTTACTCTAAACTTTAGCTAATTTAGACACTAGTGTATTAGCCTTCCTAAAGTTAGGGGTAACTATAAACACTGGGTTCTAAGGTGGCTCCTGATTAGGGTTACCTAATGAGGAAGGCATTTCTCATAAATAGACAAGGAATAAAAATGTTAGGCTTTCTTTCAATTTTTATATTTTTAAAATGTTTTTTGGGCTCTCTTGTGGGGTTTTAAATTTTTTAAAATCTCTTTTATATTTTCCCATTTTCTCTCTATAAATGAGGTTAAAATGTATTTCAAGGTTAGAATGGAAAAAAAAAGAGTCAAAGTCAAAGGTGAGTCGCTCCCTTGACTCACGGGTTAAAGCAACTCACTCTTGTGACTCATTTCCTAAAAACTATTTTGAGGGGAAAAAGAAGGGAAAAATATGAGATTTTATTTTATCCTCATCAAAAATATTTATTTCTAATAATAATGATTTTTGGGGATATTTAATCTTGATAAAATGATAGATTAGGGGAGGCTTTCTCTCTCTCTCATTCTCTTTATCTCTCAAACACACACACTATTTTTGAAAAAAAACCAAACAAAAAGAAAAAAAAAGGAAAGGTGCAGCTAAAAGCATTAATTCCTAGTTCTTTGAGTAAACAAACACTTAAGGTAATATTCATAAGCCCCAAAATCACTTAATCTAATGTTAGATTTTAACATACGCTAAATATTCATTTCATTCTTTATTCATTGATTCTTTTTTATTCTTTTGATTTAATTGATTAAATATTGCATTTAATGGTAATTTTGCATTGTTATGACATATTTATCATTTATTGTGATTGATTTGGTGTAAGTATGTGTTTAGTTGAATGCCATCAATTTACTATTCATGTTCTTCTTCATTTCCTTATTTTTTGTGTTTTTCTTAATTTTGATTTCTTTCATTATTGCTTGTGTATGGGTTATTTATTGTTATTTATGGTAATTTTGATCATTGATTCATGAAAACCAATTTAAATTATGCAAAAAAGAAGGTTTCATGCATGTTTGGAAAATACTATTCATCATGTTCAACCTCCATCTTCTTCAATTCTCAATTTTAACCTCTATTTTTTATATTTTTCTCTTTTTAAAACAAGTTTTAATAACTTTTTAATGAGTTTGTAGCTTTTTCTAGCATCAAAATGGTTGGGATTACATTTTGGTGGTTTTGGTGTTGTTATAGCATCAAAATGTTCTAGTAGCTCTTGGACAAGGTAGTGTTGACTCAAAGCCGTGAGTCAACTAGAGAGTTACAGGCTTAGGCTGTGACTCATGCTAGGCTCACCCTATTTACCCATTTTCTTTTCCTTTGCTCTATGGCTCACTCCATTAGCTTGTTTTTTGCATATGATTTACTACCTTCACTTATTTCCCCTTTTTCTCTTTATTTCATGCTTACATTCTTATTTGTATAGTATTCATTTATATAATTGGTAGGTAATTGTTTATTGTATGTAGGGATAGGTAATTGAAACCGTAAATATAAAGGAAATTGAAGAAGAAGGCTTGTTTTGGAATAATATTATTTACTATTATGTATGTGTATTATTCATGACAGAAAGTACTTATGTATTTTGACTTATGGTACCATTGTAATGTGGCATGTATATGTAATTAAGGATATAGGAGGATGAGATGCATATAATGATGTAAATGTATGTGAGTGGATATTTGTTTGACAGTTTATGTTTATGATGGCTATGGTGAAATATAGAAGTGCATTTCTTGTTGCCTAGAGTATTAGAGTTTGAGGTTGATTATTGGAAGTGTATATTTAAACATTTGCATAAGAATAGGTTAAAATTATAACAATTATGTTGCCAAAATTTTTACCAAATGAATAGTAACTTATGACCAAATGAATAGTGAATTTTGCAATGATAAATTAAATTGGCACATTACAGACCAATGAATTGATACTTGAAACTAACTTTGAATTATAAGAAAATGAAATGTCAAATAAAAGGCATTGGCATAAATGAATGGCAAATTAATAACCCAATTGTGATTTGGCTTTATTCAAACTTGGGAAAGTATAGGTTATTACAATCTTGGTCCTGTTACAGAAGTTTGGCATTTCGTCCGTCGATTGATGATGCAAAGGCTGAACAGGAAGTTTGTCACGAGGGTGTAAATGCCTCTTCTAGTGGAGCATCACATACATGGGAAAAATTCTGGAGAATTAAAAGGCCATGCAATGCCTGACTATAGTGGAGATTGGAATCGACAACTGAATCGTTGGCAAATGAAGATGGAGTACAAGCTAAATAAATTCTTCACTTCCTCTGGTTACACCATTAAGTCTCCTCCACCACCTCCAATGGAAGATTAAGGGAGTTTCTCTTTTCCTTTCTTTCATAATTGGGATTCTATAAAGACTACCCTAAGGTTTCCTATTAGAATATTCTTGTTCATTATTGTCATATATGTCACCCTATATGCAATAATTCATGATATAGCCACTTGCATAATCTTTATATTAATTAGCATATTGTCCAGTTAAAACATAATATTAGACAAATTTACATAAAAAGGACTGCTAATAATATTAAGCTTTACAAGTATTTTTAATTCTTTACAACTTTACTTAGTACAAAATTGAAATATACAAAAGCAAAAAGCAAAATAAATAGCATCTTCATACTTTGACTCTTCTTAGTGTTAGCCTTGACATTGTAGATCTAGCCCCTAATGGAGAGTCCAAACTTGAGTACCTACATGGATGAAAACCCATGCTAAGCTATATAGCTTAGTGGGAAGTAGTCAATATGTGAACAACCACTCATAGTTGTCATGCCTAAGCACATAGATATGCAACTACACAAAGATACATTTATTTTCATCTCTAGCTAATAATAAGGAAAAGTATTCTACTATATTACTCATAATAAAAGTGTTATCATGTATATCTCATCACTATTTAGTCATTTCTTTAATAATACCTTTATTTTATGTGAATACCTACATATGTTCTATGGGTGTGGATAAAGGGTGATATGGATACCCATAACTTCAATCATATGAATACCCATAGCTATTAATCCTATGGATACCTAAAGGTATCAAGCTTGTGGATCCAAATGGAGTTAAGACTGTGGTCCCAAATAGGGATAAACTATGGACCCAAATAGGGTCAAGATTGTAGCACTACATTTATAACCCTATAGGCATGCCTATCTATCCATAACCAAGTTCCAATGTAAGCATCATATCAATTTTCATAGTTGTTTCTATCATTCATGCACACTTTATCATATTGCATAATTTCACAATCAAATATTCAAAACAAATACAATAATGCATTTCGATCATCATCTTGTGTTTACAACCTTATATTAAACAACTATTATGCTATAACTTCAATAAACATATATATATATATATATATATATATATATATATATATATATATATATATATATATATATATATATATATATATATATATATATATATATATATATATATATATATATATATATATATATATATATATTAGTTCTCATACGACAATATAGTTCTCTCACATTTAGTGGCACAAATTATCTTTATTTTTTTGCTTAGGATGCTCTAAAAAAAAGCTTAAGGAGGTTTGGACAAGATTTGGTAATATTTTAAGACCTAAAAATCAAGGTTAGAAAGAGACAAGCAAGGGTCATGGTAACCACTAGATAGGTACTAACCATAAGATAGATACAATTTTGCTTCTAGACTGATTTTAGACTAACTCATGGTCATTACCAAATTGGTATTGACATTGAGGTCTATTCTAACCTATAATTTTCAAGGTAGATTTCCATGTTCGGTTTTATGCTCTTTAAGGCCTATATGATGACATTGTTAGCTAAAGTAGCATTCTAAAAAGTTATTCCCCTATGTCTTTAGTTTGCAAAACATCAAAAATCAATTCATTTAGATACATAAATCTCTAGATATCCAATAAAAAACTTAGATTGCTCTGAATAACAGGGCAGCTAACATAGTTAGAATTCAAGCTCAATTTTAATCATCATTCAAGGGGATTTAATTTTTGGCTTCTTCATATGAAATCAAGGGCTATGAGTCTAGTTTTTATTCCAACTAAAATTTCTCAATTTGGATTTTTCACCTTGAGTTATCATCAAAATAATCTAGACTGATCAATTTAATCTTAAGGTAATTTTTAATAAATGTAAGAGAAACTTTCCTATTCAACTTTTCAAGCATTCTTAAGCTTTATTTCTATAATAATAACTCATTATAACATCTTCTATCTCATTTCTCATATTACATGAACAAACATACACATTCAAATCATGATAAGTTCCTATACCTCTTTATTATGTTCACCTTCTTCAAGCTTCTCCTCTTTCCTTTTCTTTACCTTTGCTTGTTGCCTTTCCATATAGAATAAGTTCACATATTGTTACAGCATAAAAATCTTATATACTCTTTTTAATTAATTATCAAATAACAAGAAATAAAGAAGAATAAAAGAGAAAGTTATACCCTAAAATGATAATCTCTAAATTTTCTCTCTTTCAAATAATAGGTTGGACTTTTTTCGGGGGTTAAATGGGAAAAATGGGTGCCTTAAACTCTTTGAAGTTGCCATCCATATATCTCCCTAAATCCCTTAAAATTTCTTCAATTCTCATGAAGCATTTAGGGAGGATAGGTTCCTTGCTCCCATTGGTTTCCATTTTGACATATTAAAATTTTGCTTTTAAATCCCTTCTTCCCTAATTTCATGTTTTTATCTCTAAACTTTCTCTTTTCCTCTTTAATTTGGTCTTTTAATTGGCATCTTTCCCAAATTTAATCACATATATTACTTAATTAAAAATGACCCCTTTATCCCTCCTCTTTTAAAATAATTACCTATACGTCCTAACTAGCAATTCACTAACTATACACACACAAAGTGATCATATTATCATTTAAGCACACAAATACATATATATTCTCATAAGGCCTAAATAGGGACCTTACATTTCTATCCCCTTCAAAAGAATTTTATCTTTAAAATTCATACTTGGTTTAGATAGTTATAGGTGATATGCTCTCATGACTAATTTACGTTCCCATATGGCCTCTTCCATGCTATGATACCGTCATAGCACTTTAACTAAGAGAGTATGTTTTTTTGTGCAGCTATCAAACCTCCCTAGCCAAGATTTTTTTTGCTTTTTCATCATAGGAATAGTTAGGTAGTACTTTTATTTTCTATAAGGGCACTATATGTGATTCATCTGATCGGTACCTTCAAAGCATGGAAACATGAAAGACATCATGCAACTTATATAATTTTGGAAGGAGCGCTAACCTATATGCAATTGAACCAACCCGTCCTACGATTTCATATGGACCAATAAACCTTGGATTAAGCTTCCCTTTTTTTTCCTAATTGTAATACTTTTCTCCATAGTGAAACCTTTAAGAACACCTTATCTCCCATGTTGTGTGCTTTCTATAGCAAGGTTTTCTTTAACTCTTTATTATCCAGCACACAAAGTCTATTTTGATAATACATGCCTCCATCTTCTCCTATTGAATACTCTGACGGGCCTCCTTTATGTATTGATTAAACTATCTATGAAAATTTTTCATCAACTTTTAATGCATCAATTATTGTCTGTTTTTATATTAGGTTATGCTTTTAGTTAGGCTATTAATGCTCCAGCTGGTGCAAATCTCTATTTGCATTGTTGCAATGGTAATGATGACACAATTTTTCAACTCAATATATCCACCACCATGTTTGCTTTACCTGGGTGATAATCAACTATACAATTATAATCTTTGAACAATTCCAACCATTTATGCTATCTCAAATTAAGATCTTTCTATATAAGCAAATACTTGAGGCTTTTATGATCCATATAAATCTTCAAGCTTTCTCTATAAGAGTAGTGTTGTCAAATCTTCAAAGCAAAAATAACTGCCTCCAATTTCAGACCATACATAGGATTAAAGGTGTACATAGATTTAGATCTTCTTGTATTGAACCAAAGTATCAAAAAAAAAGATCCAAAACCAAACTGTACCGTTGATTTTTTTTACTAGAACCGAACTGAATTGTACCGTTGACTTTATTTGGAACGGATCTGGATATTTTATCTAGAACCGGATCAAGAACCGTATTGAATCGTACAGAATTTTTTTATACCGAATTATACCAAAAGAACCGATATTTATTAATTATTATATATAATACTAATAATTTATATATAAATATTACTTATAATTTTTATTCTATATGTACTACATAAATTCAACTTCATAATTATTTAAGTTATGTATTTTAATACACGAAATTAAGAAAATAATTAGTTGATAAATTAAACTAAATATTTTAATTATTAAAAACAAAAATTTAATTATTATAATATATATATATATATAGCTAAAAATATTTGTATTTAATTTAATCTATTTTTAATATCACTCAACTACGAATTTATTTTCTTTATAAATATCTATATAGGTATATAAGTTAAGCAATTTATCACATAAATACTTTATCAGTTAATTTCATTTACTTTAAGTATCAATTAACCAATACTCGTATATTTTTAGGACAATATCTATATGAATATCTAAATTCATAATGTAATTAAATATATTTATTATATGTAAAGAAATATTACCAATTAATGTATTATATAAGTGTAAAATTATTTTACTAATTAATTTCATTTATTTTTAGTATCATTCAACTACTATGTACATATTTCCATACAATACTTATATTAGTAATGGAGTTGTAAATCAATAATGTGATTATATATAGTTATTATATATAATAAAATTTTATCAATTAATATAATTATATGACTATATGAGTATATAATTTTTTTATCAATTAACTTTATTTACCTTTATATCATGAATGATTGAATATACTTATATGAGCACATATACTCTAAATTTTACTTAACTAGCATTCATCTATTTTTGCAAAATATCTATATATATGAGTAATTGAGTATTTAAATTAACAATACAATTATGTACAACTATTATATTAATAGAATTATACCATTTAATGTAATTATATATGCATGAAATCACCTTAGCAATTAATTTTATTTTCTTTCAGTATCACTAAACTAGTATTTATCTATTTTTATACAATATCTATATGAGTAATTGAGTGTACAAATTAACAATATAATTATATGCAATTATTATATTAATAAAATTTTACCAATTAGTGAAATTATATATGTATATAATCACATTACCAATTAACGTAACTATATGAGTATATAATCAAATTAGCGATTAATTTCATTTCCTTTCAGCATCACTCAACTAACATTCATCTAATTTTGCACAATACCTATATAAGTAATTAAGTACTTAAATTAATAATATAATTATATACAATTATTATATTAATGAAATTTTACAAATTAATTTAATTATATGAGTATATAATCACTTGAACAATTAATTTCATTTTTTCAGTATCACTCCACTGACATATATCTATTTTTACATAGTACCTATATGAGTAATTGAGTATTTAAATTAATAATATAATTGTATACAATTATTATATTAATAAAATTTTACCAATTAATATAATTATATATGTATATAATCAACTTAGCAACTAATTTTATTTCCTTTCAGTATCAACTAATATTCATTTATTTTTACATAATATCTATATGAGTAATTGAATATTTAAATTAATAATGTAATTGTATATAATTATTATATCAATAAAATTTCATCAATTAATTTAATTATATGAGTATATAATTACCTTAATATTTTCAGTAACACTCAAATAATACTATACTACTATATAAATTAATAATATAAATTATATATAGTTATTATATATAATAAAATTTTTGTTGTACATTTATAAATGATAAAAAAGAAAAAAATTAAAATTTTTTGGAGGGAATGAAAAATTAAATTTGAAAATTTTTATGAGGAAACATTTTTTATTTTAACTTTTTAAGGGGAAATAAAAATTTAACTTATGAAATTTATAGTTTTGTAAATATTAAAAAATTAATTATTTAAGGTAAAAAAAATAAAAAGAAAGGAGAACAATTGCCCTTTTTCCCTCTCTTTCTTTGATTGAAGCCTCTGCTCCCTTCCTCGCCACCTGCCTTTCCCCCTTATGCCATGAGCCGCCACTCGCTATCTCCATGAATCGACCCTCTCCTTCACATCGGCGGTCGCTCACCGTACTCCAATCTTCTCAAATCTATTGTGTGTTGCTATCTGGTTCCCTGTACTTCCCTCTTTTTTATTTGAAATTTTTTAGGAATCAAATATTAGGACAAACAAATAATGTTTATGAATTTGGCATTCTCTTCTACATGATTTCTCATTTTATTTTGTTGTGTTTTGTTAAGATTTGAGATTTGGCCTAGATTTATTGCTCAACTTATGGGCCAATAACCCAACTTCAGTTTAAATACGTATCAATGTAGATTAGCTTTGTACTAATTGGGGACAAATAAGAAAGCTTATCAGAGATAATTCAATGGAGGAAAAGAAATCAAAATTAACAAGATATTCATTAGGTATGCAAACATTTGTATTTTTTTGCAATGAAAAATTATTCATCTGTTTTGCCTAATCTTTGATAATTCTCTAACTAAATAATCTGGATGTAGGTAAAATATGGATTCAAAATGAAGCAGTTGCCTTTTATGGGAGTTTTGTGTATAATAATGTTGTTCATTTTGTATAAAACCACACATTATCAGTATCAACATGTACATGCACAACAATCCCATCAATCTCTAGAGTGTATGCTTTTTATACTTATTGGTTTACTATTATCATACTTTTAACTTATGAATTTCAAATTATAATGGAAGAATCATTCTGAATATTCATCTGAGATAATTTGTAAACTTATAGACATCAGTTGATAGATTCGTGCTGGCAATATTCCTATTTTTATGATGCACTCTTATTTATAGCGACAGGTTTACTGCAAAGTGCTAAATTTTGTTTCTTTATTGACCTTGTTTTCTCCATTCTCATCTCCTGGTGGAAAACAACATGCTAATTTTTCTATTATTTTGTAACTATTAGATGGAAACAAATTTGCATCCTTTCGACTCATTAAAGGTAATTTTGGATTACCACTATTCTTCTATTTATTTTGACTTATGTTCATAGAAACTGAAAAGAAGTTGCAACTTCTATGTTTACTCGAGGAAAAAAGAATAATAAAAATTCATGCAACCATACTTTTTCAGAGATGTTGGAGTTTATGATTTTATTTTCATGTAATTGATTATAAATCTTAAATATAATTCTATGTGCATGCAACACACAATCCAAATGCATTAATAAGAAATTGATAGTTGGATAATTATTTTATAGTTTATGGTTGGTGATGATGTGTTTTTTTTCATGCCATGAAGAAATAAAGGATAGGATTTAGAGCTCAGTAGTTAATGCCGAAAAAATAACAAATACAATATTAATGACAGATGCTTTTGTGTTTTGCTGTGTTGATGAAATACTGAAATTTAATTGTTATGCTACATAATGGGAAATTAAGACATAATCAAGGTGTCATTTCCTCATAATATATATTCCATATGGTTGTTAACTTGCTCTAATCATACATTGCATTGAACATAATTATTTGATTTTTTAATTGTATTTTATAATTGTAGTATTGAGGAGGAAACCTTAAATATTATGAACATTATTTTGTGTATAAGTATAAATAAGTTATGACTAAGAGCTAAGCATTCGGTATTAGCTAGATACCTTCTGTATAAATAACCAAAAATGGAGACAAAATTTAATTATATAATTATGTACATGTACATACTTGTAAAGAAATTCAATATTACATCATATATTTGCACATTTAAAATACATCATACATGTTTGCTATTTTTGATTCTCAATTAGAGCATCATAAGTATAAATAATTTAATAGATATATGGACTAATAAATGACTACCGTTGCCCATCTTAATTTCTTAAAACATGCAAAATTTTAAAAATATTGAAGTGTCCGAAATATCGGATTATATTGTATTGTATTATTTTGTACCAAAAGAACTAAAAAATCGAGTCGAACTGTACTGAATGTTTATAGATCTATATCGAATTGTCCCGAATTTTCAAAATAGTTACAATACTTGATTTTTAAAATATTTGAAATGTCAAAACAATATTGATATTTGTAAATCCCCAAATTGGACCGTACTGTGTACACCCTTACATGGGATAATTCTATTCTTGAGGTTTCAATTGTCTCAATGCATATGCCATAACCTTACCGCATTGCATCAACACATAACCCAATCCATTCCTTGATGCATCACTGTACATAGAATATTCTTTATCGGATGTTAGCTGAGTATGAATTGGGGCTTCTATTAACATCCTTTTCAATTGCTCAAAACTCACTGACATCTATCTGTCCATTCAAACTTAATATTCTTCTGAAGTAGCTTAGTAAGTCGTGAGGTGATAACCATAAATCCTTTCACAAAGCTACAATAATATCAAACTAGCCTTAGAAAACTCCTCACTTTTGAAAAAATTCGGGGTAGCTTCCATTTGACAATAGCTTCTATCATTTTAGGATCCACCCTAATACCTTCAGATGACACAGTGTGTCTAATAAAAGAAACCTCCATAAGCCCAAAATCAAAATTTCTCAGTTTAGCATATAGCTACTTCTCTCACAGGGTCTATAAAAAAATTCTTAAATGTTCTACATATTCTTCTTTATTTTAAGAGTAGATTAATATATCATCAATGAACACTACTACAAACTAGTTTAAATGGGGTCTAAATACCTTATTCATCAAATCCATGAAAGCTGCTGAAGCATTAGTTAACCTAAAAGGCATAGCCAAAAATTTATAATGGCCACACTAGGTTCTAAAAGCAGTTTTTGGGATGTCCACATCATTCACTTGAAGTTGGTAATATCCCGATAACAAGTCAATCTTAGAAAAACCCTAGCACCTTTTAATTTATCAAATGATCTTCAATTCGAGGTAAGGAATATTTATTCTTCACTATCACTTTATTGAGATGCTGTTAATTAATACACATCTTTAAGGTGCCATATTTAATTTTGACAAACAATACTGGTGCATCCTAAGGGGATACACTAGGCCTAATGAAACCCTTATCTAACAACTCTTGCAGTTGAACTTTCAACTCCTTTAGTTTCGATGGTGCCATTATGTGCGATGCCCTACAGATAGGAGTGGTTCATAGTAAGGTTTATATAAATAGTTCCACTTCTCTTTCAGGCAGAAGCCTAGGTAATTCCTTTAGAAACACATCAGGAAATTCATTAACCATCGGTGCGACTTGAAGATTTACTTTCTCTCTCTTAGAATCAAGCATTAGGGCCAATAATGCTTCACACCCCTTCCTAAGGAAATTTCTAGCTTGCATAGCTGATATGACATTTGTTAAAGGTTTTAATCTAATACCCTGGACTGTTATTCCCTTTTCTTTAGCATTTTCCTAAGGAAATTCTCTCCCTTGAATTACAATAGGGCAACTCCTATATATTTTATTCACACAAACCCTATGGCCCAGGGGACTAATCATGCATATATCAAAATTTAGATGATCTATATTTTTCATATTTTTACCCAGACCCAAGATAAATATAAGAATGAATAAAGTCAGGATCAATAAGCACATACACATCAATGTTAAAAAGTCAGAAAGTACTTGTTATAACTTTTGAGGCATCCATATCTTTCCGTGCTTTCATAGTGTATGCTCGGTAGGAGGTGTAAGAGCAAAAGGTCAAACAATAGTCTCAGAGGCATTCTTGAACTGGGCTTTAAATTTACCAGCTCCACCTCGACCTCTTCCGCATCCTTTGCTTACTAAGGATGCATTAGAAGCTCCTCTACTATGTAGCCCTTTACTTATTTTGAATAGAAAGTTGGCCATAAAATGATCAGTACTGTCACATCTAAAGCAAGCACTAGTTAACATCCTATAGGTATCTAATGTTTTCGAGAATAATAGGCGCACTCTAGTGGTTATCCTCTACCCTGTCCTATTGATACCTCTTTACCCTATTTAGATGATGTTAATTTTCCCTATCATCTTTCTCGAGCAATAGGACTATTAAAATACTCATCTAGTTGATCTCCCTATGTAACTCAAGGTCTCTTTCCTATAGATATACCACCCCTAGTAAATCTCCTTTTTTTATCTCTCTCCTTTTTGGTTAATTCATTCTTTTCTACTCGAATAGCAGCTTGTACCAGTAGATAATAGTCCACGGACTGCAATGAAGTTACTCCGATCAAATGCTCCTTAATGCAATCGTTTAAACCAACCTCGAATTGCTAACACTTAAAGGCTTCAGTTAGCATAGATTTTGGAGCATTTTTGCTTAGATAGATAAATTGTTTCTCATACTCGGCTACATCATGCTTCTTTACTTCAAATTTAGAAACCATCTCAATTTCTTTTCTTTATAGGCTTTAGTAACATATCTCTTCTTAAACTCTTCCTTAAAGAATTCCCAAGTAACAAGATCAGGTAATTGAGCTCTTTGTTATACTAGCTTCAACCTGTCATATGTTGATCCCTAAAGCAAAGACATGACATATGTCACTTTCTAAATAGTTAGACATTGGATCTCATCAAATACTGGCCGAATCCTTTCTAGCCAAAATTCTACCCTTTTCGACTCCTCTAATGTAGTGCTAAATAATTCCTCTATTCTATGTTTCCTAATCTCAACAATAAGAGCTTTGGGAGTTGTCATCCTCTATAAAATTTGGGCAATATCCTATGAAAGTTTCAATAGCACTCCCCCAAGGATCAATGCTATAGGTACATCACCTCGTGTAAAGGTTGTGGATTTCGAATTGAAAGGGTTTTTACTCACTGACAATTTGCTTTTAGTAGTCTCCTCTATTACTTCCCTGGACCCCTTCATGAACAACTATCTATAAGAAAATAGAGGCATTTACATTAGGACAACAAAATACACATTCTATACATACATGTTCTTAAACTCCTAATAACCAGAACCGCCTATGAGACACCCTAATCTAATGTCTTTATCATGTATTATGTTATACCTTTCAATCACATAATGGAAGGTTATTAACCCAAAGCGGTATACATTTATCATATCAGAAGTCTATTTATATAAGTATCCTATGCATCAAATAGGATTTCCCACAACTTCAGTCCTTTAACTATGCATGCATAATGGCTTATTCTATCACATACTCATCAACTTCCATGTTAGTTATAACTATCTTTAACTTCATATCATATCATGCATAACATTTATCAAATGATCTAGCATATTTATAACTAAGCATTTTAGCTACTACATGCATGCATGCTTTAATATTCTTTTACTACTACTTATTACATCACTTACTCCATATTACAAATTTATATATATTTAGGAGCCCTTATTATACAAATTAAACATGCAAAAGAACTTGCACCAAAATATAACCAAAAAAAATCCTACATCAACTTCTACGACTTAGGTGTTGGCCTGTTCTGATGCAGAGATCGTTCCTGAGCTTAAGCTTTTACAACAGTACCTACACGGATTATATAACCCCGTGCTAAGCTATAAAGCTTAGTGGGGATGCTAATTTTGAAAGACAACCACTCACAACGATTGTTGGAGACATATAATATACAATAATTTATAATAACAAGAATAACATATTTCAAATAAATAAATGACAGAATAGAATATCATTATTAACAATCAAATCTCATATTTATATTCACATGCTTGAAAGTTTAAGACATAACATAATAGGATCAATATCAAAATATCCAATTATCACATATGCAATGGGAAATATAGTTAAGCATATTATCTCATGTATTATGCTTTGTTTATCTAATAGTTAACTGTAACGCAATATCACAATAGTTTACCCTGCTTAAGTTCTAAAGGTGGATAACGGGATCGGTGGATACCAAGGTATCAAAACGATGGATATCCGATGATATCAAAACTATGGACCCAATTAGGATCAACTATATTGTGGACCTAAAGAGGTCGACTGTGCTAGCTGCAATATTCCTATGGGCGCCTATCTATCAAACAATCGAACTCTAGTAGCAGGCAAAAATATTTTATGAGTTTATTTAGTGTAAATATATATACATATATATATATATATATATATATATATATATCATATATCATATATCATGCTCACACCAATCTATAATATATTTTGCTCATGTACGAACATATCATCATACTTATTCCTCTAGTGTACGACATGTATTCATGCACACTTATAGTAATACAATTATCTGTGTTTGAACATACATATCATATGTACGCATTACATGTCATTTTTCATTTATTAAACATCAAATAGGAGAACATACTTATTGGTCACTAATAATAACACATCTCGCCATTTAGTTTCTTTTATCATTTACTATCTTGAGAATTCATTGAACATCCTTTAACTAAATATGTATATATATATATATCAATATTCTACTCATGCGAATGTTTGGCAAGTTATGATTTTATACATGATATGTAGGGGTGTCAAAGAAATAGCATAAAGTGTTCACTATACCAACAAGTCGTGAGCGCGACAGAAGTGAAAGTAGCATTTCACGTCAGTACATTGTCGAGATCGCGATCAATGTTGCGAGCGTGACATACCCAGATTAAGCAACTTATAACAATTTTTCACTTCAACAATTCTTGTATAGATTCAATTTTATGCCTAATTAACATGCTTATATTTTACTTTATTAAAGCCCATATTTCATGTCTTAAAATTTGGGATACTTCAAATTAATACTTTCAATAGAAATTCCATAAATTTATCATCCACACTTAATATGACGAAATCTTATAATTCATCTAACTCACGTTGTTGCCATGTTAAGTTTCTTTATAACACTGAAATTATATGAACACAAGAAACTATCAGGTAAGCATAAATTCCTTCTTCACTTTTCACATACATTAACACATAAATGGTTATATCTAAAGATTTTTAATTTCATTTGCTATAAATTTCACTTGCTAGTTTAAGTGGTTTTCACAATTTCCACAACAACACTTCACAACTAATTATCTTTTTTTCTTTAATTCCAAATTTCAATCAAACACAAGAAGCTAAGAATGCTCTAATCCCATACCTTGGCCTAACTTCCCTTTAGCCAATTAATCTTTAGCAAGACCTTTTCCTTTATCTTTTCTACCTTCTCCTTCTTTATCTACAATATAAATCATTCTCTAATCCATCATTTCCAGCAGCTAATCCCAACCGAAATCCACATAAAGAATGAAGAAGAAGATGATGATGAAGATTACCAAAATTAAACCATACCTTATTAATCTATATCAATATTTTCTTGAACAACCCACATGCATGCAATTGTCTTCATGAATTTATAGTAAATTGAGAGATGAACATAAAATTGAAAGAGAAGAAAATGAATTCTCTCCTTTTGTGCCATCCCACTCTCACCTTTCTCTTTCTTTCCACTAAAACCAACATATATCTAGTGTTATGGTAATTATTCTTCTTGGTCCTTCAAGTTTATGCATGTCACACCATCGACACATACTTCTTTGCATGCTATAAATTATTCCCTCCAATTGGTCTATTTTATAAATCAACCAACCATTTAACCCTTTGCTTAAATTGGCCTCTCCATTATTCTTCAATTCTTAATTGACCCCTAAAATATCATAATTACAAATTTACCCCTAATCAATACTTTATACTCCAATTATACCCTTGATTAATATTAGACCACACTATTAAATTTTATTTTCATGCAATTAAAATAATAAAACATATTTTATCCCTCATCCCAAACTTATACGAATTTCTCATTTAATTTTTAATCTCAATCAAATAAAAACCCCTCTCAAAACATGAGATTTCAATTAGGGTCATGTAAGGGTTCTCACAATTCTCTCCCCCTTAAGGAATTTTATCCCCGAAATTCATACCTGATTTAAAAAATTGAGGATATTGCTTTTTCATGGCTGCCTCTGGCTCCCAAGTTACTTCTTGTACACCATGATGTTGCAAGAGTACTTTCACCAGAGGGATCTGTTTGTTCCTCACTTGTCTTATTGCCCTAGCCAGGATTTCCTTTGGCTCCTCATCATACGTGAAATTCGACTGTAATTGAATATTTTGAACTTGTAACTTGTGAGATTCATCAGAGCAATATCTTCGAAGAATAGACACATGAAACACATCATGAAGCTTGGTCAATTCCATAGGAAGAGCCAATCTATAAGCTACTGGTCCGACTCTTTAAAGAATTTCATGCGGACCAATGAATCTCGGACGGAGTTTCCCCTTTTTCCCAAATCTAAGCACTTTTCTCCAGGGAGATACCTTTAAAAACACTTTGTCACCCACCTGGTACTCAATATCTTTTCTTTTCAGGTCAGCATATGATTTCGGCCTGTCACTAGCTTCTTTCAGCCTCAGCTTGATAACTTGAACTTTTCCTCTATATCTCTAACAAGGTCAGGACTAGTTAACTTACATTCAGTCAACTCAGGCCAATAGACTGGAGTTCTACATTTTCTGCCATACAAAGCCTCATATGGTGCCATTTGAATCTCTTCTGATAGCTGTTATTATAAGAAAATTCCATTAAAGCTACGTATTTATCCCAACTTCCAGAAAACTCCAAAGCACATCCCTTCATCATATCTTTGAGAATCTGAATAACCCTTTTGGATTGCCCATCCATTTGAGGATGAAAAGTTGTACTGTACTTGAGCTATGTTCCCAAAGCCTGCCGTAGACTCTGCCAAAATCTCGATGTAAACCTTGGATCTCGATCCTAAATTATAGACAAAAGTATACCATGTAACCGCACAATCTCATTCACATATAATTCTGCAAGCCTATCCATAGAATAATCTGTTCGAACTGGTAAAAAGTGAGCTACTTTTGTTAACTTATCCACTATTACCCAAACAGCATCATATTTTCTTTGAGAAAGAGGAAAATTCATAACAAAATCCATGGTAATATCTTCCCACTTCCCCTGTGGAATCGAAATAAGATTAAAAAGGCCTGAAGGAAATTGATGTTCTGCTTTCAATTGCTGACATGTTAGACATTTAGAAACATAATCAACAATATCCTTCTTTATGCCAGGCCACCAATAAAACTACTTCAACTCTTGATACATCTTGTTTCCACCTGGATGCATAGTAAATGTAGTATTATGTGCTTCATGCAACAATATTCTTTTCACTTCTTTGTCATCAGGAATACACAACCTGTTATAGTCGTATACACCACCATCTTCTTTCACTGAAAAATCTGATTGATCACCTTCATAAACTGCTTTGACAATATGTTGTAACTTTACATCATCCTTCTGAGCATCTATCACTATCTACCTAACCATGCGCCTAACTTTAAGTTGTGCTAGTAAGGCACCATCTATAGCAAATTTCCACATGCACTGTTTTAACATCAATACTGCCATTGTCTTACGACTAAAGGCATCAGCAACCACATTCGCTTTTCCTAGGTGGTAGTCAACTATAAAATCATAATCTTTGAATAGTTCCAACCATCTTCTCTGCCTCAAATTAAGTTCTTTCTGACTAAGCAAGTACTTGAGGCTTTTATGATCTGTATGAATCCTGTATTTTTTCCCATACAAGTAATGTCACCAAATCTTTAAAGCAAATACCATAGCTGCCAGCTCTAGATCATGAGTTAGATAGTTCTGTTCATGGGTTTTCAACTGTCTGGATGCATAAGCTACAACTTTACCATCTCGCATTAATACATAACCCAAACAAACCTCAGAAGCATCACTGTACATTGCATACTCTTTTTTCTGACAAAGGTTGAGTCAACACTGGAGCTTCTGTCAACATCTTCTTCAACCTTTCAAAGCTTGCTTGACAACGATCAAACCATTCAAACTTGATATTCTTCCTTAACAGCTTAGTGAGGGGTGAAGCAATGATAGAAAAACCCTTCACAAAACGATAATAGTAACCTACCAACCTGAGAAAACTTCTAATTTCATATACATTCTTGGGTGGTCTCCAGTTAACAATAGCATCAATTTTATTTGGATCAACCCTAACACCTTCAGCAAATACAACATAACCTAGGAAAGAAACTTCCTTAAGCCAGAAGTCACATTTACTCAATTTGGCATACAATTGATTCTCTTTTAAAGTTTGCAATACAATTCTCATATGTTCATCATGCTCAGCTTCATTTCTGGAGTAAACTAATATGTCATCAATAAACACTACAACAAATTGATCCAAGTAGGGTTTGAATACCCTATTCATAAGATCCATGAATGCAGCAGGTGCATTAGTCAACCCAAATGGCATCACCAAGAATTCATAATGCCCATAACGAGTTCTAAATGTAGTCTTAGGAACATCCCCATCTTTAACTCTGAGCTGATAATATCCAGATCGCAAATCTATTTTTGAAAACATACCAGCACCACTTAACTGATCAAATAAATCCTCAATTCAAAGCAAAGGATACTTGTTCTTCACTGTCACTTTTTTCAACTATCTATAATCTATACACATTCTCAAAGACCTGTCCTTCTTCTTAACAAATAAAATCGGAGCACCCCAAGGTGACACACTAGGTCTGATAAAGCCTTTGTCTAACAATTCCTATAGTTGAACCTTTAACTCTTTTAATTCAGATGGAGCCATTCTGTATGGTGCCCTGGAGATCAGGGTCGTACCAGGTAACAAATTAATAGACAACTTAACATCTCTTTCTGGAGGAAGACCAGGTAATTCCTTAGGAAAAACTTCTGGAAATTCTTTCACAATCGGTATATTCTCTGTATCCCTTTTTGAGTCAAGGACCACAGCTAAAAATGCTTCACATCCTTTTTTGAGGCAACGCCTAGCTTGCATTGCTGATATAACATTAGTGGATAGCTTAGAACAATTGCCTTCTACTACCACTTCCTTTCCTTCATCATCCCTGAAAGTTATTATTTTCATTTCACAATTTACCACTGCATGATGCTTGGATAACCAATCCATTCCCAAAATTACATCAAACTCATGAAAAGGCAACACAATCAAATCTGCTGGAAACTCTCTCCCTTGAACTAAAATAGGACAGTATTTACACACCTTATTAACAATTGCACTATGTCCCAATGGACTAGTTACACATACATCAAAATCTAAGTGTTATGTTTTAAACCTATCTCTACCTGAAACCCCAATACAAACATATGAATGAGTAGAGCCCGGATCAATGAGTGCATTTATGTTACAATTATAAAGAGAAAAAGTACCATCTATAACTTCTGGGGCATTCTGTTCCTCCCAAGCCTTCATTGCATAAGCCCGTCTAGCAACCATTTGAGTAGAAGGTCTATCAACTATTTCTGACATATTTAGGGACTGAGATCCATGATGAACTGATCCATCCCTTCCTCTACCTCTTCCAGACAGGGGTGCATTAGAAGCTCCTCTATTGTTCTATTACTTAAAACCCTGATCCAATTTCAAAGGACAAATTGCCATAAAATGTTCAGCACTGCCACATCTAAAGCATTCTCCAGCCAGTTTCTTATAGTTACCCCAATAGTTCCTGGAAAAATGGGAACACTTAGGTGCTTGACCCCCACTCTGTCTTTCTGAAGCTTCCTTCTCATTTTTAAACTTGGCAGAAGATTCTTGTTTCTTTCCTTTATTAGAAGAACTGAAAATAATTTTGCAGGCTGACCTCCTTGAGTTCCTCTAAATCTTTTTCCAGTATATGATCCTCCCCTGGGACACTTCTTTTATGCTCCCTCTCTCTTTTAGTTATCTCATACTTTTCAATTTTCATAGCAGTTGTAACCAGTTGATTAAAATCTACCACATTTAATGATGTGAATCCGAACAATTTTTCTTTGATTCGATCATTCAGTCCATCTTCAAAGTGCCTACATTTAAAGACTCCTCTCAACATTTCCTTAGGAACATACTTGCATAAACGGCTAAATTCTTTTTCATATTCAGCCACAGATAAAGCTTTTTGCCTCAAACTCAAAAATTGCTTCAATTTATCCTCCTTGTAAGCCTCAATAACATATTTCTTTCTAAACTCCCCCTCAAAGAATTCCTAGGTAAGTGGTTCAGGTAACTGTGGCTATCTCAAAATTAACTTCCACCAATCATAAGCCATGCCTTGAAGTAAGGACACAGCATATGATACCTTGTGATTTGCAGGGCTGTTAATTTCATCAAATATCCTCTCCAGCCTTTCTAACCAGAACTCAGCTTCTTTAGATTGTTCTAGATTAGTACCCATAAATTCTTGTGCCCCATGCTTTCTAATTTCAGATATTGGAGCATTGGGCATAGTCATTCTTTGCAGAATCTGGGCCATATCCTGAGCAAATTTTTAACAAGGAGTCTCCATGAACTGTGGTAGGAATTTCATTTCAATGCGATAAAGAAGTCATTGGATTAGGAGGATTTGATCTAACGGGAAAATTACTTTTAGCTGATTCTTCTATAGTATCCTAAGAGGAGTTCTTCATCTTGATTCTATAAGAAAATAGGAACTTCTACATTAGGCCAACACAACACTATCTGATATTAAAAGATCATATACGCACATTGCCCAGAAAAGGCTAAACCTAGGCTCTGATACCAAATTTGTAACACCCTAATCTAATGCCTTTATCATGTATTATGTTATACCTTTCAATCACATAATGGTAGGTTATTAACCCAAAGCTGTATACATTTATCATATCAGAAGTCTATTTATATAAGTATCCTATGCATCAAATAGGATTTCCCACAACTTCAGTCCTTTAACTATTCATGCATAATGGCTTATTCTATCACATACTCATCAACTTCCATGTTAGTTATAACAATCTTTAACTTCATATCATATCATGCATAACATTTATCAAATGATCTAGCATATTTATAACTAAGCATTTTAGCTATTACATGCATGCATGCTTTAATATTCTTTTACTACTACTTATTACATCACTTACTCCATATTACAAATATATATATTTTTAGGAGCCCTTATTATACATATTAAATGTGCAAAAGAACTTGCACCAAAATACAACAAAAAAGAATCCTACATCGACTTCTACGACTTAGGTGTTGGCCTGTTCTGATGCAGAGATCATTCCTGAGCTTAAGCTTTTACAACAGTACGTACACAGATTAAATAACCCGTGCTAAGTTATAAAGCTTAGTGGGGATGATAATTTTGAAAGACAACCACTCACAGTGATTGTCGGAGACATATAATACACAATAATTGATAATAACAAGAATAACATATTTCAAATAAATAAATGATAGAATAGAATATCATTAATAACAATCAAATCTCATATTTATATTCACATGCTTGAAAATTTAAGACATAACATAATAGGATCAATATCAAAATATCCAATTATCACATATGCAATGGGAAATATAATTAAACATATTATCTCATGTATTATGCTTTGTTTAGCTAATAGTTAACTGTAACGCAATATCACAATAGTTTAGCCTGCTTAAGTTCAAAAGGTGGATGATGGGATTGGTGGATACCAAGGTATCAAAATGATGGATATCCGAAGATATCAAAACTATGGACCCAATCAGGGCCAACTGTACGATGGACCGATCAAAGACCCACACGAGGGCAATTAAAAACCTTAATGGTTGTGCAAGATCCAACAGGATTAACTATATTGTGGACCTAAAAAGGTCGATTGTGGTAGATGCAATATCCCTATAGGCGCCTATCTATCCAACAATCGAACTCTAGTAGCAGGCAAAAATAGTTTCTGAGTTTATCTAGTATATATATATATATATATCATGCTCACACCTATCTATAATATATTTTGCTCATGTATTTACATATCATCATACTTATTCATCTAGTGTACGACATGTATTCATGCACGCTTATAGTAATACAATTATCTGTGTTTGAACATACATATCATATGTACACATCATATGTCATTTTTCATTTATTAAACATCAAATAGGAAAACGTACTTGTTGGTCACTAATAATAACACATCTCGCCATTTAGTTTCATTTATCATTTAATATCTTGAGAATTCATTGAACATCCTTTAACTAAATATATATATATATATATATATATATATATATATATATATATATATATATATATATATATATATATCAATATTCTACTCATGCGAATGTTTGGCAAGTTATGATTTTATACATTATATGTAGGGGTGTCTAAGAAATAGCATAAAGTGTTCACTATACCAATAAGTCGCGAGTGTGACAGAAGTGAAAGTAGCATTTCATGTCAGTACATTGTCGCGATTGCGATCAATGTCGCGAGCGTGACATACCCAGATTAAGCAACTTATAAAAATTTTTCACTTCAGCAATTCCTATATAGATTCCATTTAATGCCTAATTAACATGCTTATGTTTTACTTTATTAAAGCCCCTATTTCATGTCTTAAAATTTGGGATACTTCAAATTAATACATTCAAAAGAAATTCCATAAATTTATCATCCACACTTAATATGACGAAATCTTATAATTCATCTAACTCACGTTATTGCCATGTTAAGTTTCCTTATAACACTGAAATTATATGAACACAAGAAACTATCAGGTAAGCATAAATTCCTTCTTCACTTTTCACATACATTAACACATCAATGGTTATATCTAAAGATTTTTAATTTCATTTGCTATAAATTTCACTTGCTAGTTTAAGTGGTTTTCACAACTTCCACAACAACACTTCACAACTAATTCTCTTTTTTTCTTTAATTCCAAATTTCAATCAAACACAAGAAGTTAAGAATGCTCTAATCCCATACCTTGGTCTAACTTCCCTTTAGCCAATTAATCTTTAGCAAGACCTTTTCCTTTATCTTTTCTACCTTCTCCTTCTTTATCTACAATATAAATCATTCTCTAATCCATCATTTCCAGCAGCTAATCCCAACCGAAATCCACATAAAGAATGAAGAAGAAGATGATGATGAAGATTACCGAAATTAAACCATACCTTATTACAATATCAATATTTTCTTGAACAACTCGCATGCATGCAATTGTCTTCATGAATTTATAGTAAATATAGAGATGAACATAAAATTGAAAGAGATGAAAATGAATTCTCTCCTTTGGTGCCGTCCCACTCTCACCTTTCTCTTTCTTTCCACTAAAACCAACATATATCTAGTGCTATAGTAATTATTCTTCTTGGTCCATCAAGGTTTTGCATGTCACACCATAGACACATACTTCTTTGCATGCTATAAATTATTCCCACCAATTAGTCTATTTCATAAATCAACCCCACCATTAAACCCTTTCCTTAAATTGGCCTCTTCATTTTTCTTCAATTCTCAATTGACCCCTAAAATATCATAATTACAAATTTACCCCTAATCAATACTTTATACTCCAATTATACCCTCGATTAATAATAAACCACACTATTAATTTTTAATCTCAATCAAATAAAAACCCCTATCAAAACATGAGATTTCAATTAGGGTCATATAAGGGGTCTCATAGCCTAAACCTAGGCTTTGATACCAAATTGTAAAGACTACCTTAAGGTATCGTATTAGCATATTCCTGTTCATTATTGTCATATATGTTACCCTATATGCAATCATTCATGATATAGTCCATTTGCATAATCTTTATATTAATTAGCATATTGTCTAGTTAAAACATCATAGTAGATAAAATTACATAAAAGGTACTACTTATAATATTAAGCTTTACAATTGTTTTTAATTCTTTAAAACTTTACTTAGTACAAAACTGAAATATACAAAAGCAAAATAAATAGTATCTTCGTACTTCGACTCTTCTTAGTCTTGGCCTTGACACCATAGATCTAGCCCCTAATGGAGAGTCCAAACTTGAGTACCTATATGGATAAAAATCCGTGCTAAGACTACAGCTTAGTGTAAAATAATCAATATGTGAACAACCAATCATAATGATCATTCCTAAACACATAGATATGCAGCTACACAAAGATACATTTATTTCATCTCTATCTAATAGTGAGGAAAAGTATTCTACTATATTACTTATAATGTAAATGGTATTATGTCTATCTCAACACTATTTAGTCATTTCTTTAACAATACATTTCTTTTCTATGAATGCCTGTCTAAGTTCTGTGGGTATGGATAATGGGTGCTATGGATACCCATAGGTATCGATCATATAAATAACTATAGGTATTAATCCTATGGATACCTAAAGGTATCAAACCTGTGAACCCAAATGGGGTTAAGATTACGGTCCCAAATGGGGATAAACTGTAGACCCAAGCTGGGTTAAGACTGTAGCAACTTCACAACCAAGTTCCAATGCAAGCATCATATCAATTGTCATTGTTATTTCTTTCATTTTTTTGCACACTTCATAATATTGCATAATTTCACAATCAAATATTCAAAACAAATACAATAATGCATGTTGATTATCATCTTGTGCTTACAACCTCATATTAAACAAACTATTATGGTACAACTTTACTTAGATAAACATATATATATACAATATTCTCTAACATAGTTCTCATATGAAAATATAGTTCTCTCACATTTAATGTCACAAATTATCTTTATTTTTGTATTTAGGATGCTTTAAAAATTCTTAGGGAGGTTTGGACAAGCATTGGTAATCTTTTAGGACCTAAAAATCAAGATTAGAATGAGATAGGGAAGGGTTACGATCATCACTAGATAGATAATGACTGTGAGATAAATGTAATTTTGCTTCTGGACTGATTCTGGATTGAATCACAATCATTACCATATTGGTGCTAACCATGAGATCCATTCTGCCCTGAAATTTTAAAGGTAGATTTCTAGGTTCATTTTGTATGCTCTTTTAAACCTACAAGATGACATTTTTAGCTAAAGTTTCCTTCCACAAAAATATTATCTTATGTCTTTAGTTTTTAAAACATCAAAAAATCACTCCATTTAGGCACATAAATCTCCAGATATCTAACAAATAGCATATACTGCTCCCAAACATAGGGTAGCAGACACAGTCAGAATTCAAGCTTAACTTTTATCATCATGCAATGGATTCAGTTTTCTACTTCTTCATATGAAATCAATGTCTATGAGTTTAGTTTCTATTTCAACTGGAATTTCTTAATTTAGGTTCCTGTATCTTGAGTAATAATCAAAATAGTCTAGATTGGTCAATTAAATCTCAAGGTAATTTTTAATAAATTCAAGCGCAACTTTCCTATTCCGATTTTCAAGTATTCTTGAGCTTTCTTTCCATGATAATTACTCAATATAACATCTAACATCTCATTATTCATATCACACGAATAAACATACACATTCAAATCATGATAAGTTCCTATACCTCTTTGTTGTATTAAGCTTCTTCAAGCTTCTCCTCCTTCCTTTTCTTTACCTTTGCTTGTTTACCCTTCTATATAAAATAAGTTTAAATATTTTATTAGCATAAAAGACTCATATACTCTCTCTAATTGATTATCAAATAACAATAAATAAAGAAGAAGAAAAGAGAAGTTGTTACCATAAAATGATAACCTCTAAATTCTTTCTCTTTCAAATAATGGGTTTGACATTTTTTAGGAGTTAAATGGGAGAAAATGGTTGCCTCAAACTCTTTGAAGTGGTAGGCCATCTATCTCCCCAAATTTCTTCAATTTTCATAAAGAATTAAGGGAGGATAGGTTTCCTGCTTCCATTGGTTCCTAATTTGACCTATTAAAAAATTGGCTTTTAAATCCCTTTTTCCCTCAATTCATGTTTTTACCCCTAAACTTTTTATTTTCCTTTTCAATTATGTCCCTTAATTGTCATCTTTCCCATAATTAATCATATGCATTGTCTAATTTAAAATGACCACTTTACCCCTCCACTTTTAAAATAATTACGTCTACACTGCAACTAGCAATTCACTAACTATAAACACACGCAATGATCCTATTATCATTTAAGAACATATATACATATATATTCACCCAAGGCCTAAATACGAGCCTCACATATTCACATTAGGGTCAATGTGAATTTTTTTTTAAGTGTGGGGAAAGGGATATTAATAGTTGTTAAATTTTCTTCATGTTTATTTTTCCTATGTTTATATGCATTTGTGTCTATGTTATATTTTGCATAATTTTATATTCTCCACGTTTATAAGTTATTTCTTTCATAATTTCATCTTGCTTATGATTGAGGTTATATATCTATGCTATGCTAATAATTAACTCTTTTTGCTCAAATTGTAAAATTTTAAAGTTTCATATAGCATACATTTTAAGTTTTTCTTACTATCTCTTTTTATTATTTTCAAGGTCTATAGAATGTTTAGTTAATTTTCTAACTATGCTTAAGGTTAGGACTATAAGAATTCAAGTTTAGGTTTTAACTACTTGTGTAGTCTTAGGCAAACTATAGCCACAATACGAACAACTCGCTTATCAATAATGGATGAGGACAAAATTTGAAAAAAAAAAGTGAATTGCTACGAGTTGATGTTGTGCAATTCAAGTAAGCTGTGTGTAAGTGAGTATGTGTAACACCCAATACCCTAACATTAATCTGAGCACCAGAGTGACATGATTTGTTAGGGTCCTAGGGTCATTTATGTTACCTAAATTATTCATTTATTACTTATTATCTAAAACCATATGTTATGACATGTTTGTAAGCATTAAGTTTTAACATTGCTTATAATTTTCATTTGATATTAGTATTGAAATGTTACTATTCATTTGGAAAAAATTTGGGTAGCATGATAGATATAAAATCATGCATACCGACCTATAAATTCCAAGCAAAACACTCCCAAATAATCTATAACACAATCTCTACAATTTCTCCAATTCATCAATTCAAAGTCTATCACAAACTATTTCATGTATCAACTAACACAAACCATACCACAATACAATGGTTATACATATTTATAGTAACAAATAATCATAATTGATTATTAAACATATAATGTTTACATAATTAATTAATCCATTACATGCCCAAAATAACTGTAACACAATAAACTTCATCTTCTCCTTATATATCATGTACATGCCATACACCACCTTCTCTGCCATCATCTATCTTTGATTACCTTTCCCCTATGCATAGTCAAACAAAATTACGCACTAAGTAACTTTATTGCCTAGTGGTGGATACACTATACAAAATTTCATTGCATGCAAAATAATATGGTATCGATATTCATTTTCTTCCTATTACATAATACTATATTTTATTATAAAATTTCCTTTCTGATTCCTTAAATTACCATTTAATTCCTATTATTACCTATTTCTACCTTTTAGTCACTTATTCCACAGTTTCGATGAAAAATCCATTTTAGTCCTTAAACTTTTATTACATTTTCATCCCTTATTTATGTTTTAGTCCTTTTAATTTCTTCACATAGTGGCAAATCCTTGATGACTTATTTTTACACATTTTCATCCTTTTTACCATTTTACTTATTTTTAAATATATTTTCAACATTAATTATATTTTTACCCTTCCTTTCTCACTTTTTCACTTAATTATCATTGTTAAACACTTAATCATTTTTTTTCATATTATTTATTCTTCACTTACATATTTAAATCCTTTTTTAACTTAATTACTCTATTAGTCCTATTTTCATTTCTTGTTTAATTACATATTACCAATTCATTATTATTACATCAAAGTCCTAATTTTTATTTTTTATTATTATTTAAAAATTAAAAATTTCCATTTTTACCCCTAATGGTCTTAACTTTTGTCAGAGTTACATTTTAGTCCATTAAGTTCTATCTTTTGTTATAATTACCATTTTATCCCTAAGTTCATCTCTTTGAGCTAAACTTATCATTCTTTTATGCTTCCACACTTAACTTACATTTTCTTTCATTTTAGTCCCTAATTTCACTTCCTTCACCAAAATTTCAATTTATTCCCTATTTTCCCAATGTTTTCACTTACTTATAATTTTACCCCTTTTCTTACCAAATTTAATCCATAGTCTCATTTTAACCTTCAAATTATGATTTACATTATCTTTTTACCATTTTACCTTTGGTTTCACATTTCTATTATAACCTTTCCATTTTATCCCTTATTTTCTATCCTTATTTGGTATTTACTAATTTCTTAAATTTTTCATCATCTTAATGTTAGTTTGATGCTTAGTAGTTTCTAGTGGAAACAAAACCCTCGAACTGGATATGCGAGATGTGGACCCTATAGGTCTAAAACTATACATTTTCTTACTTTCCTCTTTCTTTTCTCAACTTTTCCTCATATTTACAGTGTGGATCGACATTTGATCCACTTTTGCGAGTCATCATGACTTGCTACCACGGTAAATGTCCCTATGGCTAGCCAATTATATCCTAAACTTCTGGTTTTGCTTTTAAACACTAAGGGCTAAACTATTCTGTATAATTTCAAGACAAAAGTATGAATTGTTCTCACATTTTCCCATATTTTCACATTATATCACAAGTGAATTTCATACAGCATGCATCAATCCCATCAATACAAAACTTCTCATCACTTATCATTCACTAAATCTTCATAGTTACATCAATATGGTATCTAACATTATTCAGCCACCTTTTATACATAACCACCTATATTTTTTTCATTCCATAAGTTGTTCCCATCATGTTTTTAAGACTTAATTCATGTATTTTTACCATTAGGTCACCATAGTCATCATTCATTTCATCATAAACATGGTTAAATAATCCTACTACTATTCAACCATGACTTAAACTTATGCATACCAATGTGTTTAATTTACATAAACCATCCTAAACATGTTTTCTAAGTATAAATTACATAATTCTATCATTTATTCATCATAATCTTCTTCATAACCTTAAGTTCACAAAGTTACATAATAGGTTCATAATAGTTATTTCCACATTCAATTCTATTTTCTTTCAATAAATCACTCTAACATTTATTCAATTTATCATCAAAAGACTAACTTGTACACCATAGTATACAATTTGGCCACCTATATATTCAAGGTATTATGGACTAACTTTATACTATTTAACATTCCTTTCATATTATTTTATCAATTCAATAATTAATCTTAATTTATTTGAACAGTTCATGCATATTTCTATAGTTAAATAATGTAAATTTATGCGATATTCAAAGAAAACTTAATGAAATTAGGTGTAGTTTGTATCCACTAACCTCAAATGTGTTTAAAAGCCCTTAATTCTCTTTTTCCTTATCTTTTTACCTTTTTCTTATTTCTCCTTCTTGTTCTTCACCTTATGGCCGAATTTATCAAGGATAAAATCATGCTCTTCAATTTTAACCTAAAACTACTGAAAATCATATATTCTATTAATTCCTTACCATTTTCTACAAAAATACCCTAATTTTACTTAGCAATTTTTTTCAACTTGGAATCACTCAAATTTCTCCATTCAAAACTCCACTTAAAATTGTTTAGGGTAAAAAAGAGGACGAACGTAAGATTCTAAATGAAATTTGAGTGAGAAATAGTATATAAAATATTTAGTTATGAAGGAAATACATAGAAAAAAATTTGGGACGAATAAAAGAGGGGGGGCAAAGAGAAATCTGGCCCTTCTATAACCATTTATACCTCCCTCAAATTAGAAGGTCAAACTAGCTTTGACCACTTAATTAATGTATGGTCCATATTTAGCCATTTGTCATCATTTCATTGGCTATGAGTTTTAATTGTTAAATCACCCCCAAAATTATTCTAAAAATATGTAAAAATATTAATTAAGTTTTACTTAAAATTTTGGATCAATTCAAGTTCATTTTGATATATTTCAAATTCAAAAGGTAAAATTATCGATTTAAGCCCTAATTTTTCAAAGTTGTCCATTTTTAATAGTTTCTTGCAATTGGAATATTTTTTATGGTCCAAACATTTTTTCTTAGTTGGTCAAAGTTAGTCAACCCTTTTACGATTTAGGTATTTTTTAACAACAATAACAACAACAACATTTTTCTTCAACAAATATTTCCTAAATTCAATTTTCATTATTTCAATACTTTCTTCACTTATCCTGTCTAGCTTGTTTCCACCCTGCAATTAATTTCTTTTTATCCTTAGTAAGAAAATGTAGCCAATGGAAAATTAAGGTCATGGAGCAAAACACTTCCAAAAATTTTGGTAAAAACTCACTACATCTAAGCGAATAGCTTCCATATTGCGTTGTATTACTGCCAGTTGCTCCTCCTATCCATTCAGCCACTGGTTCTATAATTCCATCAATACCTAAATCTTGGTAAATGATCCATCATCTATGGAGTAGAGTGATACATGCACGACTCATCATGGAAAGACCAATAAACATTGCAAGCTTAATATGGGTAAAGTTGTAGATATAGTGGAATCTCAAGAGGTAATAAGGGCCAATGGCACCATAGCCAATCATATGAGGCCGAATGAGTAAAAGGGTTTCCAACTTTGTTTTGTTAATTATCTTAAGTTAGTAGAATAACTTTTGGTAGTCAAATACTTGTAATTTTGCATACGGGCCTAGTTTAACTTGTTGGGCCTTAAATTTATCTTTTTGGGCTTAATTTCAGTGAGATGGAATTTTATTAGCTTTAGCTCATTTAATTTATTCCTTTTAGGCTTAATGGGTTGTATTTTGGAGTTATTTAGTTTGGGCTTTAGTTAATTTGGTGGAAGGCCCATGTTTAAAGGTATATTGCTTATTTAGGGTTTCTTTCCTATAAGAGGGTATAAATACCTCATTATAAATATTGTAAGGAAGATTTTGAGAATTAAAACATTCTTTGAGTTTATCTCACAAGGCTTGGCCAAATTCCTTAAGAAGAGCATTTGTTTATCTTATTCTTTTACATCAAGAATATAATTCTTATCAAGGTAAACACTCTCGATGAATTATATTCTTGTTCTTAAATAAACTTGATTATATTCATTTCCTTTCATAATTTGATTGGGGGTTCATTAGGGTTAGGAATTTCTTTTTGTTCTTGTTCATGCCAAATTAGAGTGCATGTTTTGGGGGTTTCAGGTTCTTTAGCCTTAGGGCTCCGTATCATTTGGTATTAGAGCTAAAATTATGATAAATTCTTATTTATCTTGTGTTAATTTTCTAATTTTATTATTTAATTTTCATTCAAATTGAAAATTAGGGTTCATCTTATTCTTATCCATTTCATGTTACTCTATTTCCCCAATAAAAATATGTTCTTTAGTTAGTTAATGTTTTAATTATTTAAAAAAAAGAGAGATCAGTTATGTAGTAAAAAAAGAAATTGGATTTAAGATATGGTAAAAAGAAATTTTCAATTTAGTTATTGGTGGTGTGATCATTTCCTAACAAGGTACTAGTTTAGCTAAGTAATATAGGATGTTAAAATTAAGATCCACAATTATCGTACCTAAGGGATTATGGTTGCAAGCAAATGAAAATTATAAGTATGCTAAAGAATTCCCAGTATTTTGAATAAAATATTGACTAAACTAAGAAAATGCAAAAAATGCAAGAGTAATCTTAATGCTAACAAAAAGCCAATAACAACTTAACTAAAATAACATAGAGAATTACTTCTAAGAATTAATGAATCTAAAATGTTTTCTAGGTTTACTCATCCTCCACATACCCAATGAAAATTAATTTAATCTTAAGTTATATAGATTGCATTAGGATAACCTAATATACCCAAACATCCCATTTCGGAGCAAGCTATTCTAATCAAAAAACGTCCCATCCCGAAACAAGTCTTATGATTAGCATAAGCACAAGTCCAAAATCTTAGGTTTGAATTACATTCCCATTCCAAAGTCAAATAGTTCAAAAACCCATTCAATTTACATCTAACTTTAGCCTTAATATCATTTTTAGCCATAACCCATTGAGCCCCATTCTAGAGCAATCTCAAGGCTATTGCAAATTTGATAGAAAAATAGAGCAAACATATATCCATGGAATTCAATCAATTAAATCAAATACCCAATTAAGATGGCACCATTAAATAATAAAAAACCATGAAATAAGATTCAATAACATGTAAAATGAATCATCAATCTATATATAAAATTGAAATCAGCTCAATATTCACATGGTTATTAGAATTCAAAGATCCCTCAAATAACTAATTAATACTCACAATCCATTACAGATAAAAAGTCTAAGAAGAAGGAATAAACCCAAATGTTCATGGTTGAGATGAATCTCAGCTGAATCTAATCTACTTCTCCTTTAAATCTCCAATAGAAGATGTAACACCCTAATCACTAGACATGCAAAATCATCAATACCAACATAAACCTAATAAAGATCTGGCAGAAATAATAATAACAATAATAATAATAATAATAATACAGGCTTTAATTACATGCCACAACATATCCAAATCAGCTCCAAATAAGGAGATAACATAACTGGACTTCGATGCACATTATGACAACCTCAAGGATAACTACATCCTGCCAAATCTTCTCCTCGAAGTGGGTCGAGTCACTACAGCTATCGATCCAAAGTGGACCTTATCCCGAGACCTACACGGATAAACAAACTTGTGCTATGCTATAAAGCTTAGTGGGGAAACAAAACCTTATGGACAAACTCTTAATAAAATATCATCAATTCCTTCAACCTTCACAATTAAAGAAAACATATGAGTCTCCAATATTAATCATTTCACATTGAACATTCCGGAGAAGTCTTCAACCTTAAAAATAAGTACTATTCTTATAATAATCTAGAGCATTATGTGAACTCATCTAGTTCCTAAATACTTTCAATTTACTTTCATACTCAAACATCTTTCTTGTTAAACTAGCATGGTTCATGCACCTTATAATCCTTTATTTCATGCATCCAGACATCATGATTATTGATAGTACAAACTTCAATTTAATGCATTTAATCACATTGGTTACATATGATAGGCATTCAATGTTCAAACAAAGTATAAAGGAGTGCATATGTCATGCAACATCTATAAGAGATACTATTATGCATTATTACTACAAATATATCATAAAATCTTAAGTATGGAATATATTTCTAATTCACAATAATATTCATAATCATGTATTCCTTAATGCTATCTTAGCATGGCAAACTAAATATCATACATCATGTTATGTCATACACAGTCCTCAGGCTTCAAGGTTTTCAATATGCATATAATTGTATAAATATTTATGTATATGGACTAACATATTTGTATGAAATTACATATAATGGCATTACATATCATGATTACCCGAGAAAGTCCAAATATCATATGCTTACATTTCATAAATTTTAAAGCATATGAAACTCATTGTGCATGTTATAGCCCGTACAGTTGTTAGTATAATATTATACACTTTGGGGCCTATTTATTCATCGTGGAACAAACTCACATTGGTAGTCACATAGGAACCTTAACCCCTCATAATTGTTGTGAGATATCACAATTATATAGTACTAAACATAGAATTTCATTTTATTGAAATAATTTATAGCCAAAAGGAATTTAAGATAAAAAAAATAAAATATGCCATTCATCATGCTTACACTATATAAGTAAAGCAATCGATATATGTAATTCTTTATTTCTAGCACATTTCTTAATCTTTAATCTTTAATAGCCTACCTAAGTACTAGTTCAAAGGGTGGAAAATGGGAGCAATGGATACCCAAAGGTATCAAACAATGGATATCCAAAGATTTAAAATAATGGATATCCAAAGATATCAAACAATAGACCCAAAAATGCTAAACTATGGTTCCACTAAAGGAACAAACAATGGACCCAAATAGGGTCAACTATGGCAACTGCAACTGTATCCCTTTAGGTGTGCCTATCTAATTCACAACTTAACTAAGACCCACAATCTTTACCATTTTAAAAACTTCTTTGATTCAACATATTCTTCTTTATTTATTACAACATTTGCTTAAAACCATAGTTCATATAAGAATTCACATTAATCTTACCATAGATCAATGTTGAGCTTTAGGCTCTAATACAGTTGGATGCCGATCATATGATCATATAGGTGCATGATTATGCAAACAATAATAAAGTATAATCTTTCATTGATCTATCTTGTCATAATCAGCATTATGCATGATTTCTACAAGGGAATATGAAAGTATGGTTCTTGCTACTAAAAGTCTTCATAAGGTTAAATGTATGTCCATATATATGCACATATATGTAAATGTGTGTGTGTGTGTGTGTGTGTATATATATATATATATATATATATGCAACTTGAATCATAGCAATACATGTTTTTATTACTCATACTTGTTCACATACTGAGTCAGACTACTTATCATAGCATAGTTACATTAACAATAAGATATTGAACTTACGTAACTCATTTGTAGTTCTCAATGACATACCTTATTGTTGTTTGCCGTGAGTAGCTTCCATACAACATCATAGTTATTCACATTAATACTTAATCACTTAAACAACATTTAAGCATCTATGATCAATATAATAAGATGAATAAGTTATTTTCATCCTAAGGTCAACACTTATTCCTATTTAACTCCTTAGTTCACTTTTATAGTCTATTAGATTGTAGACAATAGGTTATATACCCTAACGTGATCATATACACATCAATCATCTTACCTGTACTTTTTATCTTATAACATTTTATACCCAAGTAAGTTTATGTAAGATTGTAGCATCTAAAATGCCAGCACACTACTTATGGGTAGGTGTTTAACATAATAGGTCATAAGGCATGAGCAAAAAGACAAGTATGTTCCATTACATCGAGGCTAATCACTACTCTCCCTTATGACTTAAGGCATACTTGAACTTTTAAAGGTTTATAACTAAGCTTAAAATGAAATATCCCATCTCTTTTAACTTAGACATGTAACATTGCAACTATCTTTTTATTATTACTAGGCTATATCATAGTATTTCATACCACGGTGAAGAAATATTAGTGTATAACATTTGGACAAAACAATTTACCTAGCTAAGGTACATACCTTGTACTAAACTACGTAGGACACATTAAATAGTATATGATTTTAAGGTTTCTATTCTACCTCATTACTCTCCACAATTATGGGCTCGATTGTACTAAAACACATTCTAGCCAAAGCCATTCGTATATTCATTGCCCTATAAAAATTCCTCCAAAATCAGCTTCCAAGCAAACCATCTTTCTTAACTTAATAGGTTTTATTACTCTAAAACCTCTCACTCTTTATACACATACACACACACACACACACATATAATGATTCCCCAATTAAGTAAGCACGTCATATAC